>LPNX010505149.1:549725-753625 GCA_001517045.1 Pseudotsuga menziesii
GTAGGTTAAATTATGAATTGCAACTTAATAGGAATGTTGTTTTGATTTTTTTTTCTTAGGATTTATAATTAACTAACGAAAATTACAAGTTGAAAACACATTGTTTTGAAAAGTATTTTTATATAGTTAAAATCAACAGTATATAGTTAATTTGTATTTAAAATTAAAACGTTTTTGTGCATAAAATTAATAATTTATCATCATCAATATATAATTAAAAATTTAGTATTGCTTAATTTAAAGGTGGGTAACAATTTTAAAAACGTAAAATAAAAGGCCAACGAGGAAGCTCGCCCATTACATCAATGAAAAAAAAAACTAAATAAACATGGAATCCAAAAAAAAACCTAAATAAACATGAAATCCACCCATTACATAAATGAAAGAAAAAACTAAATAAACATGAAGCCCAATGGTTATATAAATAAATAAAAATATAACCGTAAATCATAACGATATTATAAATGAAAAGCAATTTTCATGTAGATTCTTCAAACTCAAATGAAGTTGAAAAGACATGTGTTTTTTAACTTAAGAATTTGGAGAGGAGGAAGTGCAGAGCCAAAGGCTCGCACACACATAGGAATGGTACTCAACCAATTCCATTAACAAATGATAAATGATTACAATATATAGGTAACAACACTAAATCTAGATCCATGATATGTGGATCTCAAACCTATGCATACCAAACATAGACAATACACCTCAACACACTCCCAAACAATCTGCCTAACATTTCTACATTATATCTAACATCCTCCCTTAATGTAGAAATGGATCAAAATATGCATGTAGTTCCAGGCTTACAAATCAATTTTGATAATTTAACAATCTAGGCTCCAAGCCTTGAACTCTACAATCCTCCTTCTTCATCTTGACCTTAGTTGCAGTCAAATCGTACTTCTTTTTCTTCTTAGGTTTCCTCTGCTAGATCTTGAAATCTCCACACCTTGTTGTATTTTCCACTTTAACATAAAATTCTTCAAATTTTACATTTAAAGTTGGCCTCCATGGTTGAATACACTTGAAGATTTCTACACTTGTCAAAATTTCTTCATCATAGTTTTGTTTGCCATCCTTGTTTCCATCTTTTGCACTCTCGATGCAATCTTCAACAATCTTAGGCTTGGATATCCATTCTTCTATAAACCTCAGTTTTGCGTCAAAGTCAGTTATTTTTGCTTCAGCTTTTCTGACTCCTGCCAACAAATTATTTATTGCAATAATTTCCAAATTAATTAAAATTTGTTCTGCTATTGTAAGATATTCTTCATCATATTTAGGCTCGGAATCAAGTTTTAATGCAGCATCTACAACACTGCTTGAATCATTGCATCCATACATCATAAGATCAGAAGTCATATTCAAATGATTGAATGGGCAACGATCTCTGTAATTCCACGGGCAACAAACAGAGGGCAGCGATCTAATCTTCATGATCACCCTGTGTGACTGGCAGCGATCTCCTGGGATAGTGATCACTCTCAACAGACTGGCAGAGAGCTCCACCGATCTCCCTTGGCAGCATTTTGTTTCAGTTCAGGCAGCTATCAGCGATCGACAATTACTGGTAGCGACGGTGTCAGCCAGTTCCTTCATGTGGGCAGTTGAGCAAGCCACCAGCCACTCCAGTGGCTCCTTCACACGCTGCAAACTGAGATCAACGCCCAGCACTTCTCCAGTGGTCACACGCTCGCACGGGCCTCCTTCACGCGGCTGATTGGGCAGCGTTCTCCTCAAGCAGAAGACAACAGCTTCAACGCAGCAGCTTCACGGTCTGCACAACAATCAGCACCAGTGTTTCCTTCACATTCGATTGGTTGATTTTATTTCAGACTAATCTGGGAAATCTGGTGGCAACGCTTCTCCTTTAGACTTCAAGCGCAACTTCACCTTCACACAATCTTCAATTCAGAAATACGTCCTCCTCTACACAGTGGCTTATCTTTCACAGGTCTGTGGCTTCAACACAATCATCTAGCGAACACACCAGGCCTCTGTCCACACTATCTCTACGCACAATCAATGACCATACACAATTTTCAGCATAAAATTCCAATTTCGTGAGTTCACTAGGTAGCGTTTTCACCAGCGCGACCTCCAGGTAGTGTCGGACCAACGAATTTGGAGAGGAGGAAGTGCAGAGCCAAAGGGTCGCAAACACACAGGAATGGTACTCAACCAATTCCATTAACAAATGATAAATGATTACAATATCGATTCGCAATATGATATCTTGCTTCATATGTCTTGTCATACAACGGTTTGAAGGTATCCTTGAGCAATTTTCCATATCGCCAATCTGATATTTCGCTTCCGACAGTAGTCTGAAATCCCGTGTTGCCGATTTTCCTAACATATATAGCCAAAAATTATGTCTGTACCCTCATATTTATTCCCCTCAAAGGCTGACAATTACTCCTTCCTTCATATGCATTATTTTCTGATAGATAGTGGCTACCATAGAGGTGTCAGGGTAGGTAGATTCGCTTTGATTGATTAGTTGCATCTATTCATAGTGCCAGAACTTGATGGGTCGATAAGAGAGTGGTGAAAAAAACAACTCTTTGGAGAAGCAAATCAAGTATATCTATTTTATGGAAAGGTTGACAGAATAAATAAGGAACACTATATTCTTAATATGCTTTTGCATGAAAAACTGAACAACAATATTTTATTTCTATACTGGGTGTTGATGATCTATCAAAAGCTAAATAAGGAGTGGTATTTAACTTGGAAGAGATCATCTCCGGGGATCTCTTGGACACACTATGATCCTTTCCAAGTGAATGGACTAAATTCCTTTTCTTCATATGATATGGATTGAAATTTGCATATGTGCTTCACGTAAATTCCCAAACTCCACACCTACATGGATACCAGAGTTACCTCCAATATTACACATCGAATATCAACTACTTTGAAGGACAACATACACAGTAGAGTATTTCAACATCTCTAAAATCATGTTGATGCCTCTTTATCAGGTGTTGTTTCATGTAGATTGCACTTTGTTCACTCCCAAACATTTGATTAAAAAATGAGAGCTACTATTACCTTCGGGGATGATATTCGTTGTTTTATTGAAGTAACAACTCAGTATCCAAGGCAGGGCACTTCTCACTTGCTTAGTCGCTTGGCCTTGGCCCTAAATGAAACTACCAGATCCACGTCACATTAAACCGCCACAACCCTTAAGATAAGTGAATCAATTGTCAAAATTATGTCGTTGATGGACATGGTCGAATCCATGATCAATGGAGTGGAGTGATTGAAAGGTCACATCCAATCAGGGATGATTTTAAGGAACCATACTTATTTAAAAGTGTATAAATGTTGGTGAATATTACCAATTTTTAAAACACCAACTATAAAATGGTTGGCAATATTTTTCAAAAAATATTTTAATTTCGAAGGATTTTATATCGTTTATATAATAATTTGGCGACTTTTAGAGTGAAAAAAAATTATCCCATCAAAATTGGGCAAAACAGGGCTTCAAAAAATGCAAAATGGCGAATCTTTTTTGGGAGAAAAACATGGAAAAATAGCCCACTGGGATAAAATTTGCCCCTGAAATTATCCCTGCATCCAATGCAATTGCTTTAATGAAAGAGCCGAGGAAGCGACATGTACATGTAGTGAGATTCTTGAACACGCAACCGTGCAAACGAACTTTTTTGGCACGCAAAATATTAGGAAAGGGACTCATGACATGCGTTGATTAGTTAGAGTGACGGTGATGGGAACAATGCATTTCAAAAGAACTTCATATAGAAAAATGCCTTACGACGTAATTATTATTAATTTGTGCTAAACAATACTTTAATTATTATTTTTATTATTTTTGACAAAAAGTAAAAAATAAAACAATTACAATGAATTATTATTTATTAATAAAATACTCTGAAGGGGGGACAAAAGTGAAAATAGTTGTTGAAGAGTGTTTGTAGAACCACAAGAGGAAAAGACAAGTGGCGAAGCCATTGAGTGAGAACTCAAGATGCATGAGGCACCATCCCGAAAAATCAGGTCACAACTCCTAGTTGAGTGCTAAAGAGCGGGAGGCTCATAAATGACCAAGTCCTAGGAAAAATACTATATAATAATTTCCCCATGAGCAACATGAGGCCAGCGTTGGACGAGGATTAAATCTAAGAATGCAAGGGATGGTGCATTGAAGTATTTTTCTCTTGTGGTTCAGCGAACAAGCTCGGGGGTTCTGGAGCAAGTAACTTGGCTGCTCTGCCGAGTTGGTTGGGAGGAACAAATTTTCCACTTTTGTTTTTCCAGCAGTGGCGCCAGGTTCTTATTCTATGTTTTAAATTTACAGTAGAATGTTTTATTCTAGATCTAGATTGGTTAATGGAAAACCTAATATGCATCGCTTAGTCTAGTTTATTTATTAGTTTAATTCAGTTATGTTTTGATTATAACTGTAAATGGTAGTTAGGGAAGTTCTTAGATTAGGCATCTATACTCGAGTTGGGATTTTTCTGTTTATATACTGAAAATCGAATGTTGTACTTAACCGACATGTTATCAAATTATATTTGTTTCTTTCCTAGTTGACATATGTAGTTTTAATGGATTTCTGCATTCTTTTCTTCTTAAATTTTTTCATAATCTATGAGTTAAAACAAACAATAGGTCAAATTGTTAGATCCTCTAGTAATGCTAGTATAAATCAAAATATCTCATGTTTGAACATAGTAAGGAATATATCCTATTTTTAATCTTTAAAATATTGAGAATATATATAGTCAAATTATATAACCTAGTTCTCTACATATTTAGAATTACATTAGTCCTAAGATTTTATTAGTATACAGAGAAGATTTGTTACAAACAATCCATACAGAGAAACCCTACATTATGATTATAATGTGATATATAAACAATCCTACTGGATCCAAATATACAGATTTTTCCAGATCATGGATCCAAATTAGTTAATCATTTACATTAGGAAACATAACAAAATTATACAATCCTACTGGATCCAAATATACAGATATGTCCGGATCATGGATCCAAATTAATTAATCATTTACATTAGGAAACATAACAAAATTATAAATTGATCCTTTATGGATCTACATGTACTTACTCCCATTCGGATCGAGGATTCGCAAGTAATTAAAAACTATACAGATCCCAGATCTAGAGTAATTAAATATTGAATGAAAAATTATTAATCTAAACCAATTCACATACACAGATCATAAGAAATCAAGTTGAGATCCTTGAGTTATTTCCATGATCAAATCTGTGCAATCATTTAAACAATCCTTCTTGGATTCGTGTAAGCAAACATAACCGGATCAAAGATCCTAACAAACAGTCATAGATCCATGAAGTAAATAAAATATAGATACAATTAAAACAAATCCAAAATCCAATCGTAGGCATACACGCTAGCTGTTGTAATTATGATTCCATATCAAAACCAATCACTAAAGAAAATCTTTGTCTCCCCAAGGACCAACATTAAATCCCATCGTCGATGGAAACCGATCCTTTTTGAAGACTGTATTTAGCTCACAAGTAATCACAGACCCTATGGGTCATAATACTATCAAAAAACGCTAAGTAAAGTAAAGAAATGGCCCTAAGTCCATCTAATGGCTACCATTATTACGAAAAGGCTAAACACATAATACAAAATGTGATCATCTCCACGATATTTTACAAACGAAGGTAGCACTTTAATATTTAAACCAACCACTGTGTTCATGGCTGTAAGACCATTGAGGATGGCAACCATTGAATTTTAAAACTAACAGTATACAAGTTTAAACTAAAAGTAAAACTCATAACATAATCACACATACCTGAAGGTTGGGTCACCACTTTAATTATTCAACATCTCTTACACCAAAGTGGTTGTAAGACCATCCAGAATGGTTGCCATCTTCTCTACTTAAACCACTGATAAAATTATAAGAGTATGGGTTAAGTCCATCCATGATGGCACCCAAAATCACATCAAACAACAAATACAGTGAATCTAAGAAACATTGCCGAGGCAATGGCTACAAAGCCCGTGCAGGGTAAACCTTAAGGGTTCTTTTTTTTTACAAACGCTTGTAATCAAAATGGAGAACTTAAATTAAATACGGTTGTGGATACCATTCTCGTCCCCACGCTCATACCCAACGTTACTTGAAACCAACGATTAATGGCATTAGTTAGTGTATCGATCGAAACCTTAACAATACAAATAATTTTAATAAAGGCTTTGAGCAGAGACTTACTTGGGCATTTAAAAACGCAGGCCTAAGAGGAGGTGACCGTGTCGCCTCCCTCTCCAGCACCCTCAACCTGCTACATTTCAAGTTGCAGTCAGCATGAATCTAAAAGAAGTAAAGAACTGTAGACAAACTGGTTAAAAAACCATGTTTTCTCTTACCTTGGCGTTTTGAAGAGAGGGCCAAGGGTTGGCCCTCTGGAGAACCCTTATCTCTCCTCTTCCTGTAACATAAAACCATAACATCAATGAACTTTGTAAACAATGAACTTTATTACCAAGAGAGTTACAAAGACGATTTTGTCTCTACCTATTAGCATGCAGTTCAAATAGCAAAGAATGGTAGGATGCATTGAAGTACCATCAATAAAGTGCAAACCATTGAGGAATACATGGGAGCCACAGTACCTCGGAAAAGTTAAAAGTACAAGGCCATTAACACAACATAAAACTAGAAACCTTGTTGCCACATCCATTATCACAGAGCAGAGCTACGTCTCTCGTTGGCTTCATAACCCAAACAACCAGTACAATAACAAGGTTTTTGACAATCCAAGGCATATTAAAAACCCTATAAAACCCTTACATTTACAGCGTACAGGTGTAAGGCTGAGATCGCTTCTTAGGCCAGCTCAAGAACGTGGTTGCGCTGCCAAGTCAACATTAAAGTCAACCAAGTACCACTTTTAACTCACGGCCAGAGCAATCATGGCTCGAAATTATTGCACGTATGTTATAACAACTAGGTTCAAACCACGTGTCATATAGTTGAACCATAGCGTAAATATGTTTCATATCAAACCTTTCATGGTATGCCAAGAACCCTTAACATCGTAAACCTTGGTGTAATACATGCCTTACATATAAACATAATATGCCAAACAAAAACCATTGTATCATAAACCTTTAAACTTTGTATTATTATAACAAAGGTTTGCCATATGGTTAGTATCATATGTCTTTACAAACCCCAAGCCATTGTGATTAAGGGGAGGGTCACAACACACCATAGCTTAGGCTATGGTAAGGCCTAAGGCCTTTTATTTGCACTTGACAAACTTATTACATAAGGGCTGGGTTTAAGACTATGGATAGTCTCCCAAGCCTTAGGGCAAGTAAGGCCCTAGTAAAATTAATCAATTAAAGAGGAAGTAAACGGAGAACATCACCTGTATGGACATGGTTGAATGCTTTGAAAGGAGCCAACCATTGCCTCAACCAACAGAACCTGACATAGGAGACAAGATAAAGATATTAATAACTTGCACAAGTTAGAACATGAGTAATCCGCTAGTAAATGATGGTAAAAACTATGCATGTATTTTTTATTTTTTTTTACGATTTTGAGGTGTGTTACATATTGGTATCAAATCATGGTTACAACACCAGGCCTGAATCGGATTAACACTTAAACTGATGAAAGAAACATAAAAACTAATTTACTTTATTTTTTTGGTTTAAATTCTCTTACAAAAAAAAAAGAGAAGGATAACTGTATTCTTACATGAAAAACATGACAGATGGAGGGATGTCTGCAGAGGAAGAACCTCGCCTGAAAAATCCTTTAAATAATGAAGAGGGTTATTTAAGGGATGGGGAAATATGGGTGACTCTAGACGAAAGTCAAGATAATAAATATGAACTACAAAGAACTGTAAAAGAACTTAGATCGGAACTAAGAAGAGTTAAAGAGGATAATGAACGCATTCTAAAAGATCGAGAGGAATTAAATACTATTTTATTAGCTAAAATACATATTGACGAAAAAGAAAATAATAAGGAATCTGAACGTGACCTACCAAAAAGTGTACCTTACGAATGTAAGGGAAGGAAGTTGGAATTTTCCAGTCATAAACCTGAAAATTCCAATGAAGAATCAATCAAACATCACTCATGAAAACAACAAGACTCAAGCAAAAGTAGTGATGATAACAAAAAGAAAAAGAAGTACAAATCCTATGAGGAAATCTCTGGGGAGTTTAAAAAGATTAAACCACCAATGTTTAAAGATGAAATTGAAAAAGGGGAAGAAGTAGAAGCCTGGTTGTCAGGAATGAAGAAGCATTTTCAAATATACAATTATCCTGACGAACTAAAAGCTAAAATGGCTATCTATAATCTGACTGGGAAGGCATATATATGGTGGCGGGATATAAATAAAGTCAAGGGAATAAAGGAAAGATATGTAACTTGGAAAACATTTAAAAAGCTTTTTAAAATAAAATACTTGTCAGAACAGTACTACGAAGAGAAGGCCAAAGAATTTTATGAGTTGAGACTAGGATCTATGACGATGAAAGAACTCTGCTGTAAATTTATGATCCTACTTCGTTATGTACCTTACATAATTGATGAAAAACCTAAATAACAACGTTTTCTCAGTTGTTTTCCTACCATGTTCAAAGAACAGATTGAGTATGACAATCCAAAGACGCTAGAGGAAGTAATGAGAAAGACAAATTTCTGTTACGGCCAAAATAAAAACAAGAGAGAAAGTGTACCAACTTGGAAGAATAAAACAAGAAATAACTTTGATCCATGAAAGAAATAGGATAAATTCGACAAAAACACAAGGAATAACTATAATGGATAACAAGGTAATAACTATAAAAATGTTAAGCCACATAATTCTGCAGTAAAAGAACCCCCTACTACTTTTAACAAGAACCGTACAAAAAAAGGACCCTTTAAATGCTGGGAGTGTGACAAGCCACATTACTTTAAATACTTCTCGTAAAAAAGAAAATTTTTAATGTTCCCTCCATTCAATACATATCATGCATTTTTTTAGTTTACAAACCAAATGCTTTAACCCTTTGATTTCAAACCTTTCTTACCGTTGCAAAAAAATTCTTCATTTAAATATTCATGAAGAAATGTTGTTTTGACATCAATGTGGTGTACCTCAAGGTTATATGCAACCTCAAGGTTATATGCAACCATGATTGCAAATAATGTCCTTATGCTAACCATTCCACAACTAGAAAAATGTTTTAATATAGTCCATTCCATTCACTTGGGAAAATCCCTTTTTTACAACTCAAACCTTGTCCATGTCACTTCTAGCATCTTCCTTATATTTTATTTGATAGACCCACTTTCAACCGATTTCCTTTTTCCCTTCCATAACTGGAGTTAAATATCATATCTTATTTTTCAAAAGAGAATCATATTCCCCCTCCATTATGTTCTTCCTTTACTTGCAATTTTCATCCGTATTTGCTTCTTAATCATTGTTATCCCCAATAATGGTTGATAAATCACTGTCATGTTAAATATGACCAAAAGAAAACAAGACTTCCTCACCTTTTTGATTTTCTTATATGTTGAGCTTCTTTGCCATTGGATTGACATTTTTTTTGGAACCTTCCAAGTGAGCTTTCTATTTTTTTTGCAAAGAATCTTTGAGTTTGATACAGACTAGGATGCTCGTGATCTATGTTGGGATGTTAAATTGTGCCCTATTTTCTAGTGTTTTTTATTGTTTTAACAGAGGGAATTCCTTGATGCGATAAACTCTTCAACATCTTCGCCTTTATATTCAAATTCATTTTTTTGAATATCTGCGGGTTCCTTTACTGATTGTTGTTGTATTCTTCATGCAATACAAACTTATTCATATCAACAAAATCACCATTTGAGTTACTACTCGTTCAGGCTAGGTTACTCTCACTAAATATCACCTTTTCTATTGTGCATCTTTTTAGATTTTGGACCATATAATTGATCTCTTTGCATCATGAATATATACAATGAAGATGAGCTTAAATCCTTTCTTATGGGTCTTTCTTTTTTCTTCTTTCATGTTTGTTTGTGTATATATGCAACATAGGTCAAACACTTTAAGTATTCAAAATTTGTTTTTACTCCAACAGAAGATTCTTACCGAGTTTTTTCATTCACTACCACATTGAATAACCAAATTTGTAAATATGTTGTTGTTGAAACAAATTCTATGCAACATTCTTTTTTACCTACTTGACTTTGGATTAACATGCACCTCATAACTTCTACCAACATTCTATTGTTCCTCTCAGCCACACTATTTTGTTGGGAGGAATATTTAATTTTGAACAACTTAAATATGTCAACTTGCTTGCAAAAATGTTCGAGAGCTTCATTAATGAATTCATTGACAATTTTTACCTATAATGTGTTAATGCACCACCCAATTTTTTTTCATTTATTTTTAATTAGGGTAATCCACATCTGGGGACAGGCTAGTACTCGCGTGACACAGGGTCCAGGGATCCAATCCCGCTACCACTATACCCCTAGGTGCATCCACAAAGCCCGAACCATGGCGCGTGGGTAAATTTGGGGGGATTTGAACACGAGACCTTCCAATTACAACCAATTTCAACGATTCCACTTTACCACTTGCTCTGCCCCCCACGGGTACCCAATTTTGTTTCATTGATTGAAGAGTAGAAAAACATTAAATGCACCAATCATTTTTATTCTAAAATTATTACAAGGATTGTTATAAAATACTTCAATTAAAAAATTATTCAACAAATTATACATAACATGAACAAAACTAAGATATACACTCTATTTACTTATTTCATACACAAAAAGGTTGAAACTTCACAAAAGTAGTCTGATTGACTAGTAATTTTTTTAACAATGGTTTCACCATTTTGTTAGGTTGATTAATACCTAGAATGGGAATTAAAGATTTGTCATCTTGTTTACATCTTCTAGTATTCATTTTCAGTATTTGATGCAATCTCTTCTACATGGCATTATGTAGTGAGGAACAAGGAAATTGTTTTAGCAAGCTTAAAAAAATACATCCACTCTACTTTCTTCTTCATGAAAGTCAAGGGTCTTATACAGTTTTTTTTTCTTTTTAGTAGAAATGCGAGCATCTTCTAGGAGAATCCCTTTAATTCCCGAGTGGATTTGAACCCTCTAATCCCTCTAATTCCTACACAGATATTGAAAAAAATTAATTGCACATTTCACTCTTGAGAATGATTGGTAGGCGAATCCCTCTAATTCCTCAGTGGATTTGATCCCTCTAATGACAATAGCTTATTATTTTAATTGATTACCATGTTATCTACTTCAGAGATTGCTAATTGTGTCGAGGTATTTAACATGTATTATTCCACTACAAAACTAAAGATAGTAAGCTTACATGGATATATTCCTTAGGCACATGCAATATCAATGGAAAAATTGACACCTTGTAATTATGAGCAAAAATATGTTGGCTTTGCACATGGTTTTAAAACCATGTGCAAGGCGTCCTAAAAAACCCATAGTAAATTGCACTTTTGTTATTTTTTTTAATACCAAATTTCAATTAAAAATAAAGAAAAGAAAAAATAAACTACTCTTAAAAAAATTATAAAATTTCAAAATATATATTATTTCAAACACTAATCAATGCCTTCATTTCCCAAGATTATTGCTCCATGAGCATTGTCGATGAATCATAATGAAACAAAATTAAGATATGCTCAAGTTTTGAATTCCTTATTATACTTTAAATTCTGAATTCATTAATTTCAACTTAATTACAAATTTACCTAAAAAAGTCAGGTGTATATATTCTTTTTTTAACTTAATTTTAATTGTCCATTCAACTTTTTCTTTCAAAAAAACGAAGTTTCCATTCAAATTTGGCATTTTTGATTCCCAAGTCTAAATACTCTTACTCTTTCATGTAATTTTAAGAGCGTCCATTCAACATAAGATTGGGAGTGCCCATTCAAAATTGATAATGATCTAGAGACCTTTGTAGATTCCCCAAGTCCCATATGCTGGCTTTTCTCATTTGCGTAATCTTCTTTATAACCAAGAAGAGGAAGGCGATTAGCTTCATCTTTGTGTGGGGATTAGACTTACAGAGTAGCTATATGCAAGTCTTTGTCGCTGGATGACCAAATTTCTAACCATGTTTGGATCAAGTGAAAATGGTGAAGAGCATCTCAATCTCTGCCACCATGCTAAAACACAGCTAGGCGCTGAAAAACGCTGCTACATTTCCTTGGAAATGAATTTGCTACATGTTGATCAAGGGGAGCATTGTTCTGAATGCAAAGACAACGAATCTAACGACAATTCCAACTAGATAAAGAACTAGCCAACACTTCACAAGGTGACCCAGAATATTGTATTTCGATTTGCATGTTTTCTTATCTTTTTTGGAGGAATTTAGAATCTACAATTTAAAGAAAAGTTTTGATTTTCTATCACTTTATCTTTGCAGGTATCATAGGAAGTGGCAACGTTGGGCAGAATTATAGGTCCAATGGTAGTGATGGGATTGCTTCTCTACTTGAGAGGCATGGTTTCAACATTTTTTCGGGGTTCCCTTGGAGAGTTGGAGCTAGCGGGAGGCTCGCTTTCCATGGTTTCGCCAATATAACAGGCTATTCTGTCATATCTGGGCTGGCCATGGGAATGGAGCCCATATGCGGCCAGGCATTCAAAGCAAAACGATGGTCTGTTCTGGGTCTTACACTCCAAAGAACACTTCTCAATCTTCTCTATGCTACAGAGTGCATTGGATTGTTGTGGTGTAATATGAAACCAATTCTTCTACTTTGTGGTCAGGATGAAAGCAATATTAACCTAGCAAGCACATACCCTACCCAATTTGATTACACAAGCCTTCTTGCATCCACTCAGGATTTATCCAAGAACTCAGAACATTACACTACGACTGTCATTGTGTGTAGTAATTGTTGTTTTTGTTCATGTTCCTCTCAATTTTCTATTAGTGAGGTATCTCAACGTGGGGATCCGGGGGGTTGCTCTGGTTGTAGTGTTGAAAAATTTCAATATGGTATTGTCATTGTTATGCTACCTTTATTTTTCAGGGGTGTATAAGAAATCCTGGCAAAAGCCATCACAAGAATGCCTCGAAGGGTGGATATCTCTTCCGAAACTGGCAATTCCAAGCTGTGCATCTGTATGCTTGGAATGGTGCATTCTATTTCATTAGTATTCATGTTGCAATTGTGCTGACATTTGTATTCAAATTTGAGTTTCTGGGAATATGGCTGGGTTTCCTTGAGAATGATCACAATGAACCATATTTTCATTTATTTGATCCTTACAAAATTATTGTCTCTATTTTTCAGTTTAATCATTTACTCAATCCTTAATACTTATTACTTACATTATGATAATCCTCATAATTGTATCTATGTTTTCAACTTAACCCGTTCCTTTCAATGTTGATCAAGCTCCAGTTTTGTGTCACCGCCCACAACTAGAACTAAGGTTAGATCCAAATCCTAGGTTCTATCAAGTGCCAAGAGGGATCAAATCTCTCGAGATGCAAACCACTCCTCGAATAACTCCTTAAGTGCAATACCTAAGAAAAAGTTCGCAACTCGAGAGATTTGATCCCTCTCGTCTCAATTTAATCCCTCTCGACGCTTAATAAAACCTAAAATTTAGATCTAAGCTCATATATTTTATAAATTGAACATTTATAAATAATATAACAAAGTTGTTGGATTTTTTAGACACCATAGCCTCCTATATTTCAAATCCTTTTTAAAAATACATAACATTTTTAATCTTCAACAAATTTAACATAATCTAACAAATTTACTTTTTTCCAAAAGTAATTGAATTTCTTCACTCATTTATTCACTAAACTTAAATACCATTTTATTCATATTCAATATTGCTCTTAACTTATTTCCAAACTAACGCTGATTTACAAATATATTAAACTTTACATAATTCTATCTTTAAATTATCTTCATTATATTAAACTTTAAATGAATATATCTTTAAATTATCTTCATTATTTTGAAAACAAGCCCATAAACATAACTTTTGCGCATGTGTTTTCCCTTGCTTACATCAAATGAAACGTGACGTCCTTCATTAAAAAAAATTATTTCGAAGGTTTCTGGCTGAGTTGCTATCCCGGACCTGTATATCTCATACTGACAGTGTGACACAAGGAATTGAGTTCTCTTGAAAGAATCCTCCAGCCAACTGTCGGCAATGAATCACAATTTTTAACATGCGGTCAAAATAAATTATAAAATCCAAGCAGAAGAAGAGGTGAAATTTCATCACATGTAGAACCTCTGCAAGATTCCTCTCTAACTTACCTGAATGAATGGATTTCAGTATCATATTTCCTTTGCAGTCTATTCAAAAGAAAGCCCATTTGTCACTGATCGAAAAGCCCAAAATGTGATGAAAAGGCTGTTATAGAAGTACTTTGCGAATAGTATAGTAGGTGAGCAATAATATTCTAAGTAAACTTCAAATTTGCATATTTGGTGCGTTTCTGTTTGGGTGGTTTAGGTTGTTGCTCAGCATCAAACGTTTGGATGGAGGGGCCATCGACTGAGTGATTGTTGGCAGCTTTGCAATTGAAATTGCAGAGCCATAGTTGCAGACTATTGCCTTGAATTGGACTCAGTCATGAAACGTAGTTAGCCACTTGTGAAATTTGTAGATTGTTAGGTTTACTCTACTGCAAAATCATGGGGGAGTGGATATCTTATAAGTAACTTACCCGTCTATAGTAATTACTATTGCCATAAATAAAGGTAAGCTTGCAAGACACCCAGCAGCCTGAACTTGAAATATAGGCTTGCGAGAAACAGAAGAAACTATGGCGAACAAGATTGTTTTTTGGAGTGTATGCTTGTTGCTTTCATGTGGTTTGCTACAGATGAACAGAGCCCAAGCTCTTACTCAAGAGACTCAAATTTTACAGCTGATGAAGAATAGCTTGAAAGATCCTCTCAATTCCATGAAAAACTGGGAAGACTCCATTGATGCGCCTTGCGATTGGGATGGAATTACCTGCGACAGTTCTACAGGTATGGTCACTGAAATCATACTTGAAACCAAATTTCTGAATGGCACTTTTCCCTCCAATATATGCGGTTTGAACAACTTGAAGACACTTCAACTGGGTGTAAATTACCTTTATGGGACTCTGCCATCGGCTCTCATGAATTGCAGCAAGCTTGAATACTTGAATCTTACTAACAATTCTTTGTCTGGTACTTTACCAGACTTCTCTCCATTGAAATCCCTGCAAATTCTAGATTTGACAATCAACAGCTTCACAGGTCCATTCCCTGTTTCTGTAGGAAATTTGCCAGAGTTGACCTCTCTGAGCCTGGCAAATAATCCTTTCAATCCAGCGAAAATACCTGAACAGCTCATGAATTTGCAAAAACTCAATCTGCTTTACCTGGCTTCCTGCAATTTGGTAGGAGAAATTCCGAGTTTTATTTTAAATTTTACAGATCTGGGCCTACTGGATCTCTCTACCAATAGCCTCCATGGATCTATTCCAAGGGAACTTTCCAAGCTCAGTAAACTTTACCAACTGGAGCTGTACGACAACAAACTTAGTGGAAATATACCTCAAGAGTTGGGTAATCTTACATTTCTGCAATATTTTGATGCATCAAAGAATATGCTTAGCGGAAATATTCCAGAGGAGGTTGGCAATTTAAGAAAACTCGTTTCCTTTCAGCTCTACATGAACCAACTATCAGGTCAAATTCCTGAAAGCTTTGGGGAATTCCCGTATCTTGTAGGTTTGTCACTGTATCAGAACAATTTCACAGGCCCACTACCACAGAAACTTGGCAGTCTATCCAAGTTTAACTTGATCGATGTTTCTGAGAACCAGTTTAGTGGCACTCTACCAAAAGATATGTGCAGAGGAGGAAATCTGCAAAAATTTCTGGTGATCAATAACCTTTTTACAGGAGAGCTGCCTGATGCATATGGAGATTGCAAAACTTTGGTTCGCTTCAGAGTAAAAAACAACAATCTGAGTGGTTCGGTGCCCAAAGGAATTTGGGGACTGCCAAATGTTACCATTATTGATTTAAGCTTCAATAAATTTGTTGGTGAAATTGGTTCCGAGATCGCAAATGCGAAAGAATTAACAGAGTTGTATATTCAGAATAATCAATTGTCGGGGGTTCTGGTACCGGAGATTGGCATGGCAAAGTTATTGGTCAAACTTGAAGTAAACAATAATCAGTTTAGAGGTCCAATACCCAAGGAAATTGGTAACTTGAGGGAGTTGACTGATCTGCATTTACAGAACAACATGTTTGAGGGATCCATACCAGATGAAGTTGGTTCCTGTAGTTCTTTGGTTGTTGTTAATCTTGCAGAGAATAACTTGCAAGGATCAATTCCAGAGTCACTGGGATCTATTGCTGATATGAACTCCTTGAATCTTTCAAACAACAGACTATCTGGTTCAATTCCAAGCAGTCTTGGTGCACTGAAGCTCAGTTCGCTCGATCTTTCCAGTAATGAGTTAATTGGGCCTGTTCCAAATTCACTCATTAATGAGATAAACAGACAAAGCTTTTCAGGAAATCCAGGGCTGTGTACTAACAGCTCTGGAAATGATAATTATAATAATAACAATATACTTGAGTCTTGTTCTGATTCTCATCGTCGGAAAGAGGCCAGACTAATGGGAATTATCTCGGGGCTCATTGTTGCCACAGCATTGTTAATACTTGTGTTTGGATTGATACATTGTCAGCGAAGATATCGTCAAAATCAACTTGATCTGATCGATGAAAGGGATAATTATCCATGGACTCTGAAATCTTTTCAGAATTTAAGCTTTTCTGAGGAGGAGATTTCCGAAGCATTATTAGATGAAGAGAATGTCATAGGAAGTGGTGGATCGGGCAAGGTCTATTGTGTCACTTTGCAGAACAATGAAACTGTAGCAGTAAAGCGAGTATGGACAATGAACAAAAATAACAATACTAAAAATGGGTTAGATAGATTGATAAAGGCAGAAGTGGATATTTTGGGAACAATTCGGCATAAAAATATTGTGAAGCTTTATTGTTATTTGAAAAAGGGTAACTCAAATCTATTGGTATATGAATACATGCCAAATGGAAACTTATTTGATGCTTTGCATGAAAATAATGAAGAGAAGACATCAGCCAGAATCGGCATGAATTTGGATTGGCCCACACGATACAAGATTGCATTAGGAGCAGCTCATGGATTGGCATATCTTCATCATGATTGCCGGCCTGCAATTGTTCACAGAGATGTAAAATCAACCAATATTTTGCTGGATAAATTTTATGAGGCAAAGATTGCTGATTTTGGTATTGCCAAAATTCTTCAAGCTTGTGGAGGAAGGGATTCTACCGTAGCTTTTGCGGGTACCCATGGCTACATTGCTCCTGGTATGTTCAGCTTATTACCGTGCTTCCCTAGTTTGCACCTGTGCTTACAGTTCTTTTTCAAGGTTTTCATAGGCTTTGCAGTTATAGATTCTAACCTTTTTTGAATTCATTTATTCATTTTTGCTATGCAGAATATGGATACTCTTTGAACGTTACAGAAAAGAGTGATGTTTATAGTTTTGGTGTGGTATTGTTGGAGCTTGTCACTGGCAAGCAACCAATTGAGCCAGGGTTTGGCGAGAACAAGGATATTGTATACTGGATTTCACACAAGATATGTTCCCAGAAAGATGCTTTTGAAGCTCTCGACTCAAAGATTTGCAAGTCGTTTCAGGAAGAAATTATCAAAGTCTTGAAAATAGCAGTACGTTGTACTTACAAACTACCGTCACTGCGGCCAACAATGAGAGAAGTTGTACAGATGTTGCTGGATGCTGATCCTTGCAGTGGCAATTTCAGGTCAGTCCAAAAGGGGAAAGATACACAGGACAAAAACATTGCTGTTGACACTCCTGCAAAACCAAAATGTCAGGGTAAATATTGAAGAAAGTACTTACAGCAAATATGATTTCCCATGAGGCTTTCTCTTATCTTCCTGAGTAATTTAGATCGAGAAAATATTTGTTCTTGCCGAAGGTATAATGATTGGCAGAAGTAATTGATTCAGAGCCGGGAAGGAGGCAAATGAAATACATTTGCCAAAAAAGGTTTGATAGATCTATGATGGAGCTCTTCAGTTGGGTTCACATAATCGATTGCAGATATAGTAAGAAGATTCCTACTATCTGAAGCTGATTATGGGTTATTCAGAAATTTACCTTGCTATCGTTGTCTTTGACATCACTCGTCCATGACACATAGTGTTGTTGTTTTTTGCTGGTTTTAGCAATCCCTTACCCTGCAGCTTTAGCCATTAACGGTTGTTTAAACTATCCCTAAGCCCTGAAAGGCAAGATAAAGTCAATATTGTTCATGTATATATCTTCAATAAGTTTTGTTCTTTTATTTTTCGTAGTTTTTAATCATCTTTCTGATTAAGGTTTCTGCTGTTTTGTTCCTTTCAAAAGAATAAGTCCCAAGGCTTTTACATTTTTCTATGTTAATAATAGAAAGCATCAAGAGTAGAGGAGCAGGTAGTTGTCCGCCCTGTCATATCTTGTCAGGAACATCGCCAAGGTTCCTGAACCAGCTATTACATTAAGGTTGATTTGGCTGTACAAACTACAAAGATATTGTATACTAATAAATGTTGATATTGAGCATTGAAGTGTTCTTCTGGCATCTAGCATGATGGCTAACTGAGGGAATTGGCAGGGCATGTTTCTTGTTTTTTCATGACTCATTTCGAGAGCTTTTCAACTTGAATGGCACTCTTGCATGCCCTTTCTGTTGGAATTTTATTGCTAGCTCCTCCCTGAGCATTTACTTTTGTTCTTTCTCTGGACCACATTGGTGTCTATAGTTTGTTATGGCCGTGGAATTTTTTTAGTGTTCTTACATTGAGAAGAAATGTTTATTCTGGATAACATAATGTTATAGAGGAATACTGGATGACTAAGTGAGTTAGACCAGGATTGCATTTGAGTGACTTACAATGCATTCGAGTTTTCTTCAAATGGTATATGTATTTTTTTCATGGCAATACTAGATAGAGTTGATTGTGCCTACAGAAAATTGTTGCTTTTGCTTTTTTCCCAAAATGCTGATATTGGCCTTACTCCACAAATTTGGTTCTTTTTCTATTCAGTTAAACTGAAACATGGTTGCTCATGGCTTCTCTCCATACCTTGGATAGCTGCTAGTTATTTGAATGCTTGAAAGAGCAGGAATTACTGGTCACTGTTGTTTGTGATAATTTATTTAATGATCTTCTCCATGCCGTATTTCACCAGGTTGAATTATTTATTACTAGTCTGAACATAAAATTCTATACGAGGCTGGTTGCATTGGTCTGGTATCTTCTTGAATATCTTTGACATATTTTATTATGTTTAGGACTAATTTAATTCTGCCTTATGAAATGGCAGGCCTTGCTCCACAAAAGAGAGTTGTTCGGCCAAGTTGGTGCACATTGTGTATGTTGAGTTGTACATGAAGGTTGTTTCTTTGCATATTTGCATGATGTGTCAGGGAACAATGCAAACAGAAATCTAGAGAGCCCTAGCTTAGAGTAACCAGTAAAACACCCACATCTTTGTTTACCATCTATGTTCTTTACATGTAATCATTGTGACAAATTAAAAACACTATTTTCACCTTTGAGTTACTATCGTTGTGGAGTTGAGAAATTGTGTGGGTATACACTTCCTTAAGCACAAGTGGTTGTAACAGAGCTAGTGCTCTGAGTCGAATCAAGTGGCATCAAAGCAATTGCCTGTCCTTTATTTGCTTTAAGAAGCAAATAAAAAAGTGATATTAGAAACATAAGGCAGTGATGTCCTCTGGGTGATCTGAGATGTTAAAGACATGCAAGACAGAGAATTGGTATTCAATGGGGAGTTGTGGAATTCAACACAATGCATGGGAGTTGTGTGATGGAGTGATGGGAACCCCATAGAATTGGCAATGGAAGAAATCAAACCAAGTAGGAGAGTGGTTTTAAGGAAAGAATTATGACAAAGGGAGTTGTGTGGGTGAGTGATGAGAGAGACGAGAGAGAAATCAAGTGAGTTGTGGAGTGGCTTTATGGGGGATAATTATGGCATCTTGAAGATCAGAATGGAGTCATATCTCTTGGTGATAAATCGAGTTGTCTAAACAGGGGACTTTTTGACCTCTGTTTTTGGCTAGTTTTTACCAGTTTTTTGTTATGAATCTTCACGGAATTTTCAAAATGTCCAAAAACATTGCTAGATATTACAGAGTGTGGGTGTTAGGGGGTTTACCTGTCACTCAATTTCATTTCTGAGCTTAAAATCGCCCAACAAACAACAGAAATTACAGATTTTGTGGATTAAATTCATCGGATTCCGACAGAAAATCAGCTTGAAAGTCAAATCGTCCCCTCGTTAGACATCTCCATGATAAATTGGTACTCAATGGAGTTTTGGAATTCAACACAATGCAAGGGAGTTATGTGAGGGAGGGATGAGAACCCCATAGAAATGACAAAGGCAGAAATCAAACTGAGTACAAAACAAATTGAGTAGGTGGATGTTTTTTTACAGTGTTTCACCAAGTTTTTGGGACATAGGAGCATGGGAGTGGGGAAACGCACATTGGGGACATGTAGAGACACCCCTAAATTTTGGGGGACCAGGGGGGCGGCATTGAGGTCTCTAAAATTATAAAAAAATAGAAAAATAATAAAAATATGAACCCCATTATATAAACTCTTATGTTCCCGAAGAGTTTAATGTAATGTAAATGTAATTGTTATAGCCAAGCATATCATATTGATGTTTGTTTCTTTTGATTTGTTTCTATTTCGATTTATAATGACCATTTAGTGTAAAAGACTAAAATTTAAGGTGGACCATTTTTGTTTTTAAGTAAAAAAATTTAAAAATTAGAGGGGGTGAGGGCCTTCAGAGCCCCCATTTTCAGGAGGGGGCATGTGGGAGCCCTCAACCTGAGAAACTCCTAGACCTATGTTTCCCCAAGTTTTACAGAATAGAAGGCGCTAGGAAATGTTTCCCAGGGAGCCTCTCAGCTCTCGGGGTGTGGGAAGCAGAGGGGGCGTGCCCCCGGCCTAGGAGACGCTTCCCCGTAAAACACTGTCTTTTTATGAAGAAAGTTATGACGATGGGAATTGTGTGGGTGAGCGATGAGAACCCCTTTAAGTGAAATGAAATGAGTTGTGGAGTGGCTTAATGGGGAATAATTATGGCAAAATGGAGTCGTAACTTTTGGTGAAAAAGATGTGGTTGATCATTACAGTCAAGAAAGACTCCAACACAAGTGCAGCTGATTGGAAGGAAAAAATGATAAAAGGTTTAGGCCGATTTATTTCCTAAACCTTGATTATACAGTGTATGCACTGTGAATAAATCGGTGAAGGGAGCATGCAAAGCTCTTTTCGAAAAGGGGTGAAGGGTAGGCTTCAAATTTGAAGCCTTGAGAGCCCTTCAAAGGCCATTTTAGCCTTCATAGAAGGCAGGAACAATTTTTACCATGCAAAAAAAAAACTATTTTCATTTCTAGCCTATCAATAATGAAATTGAGTAAGTCAATGTAACTTTGCAACATAAGGGCAGCTACAAAATCCCCCCCTCTAGGGTTTATGAGTGATTCAGTGGACTATGGATGTGGAAGAGTCGAGACTGAGAGTCTACCCAAGTTGCCTAGAATAGTCGGATCATGGATTGGAACTTGGTCCTAATGGGCACGGACCACAGTGAGCCACTCGACTTCCCAATGCCAAGTTCAACTCGATGAGTTGGGACTGTGACTCAGGATTCAATGTTCACTTTTAAAGAATTTAATGGCATTGGAATGCATTACTGATTCATCAACTTCATCAAATCTTGGTCTGAGAGAATGCCACCCTGCTAACTCGGTTTTCCATTTTGCATCTTCTTGTTTGCCGAGTCAAGTGATCTTACAACTTACAAGTCACTTGAGTATTTGAGCATATGATGTGAAATTAAATGTTCATATGAGTCATATCTATGGATGGTGAATTGATTTGAAAACCCTCCACTGTTAAGGCTCCTTAAGGAAAAAGTAATGGTGTTGTTTTTTGGGTTACAACTTACAAGTTGTAATTTACAGTGCATTGAACAATCTTTTCTGGATTCGAACCTAACCTTGTCCAATGGGTCTGTAAGTTGTAAGACCAGGGTTTCCCCCAGTGCAAAACATTTATATGACCACCACAGGACTAGGATGGGATAACAGATCTTTGGTAGTAGGCTAGCAGCACGTCGCCTTTTTTTGTGTTCATGAATCATATCATATACTAGTTAGTCTAGGATTCCAGGATTTATTCCAATTTCCATTCATTTACATGGGTCAGAATCAATTGAATCAACACACCGAGTCTCCCACGGTCCACCTAGGCCGCTTAGTCTTCCCATCTCATCAGAGGAAGAGGGTTAGGCAGTAGAGACAATAGAAATTGGAACAGAGCGCCAACCAGAGAGAAGGGTTGTACAATATGCATATAGTTATCTCTAAAAGACACTAACGAATTTGTCATATACCTAATTGAAGATTATCATTGCTTAATTTGTCGGGATGCTTACGCGGTAACTTCTGCGGCCAAGCTGATTATGAGTGCTAGTTGTGTTGGCAATGGCCATGATTTGGAGAGGCTCGTTGCCATCATTATACCACCAATGGGATGCTCCTGCAATTATCACTATTACATCTCCCCTCCTCACTCGCCTCACCTTTTCACTTAAGTCCTCTTCTTCTTCTTTCTCTTCCTCCTGTGGGCTCTCTGATTTGCGCCTTGAGCGCCCTCGAAACAAGAATGATGAATGATCTCGAAAAGTATCTAGACACCTCAGGAAAACAATACCCAGTTTTCCCTAAGATGCACATATATATCTATGTTATGTAGAAGCAATTATAAAATGATTTTTTTTGTAATCATGTGAAATACACAAACATGCATTCGCCTACCTCGGGCAAGGTAAACCAACTCAGGAGCATCTAGATATTGGGGAATTGAGATGGCGTTGCTTTCAATCGTCTTTCTGTAGAAGGAAACAGTTGCACATTCTAATTCCTTGTTGTCTTTTGCAGTGGATAACTTGAAGGTGCCACCTTCATCACGGGTAGGAGCAAGAGAATAAAAGGTAGAACGTTGGGTAGGCTGGATTGAGCTTCCCCGAACTTAAAGAAATTGGCGAATTATGTGGGAGAAAAAAACGCTATCCCGTGTTTACAAATATAGTACAATCGGAGGTCGGGACTCAGACTCTGAACTCTCCAATTCCATGCTTCCATGTCTCCTTAATTTCTATTTGCCCCAGAAGCTTTTGCAGAGCTAAGCTGTCGACTAGGTTGTCGTGAATTTATAGGTATGTACAACATTTTGTACTTGTGTAACGTTTTATATGTGGAGAAAAGTTAACTGTGTTTCTTGTTGGAGTTCCTTCTCATGCTATAAATATAAGGGTTTAAAATTTCTCCATCCAAAATGTTGTTTGAAATTCATAATGTATTATGCAACCGCGCGTCTACCAGACTAAGCCTTGAATACTCAATAGATGTAACCTTAAAAACCCCAGTATATAAATGAAAGTATAACCAAAATAATGTATGCTTTTCATAGGCTAGGACCACAACTTCGTTTGGGAAGAGGAGCAAGCAGAAAGATCATGGTATTTGAGTTCCAAATATGTCAATGCTCTTTATATGCCGTGAATTGTAAAAACTAGGTTGAAAGAAAGAAAAATATTTGAATACAAGTGTTTGAATTATTCCGATTTCCTTAATTAAATCCAAAGGTTGAAAGGATACAATATTTAACAACTCACACTGTAAATGTTGTAGACTCCGACCCCTCCTTTTTCCTATCATCTTTCTAATAATGGAAAAAAGAAGCAAAAATTTTCTACCAATATATCTAAAAAAGGGAATCCCTCGACGGATGTTCATGAATGAGGGACTTGGAGTGCAGTGAGCTAGCAAAGAACATGATTTCAACAGCCTCGCTATCGCAAACCTCCCAAACATGTGTTTATGATTTGTCTTCCTTGTTGACTATGGTAGACACTAGACACCCAACCTGTAGTGATATTTGTTGGAGAATTTTAAGTTCTTCCTTATAGTGGACAAATAAATACTTAACATTTCCGATAGGGCTAATAAACTCAATATAGATTGGAGGGACTATCCATAATCCACCTAAAATTGGGGCTTTTGTTTGATCTCTTTGAATTGGGTTATAAAATCGATATACATTGGAGGGACTATCCATAATCCACCTAAACTTGGGGCTTTTGATTGATCACTTCAAATTGAGCATCTGGGGAGGGCATGATTCAATTCTAAAAATAGTTGTTGAATTTAGGGTTGATAAAAAAAGTTGCTGCCTGAAAGCATTAGGTATTATGTTATGGGGTTTTTGTTTTAGGTAGGCCCAATCACACTTGACCAATAGAGCCTCCATTGAGTGCAATCAATCCTCTATTTAAAGTTCAATCCAAATTCCAATTCCTTATTTTATCAACGACCTAATGACCAAGTTTTTCATCGGCCCGACAGAGTTGTCCCTTATCTAAGTTCAATAAACTATATGCTCTAGGGACCGGGAGAGTAGAGACTGCTTTATATATGTATGGACTTACATTAGCTAAAATAATGATAATGTTGTATCCGCGCGCATGTCTCCATAGTTTTATGAGATCTTGATCCATGACATGAATGGCGGAAGATGCCCCAATGGTTGGAAATGTGAATCATGTGAGGGCCATAGAGATGTGAATTATAGGTTTCCACACAATAATCGAGTGTGTATTATGGTCATCTCTTGTGAGCTCCGGGAGTCGAGTAAATATTTGTTGCTCCTAAAACATAAATAGGTGGTGGAAATGCTTTTATTTTTATTTTTGATTTACAATTAGTTTGTGTGCATCTGAAACCCTTAAACCATAATAGAACAAAAAACATTAAAATTAGAAGTTTAAAATACTTGATATTTGTTGGATAATTTGAAGTGTTTCCCTAAAATATCTAGGATAAGATGCCAATATTGGAGAGACTTGGAAATGAGTTTTTTATTTTATTTCCAATTTCTAGGATTTATATAAGTAAGGGTATAGAAGGTATTTACTTTTGTGAGGATAACTCCTACATTAGGGAGGCCACATGGATAATAATGTGCAATGTATGCATTGGATGTAAACCATTTCGATTTGTATTGACTTTGGTTCTTTCTTTATGCTCCCTCCATTACTATAGTCTACCTACTTACCTACTCTTTCATATGTCATGGATAGATAGATTTGTTCATGAATAGTTTATTAATAGATAGATTGAACCATTATAGGCACTACGGGAACAATTTCATTACATTATAGGAACTATAGGCATTGAAAACAATATAAAGGGAGAGGAGAGTTTGTTGTTACATAAGTAAGATAGCATGTCTTTCATGGTGCATTTCACCTAGAGGGGTATATCTCCCTCTTACTATTGTGATTAGTCTCAATGACTATTCCTTTGGGGTACGCACTTATTGCTTAGAAATGATTTTATTTTCATTTCCAATTTCCAATAAGTTTGTGCACATTCAAAATTGACCATATACTATAAATTATAATAGACAAAAAATAATTAAAGAAAATTTACCTTTGAATATGAAAATAATCAAAGAGATGAATTCTTAAAACAAAAATGTTTTTTTACCATAATTGACCTCATTTACATTGTTAAAAAAGATGCCCCTCTTCAATTATTGTATTGTTCTCTAATGAAATCCACGTTAAATTTTATTATAAAAAGATTAGATAGCAATAGAAGATTAAGTTGTAGATTAATTTTAAATTTTAAATTTTTATTAGAATTATGCTTTTTAGGTTATACTAAAGTAAATGAGATATGATAATTTAGGTTACTTTTTTACAATAAATATGTCATACGTTATGGCCAATAACTCACTAATTATTAAAAAATTCTCTTAAATTGTTCTTTTATATAAAAATTTGTAGCATTTCTAGGCTAGAATTAGATATTACATTTAGATCTATAGTTTATAAAAAATAGATTAAGTAATTCACAATTTATTCATTAAGAAAAATAATTAATATTAATAGATTTAATTAGATTTTTATTATATTCTAACTTTAGAATCATTGTAGCAATTTAGGGTGTTTGTTTTAATCACAACTTAGACTTCCTTATTATCTAGCTTAACATTTTTAGGGTTTGGGTTTGGTCTTAGTTATATAGTCAACATTATCAATTTCCTAGTTTTCTCTTGAAATGTGTTGTTAAAGATATATTAATACATCTTTATATGTTACTCAACTCGACTCATTGTCTTAATGATGAACCTTGATAAAGGTTTGTAATGTCGAAATATCAAATGGAGTCTACAATTACCTTAGATACCACTCCTCAAACCTATCAACACAAAATTTAAGAGAAGAAATTGTATATATGTTTTTTGTCAAAATTACATTTTTGAATCATGTAAGGTTTGAATCATGTAAGGTTTACAAAGAGATTACAATATATAATAGTCCTTGTTTTTTGTCTACTGTGGAATCCCTCTCAAACTTCTTTTTTTTTGAGATCCAGATACTAGCAAGGTCCACATTGAAGTTTGAAGGATACCTTTTCAATGTGTTTGAATAATAATTATATGCACCGATATGCACCGAGTTTTGAAAAGAGAAATGAGAATCCCTATCAATCCCTCTCATTTGACATCTAGATGTTAGTAGACTCAAGACTAAAGTTTGAAGGATAAATTTCAAGTGTTCTGATCCTTAGGTTTATTATGGTGAAGACAATGCTTAGGGATTAGTTGGAATTTGAAACTGAATGGCTAGTTACCCAGGAACTAGGTCTGTATAGACAAACATATCAATTAGCTTTGTGATGGAATTTGTAAATTTTTTTTGTTGTTAATGAAAATGTGGATTGGAAAAAACTTTTGTTTTTAGCTAGAAAGATAATAATACAATGATTTTAATAGCATGCAGAAAAGTTCATTTCAAAACAGGCAAGGTAAAATGTCATGGAAAAGTTATTCTTCTAATTTTTTACTTTTATGTTGTTTCTTTAAACCATTGGTTATGGTAATGATCAAGTGGTCACAACAAGGATCAACAATTTTAAATCTCCGAGGGATGTACAATGTTAGAAGTACACTAGTTTTAGGTGGATACGTTGGCACTTGACAAATATCATCATTTTAGTTTTTGTTATTAATGTTAGGAGTCTAATGCCTGATCTCTTTTGGCCTTGTAATATAACACTTCTAGTAGTGGAGCTCTTCTCAAAACAATTCTAAGAAACAAATAAGCTTTAGTACCCTATGAGGCTACTTTCATCCCCAATTTCATATTATGCATTCACATAAGGTCACTAGTAGTTCTCAACTACTCTAATCACTTTCCCATGATAGGAAACAAACATTTCCCTTAGCAAAATAAATAGGCCAAATAATAATGCAATACAAAAAACCAATTCTCCTAACGGTTATGGCTATGTTCACATTAACAAAACAAGTGCACCAATCTCTTTCTAAATGGGTTTTTCCCAATCTCATCTTCAATCACCCCTACATGTTCTTCATTCTCAACCTTTATTTTAGTTTCTCCTCTATACTAACTCTTGTAATCCCCATAAACAGAATTTGGACATGACAAATCATCTGTACATGGTTACCTCACCAATTCCATGTAAATGCTGAATCACTTGAGATTTCTTCTTATTGTCATTTTTTTCTATACATTTTTTTAATAAATAATGAAAATTTGTTATACAGTTACATTTTCAAATAAAAAGAATGATTTATTTTTACATGAAGGGTTCAATTTCTCACAGCCCTTCAAAGTGAAACGGGACCCGCCCTTCAAATTTGATCCCTGGTTGAAGGGACAATTCTTCAGATCACACGAGGAAGTCGGTGAAGTATTTTCCTTGTTGACATCATATTTAACAGCTTGTCCAATCATGACAAAGTTGAAACTTTAGTGATATCCTCTCGAAAAGTAAATCAAGTCTCTAGACATTAACACGGTGACACGAAGAATACTAAAGGAAAAGGAGAAGTGGAATTCCATAAAGGACTTGACACGAGAGTCAATGTTGTATTCATAGAGGTCCTCGACTGCTGTGCTGGCAAAATCAACAAGTGGCAGCATAAAGGAGATGTTCTATTATCAATGTACAGTATCTCCTTTGAAGAACTTGTCGAGTGGGTAATATAAAAGTGTAACATGATATTTATCAAAGTCATCCAAAAACAATGGGATGTTGTTCAAGTTGACAAGAGTCACGTTGACAACCTAGCCACTCTTGACATTGATAAGGAGGCTCGTGGGGTTAAGATTGATGATATGCCCACAGATTGGCATCAAACATGTGAACATCTTGGTCTTAGGAATTTGACCGAGTGGCCAGCATTATTGACAAGTTTCATGGGAAGGTTACTATGGAGTTTTGACTTTAATGTGTATACCAAAAAATTTCACAAAGGTTGGCTCATGAGCCAAGTTTTTATATTAGTTAACATACTAAATATAAATGGAAAACAGTATCCAGCATGCTGCAAAGCATTTAATGCGGCTGCAGCAGGCTTGATGACCGTTGGATTTCAAGCAGCTTAAGATTCAATAGTCATCAAGCCTACTGCAGCCCATTAAATGCTCTACAACATGCTAAATATTTCTTGCCAACATAAATGGTATAGCTTAGTGGTGACAACATTGAAAGGGAGGTATCAAGCACTATGTCACATTTCACATTTATTAATGATTGTTATTTAATATGACGTATTCTATAAGTTCAATATACTTATCTAGAAGCGGGTTGGTGTGTGAATTAAGGTGATAAGGAGTAAGAGTGGGTAAAAATGATTTTTAAGTAGTTTGTTGAGTATTATAAATTAACATTTAATTAAACAATGCTAACATTTATAGCGAGATTGATAGGAAAGCTATTATCAATGTTTAAGGTAAAAACTAAGGAGTCTTGGTTGGTGAAGATCAATAGTGGATTGCATTGTGGCAACAAATATTAGGACATCTTGGTGCTAGGAACTTTACAAGGATGATGACTTGGTGATCAAGTATACCAACAAGCTTGATAGAAAGATGATTATGGAGTTTTGTTAGTAGTGGGTTACCGAAAAAACTAGCAAGGATAGTGTTTGATAAGCACATGTGAGGAAAGTGACCCAATGTATCTTGGATCACAAATCCTTAAGTTAAGTTCTTAGGAGTGTCGTAACCTCCAAGGGGAGATCCCTTCTATAAGCCACTAGGAGAAAACATCTGTATCTTCTACACAATTATATTAGTGACTAGTGCCGTTAATAAACCAACTTTAGAATGAAGAAGACATACTACGTACATTTAGCGATTGTAGATGATAGTGTAAATGCATCCAATGGAAGTAGTGGCAAAGATCATTAATCAATAATAAGCATAAATCATCCAACGTAGACAAGTAACCAACTAATAACCTTCCAATGGAAAATATGAGGACTGATATAAATATAGAAACAATAGTACAATATGACATTTTAATGGTAACAGTGAGGTCACCAATGTAAGGTGTATAGGAAATATGGCTTTGAAATCAAATAAGTTTTACCATCATATGTAATTCAAACGACTTCAATCATTTATATCAACAATTGAAAATTAGAGTACAATAAATGACTTTGATAGAACTGTCCTGTAGCATGCAAAAGATAATAAAATTTAGCTCCTTATGCCAATAATTTGCAAGTACTACCACTGTCCTTTAACAACATGTTGATAACCTTTTTTTTTGTATTTTTCTTGTGGTAGGATACAAAGTAGCAAATGGGAGAAGGTCTGCAATAAATTGCAGACCTTATGGAAGGCCACAAAAGGCATCCAACATGGCGCTACAACTAAGGAGAGGGTTGTCCCAAATATCGACCAAGCATAGGGAAGACCCTAAGGGAAAGAACAAGGTTGAGGATGGTTAGCTGAGGTATGTAGCAAACCTAAAGATGAAGGACACAGGTGCAGAGGGGGAGGCCAAGGGATAGAAGGGAAGGGGAATAACAAGCCGAGGGTAGGAGGAAGAGGAGAAGGGAAGGCCAAGGATCGGAAAGTAGGTAGTGTTAATATTTTAAAATTTGTTATGCCAAAACAAAAGGATCATTGAAAGAATAACATGCACAACAAAACAAAGGAGAACACAAAGATTTATCCTGGGAAACCCTCGTGTGGGAGAAAACCCATCAAAACTTCCTCGATATAGAATTCAACCAAGTACAGCGTAAGACCCCGAAAATAAGACTAGACTGCTTCCTCCAAAAAATAAGACTAGACTAAGCGATGAGATCACACTTGATCCCAAACTGAAACTTACAACCTGAAGTGCTCTTTAAAAAGTAAACACTCAAATTTATAGGTGTCAAATGTATGGTTAAATGCATGTTTATACCTTTGTCTCAATTCATAGTTATTTTACTATATCTATAAGATTTTGAGGAAGGTATTGTTTCTATTTTGCAAGTATTCAAGTGAAGGAGTTGAAGGTTTGGAATACGAAGTTGAAGGGTTACTAAAAGCTTGGACTAACCTACATAAGTAAGGTACACAATTTTGATTTCCACTATCCTACTTTCATTATATCCAAACTGTATCTTGATGTTTGCATGTCTTTGGATGTCTATTTTATTTAAATTAGTATGTTGATGACCTCACCCCAGTCATACGATATTTTTCCTTACAACAAGGATATGGAGTCGAATATTGACAAGGAGAATTTTCATGGGTTTACTACCTCACTTTTTCATATTCCATCTATATTTTCTAACGGACTTGTTGACTCACTTCAAAATAGATCGAAATACAAGAATCCATCCATCATGTGAATAATTCTCATCACTCAAATAAGCAAAACATTAAGAAATTAGATTGTAACATTTACCCATTCAGATCGCATCATTCAAATCATGGTAATCAATCACATAAACAATAATCACAAGATCATATATCGCATCACAAACAAAAGACACATGGAATTTCTAGCAACCTCAGTTTCATATTACTTCACAGATCAACATACATCTCCAAAATCCATCTCCTGGTTGATAACCTCATACCAAAACCCAAAAAATAGTTTGTAAGACAGATAAAAGACAAGATTTGTTCTGAACATAAGATCTTCGATTACTCCCAAGATATCTTTCTACCATATTTCTAATTCTTTTTATAGGCTTGCACCTTTACAAAGTGGTCCACATCTAACTAACTTTCTAACTAATTTGGACAAAAAGTACAAAAATGCGACCAAGCCGACCCTTGTCGACCTCTTCGTCTTGCACAATCTTCTTTTTCCTTTGTCACTATCATACCATGCACATCCAATCCGCCTGCCAATAGGACTTTCCTCATGTTTAGCTTTCTCAACCTCCTTTGAGTCATTTTTCTACAAGTAATAACTAATTTTCCACTTGAATGGACTATCAAGTTTATAACTTATGTCATCTCTAAGATCTTCATGTTCTCTCTTCCCCTTGTTGTACTTTTCCTTCATTCAGGAGCAGATGGCCTAAGTCATCAATACTTTTCATTGATAAATTTTTTCCAACACATGTACATAAATGCCCAACTTTGTAATGCCATTTTCCTCACTTGTAGTTTCTTGACTTCGAAGATCAAGGTCCTTGTATATTTTATGTCCTTGAATAACCATGGCTCAACATTCTATTACATTTGGTACATATCATACCAATGGAAACATAGTGCATGAAACATCCCTGGATTATGGGGAGTGAGAGAAATCCTTATAATAAAAAAGCTTCATGGAGGATGCAAAATCTAATGCACTTTATTTATCTAAAGATCCTACATAATTAGTTTTGAGATTATCAATGGTTGAAGAACCTAAGGAACATGGAAACATGAATTTCCTGCAAGAGTATTTCTTCAGTATCCTTAGTAGTTCAATTCACTTTTATGAGATGGCTTATACTTTTCCTCTATCCATTTATAGGATGATTTGAAATTTCCTTGGGTCTCTGCATTTATTAGATGAACAAAATAGGGAAGTTTTTATGTTTCTTTTCTTGACAATGTTGTGGTTAAAAATAATGCGAGATCATTGGGAGGTATAGTTCCTTAGATTAAAATTTTTATCATGAATTACTTAATATTTTAGAATATTTAAGCTTTGTATTTGTTTTTATTCCAACAAATACAAGTTTTGGAAAACTTTTATGGCATAAACCTTTTTGAGGTTTATTTGGCTTTAATTTTTAATGCCGACAAAACATTTCATAGCTTATGTAAGTGGTTGTATTCCAGTGGCTACTATCAGTGACACAAAATATTCATTATAATCTTGAATATGACATGACCTTTCAACACCTTGATCATCTTGATACTTATAGATTAATATTATTGCATGCTTAGGATCAAACATAGACAAGCTCCTATGAATATTTCCTTAAGACCTTGAACCAACTCTATCATGACTTGAAAGTTTTGGCATTGAGATACTTGATCGTTCACACTCTTGGTATTTATTTTCCTATGAAAATTGTTGAAGCTATTTATAAACTAAATAAATACATTTATTGCTACTCTAAGCTTCAAGTTGAATTCCTAAAATATGGTGTGGAAATATTTCCTTTCTATATTCCAAGAAGAATAGAGGGACATATTTACATGAAGGTGTGAATTAAGGCCTTAATTTTCACAAAGAAACATCTACTTATGAACTTTGATGTTGAGATTCTCTTTTCACATATTTATACTGAAAAATGTTCGGATTTTATAATATAAACATATTAATCAGTAGACAATATATTGTTAGGGATTTCATTGTTCTCATTATGATTTATTTAGTGTTGGAAAAGGATTCTCCCTCCATAATGCATGTAGTTTATTTGTGTTGTATATATGTGTAAATGTTGATTGTTTAACTGGTGTCACCATACCATAAACTAAGTACTAAGATGGGTATATTTAGTCACAGGATATATGTATTTTTTTATTTATAAATTCCACAGATCCGTCATATATCCGACGACCACCTCCATAGAATCCGACGCCATTGCCATACCACTGAAGACTAACGTTGTCGTCTATTCGACGTCCACCTCCATAGAATCTGACACCACCGCTATACCACCGAGGATTAAAGGTGTTGGATCTTTGATGAATCGTTACAAATAATCCGACCTTCTATACAATGAAAGTTGTCAGATTTTCGACCTCTTGTATAGTGAAATGTGTTAGATATTCGACGGATCCTTACAAATAATCTGACCTCCTATACAATGAAAATTGTCGAATTTTCGACATTTATACATGAAATGTGTCGGATATTCGACGGGAATCTTAAAAGAGAAGTCATCGGATATCCAACCAGGCTAAGTAAAAAATCCAACGTGTTCATTTTATTGTCGGATATCCGCTGAAGTGCAATCGACGTTTAAAAAAGAAGATGATTGTTGGATGGTCGGCAACATGATGTCGAAAATCAGACATCTATGCCGTCAGATTTTGGATTAAAAAATGCTAGTGAAAAATGGTCAATGAGAAGCATATATGTTAGAAAAAAGTAAGGAAGTGTGTAAGTTTTTTGTCTAATGATTTAGATCAACACTGAGAGTACTTACAAATTTGTATAACTTGTAATACGACTCTCGTTTTTTATGAAAAAATTTAGAGGAAGACATTAAGAACGGTGACATGAAATCGTATACCATGTGATGTAGTAAAGCATAGATATCAAAAGTGGATTGACAGTGTTGCTTAAGTTGCAAAGTGAGTTTATCTTTCTAGACTGTAATGTATATGTATTTTTTTTGTACTTGTCTTGGAGAGGTCCTAACCTCTTCCTTGAGATATTATCTATATAGAATTAAACATTTCCTTTGAGAAATGATTAATAAAGTTTGTAAATGTTTTGAAGTAACATAAAAGTAATTCTACATGTTTCTTGAGTTCTTTCATATTCATTGCCTATCCTTACATGGAGAAAAGGGTTGAATATGGATCCTAGCTTGTTTATATGTGTCACTTTGATTTCTGGTATCCTTAAGCAGTAGTCAGACTCAATTTGTATCAACCTCCTTTACTGAAATACTCATCTTGAATTAAACCTATGAGTGTTGACAATAACAAAAAGAAACAATTCTCTTATTAATGAAGTTTTAAGCACTCCCTTTCATATTTTCTGCATTTTACTGGTTGTTTTATAGGGTGGATACTTAAGATGGGGACAAAGAATTGATTGTCATGGAAATTCCCCTTTGTGAACAGTTTGCTTCATGTTTAAATTGTTAGTTGCATATGATATTGTCACTTTTTTGGCTTATGAAGGAAATATTAAGTTATCAATCGATTCGGTACAACTGACAAAGGACACAACCTCTGTGTTTAATCATCAGATTCCAAAATGACTATCGTATCTCTGGTGCGTAAGAATGAAGAATAACATTATTGGAAAATAAAACTTGCAATCATGGAGACACAATAATAAGTATTTGTTTAGTTGTGTTGTTTCCTAAATATGTTCCGTAAAGTAAATATCTAAGTATCAAAGGGGAAAGCATGCATATGTCTACGACTCCAATAATAGTTTTATTAGTAGTCTTTTTATTGATAAAATGGTATTTTTTGAAAAATATGGGTGTTGGTATAATAATATCTTCCTTCTTCCTTACCTGGCAGAGTTCAACTGGTTTCCGTACTTGTTATGATTTTTATAAATACATAAAAATTTGTAGTTTGAGTTGAACACTGTTAGGAGTTGTGTCAGTGTTGTGAAACATTTTAATATCTCGCAAAGCCAACCATTTTCCAAGGCTGCCGAATGCATAGAAGTCTGACCCTCTTTAAACCGATTATGAACATGGCACCGCAAATTAGAATGGACATGTCAAACACAGGGATTAAAGAAGGAAAGGTTGACTTATCAATAGATTAAGTACAAGTGATGAAGGCCACTACTTCTGTGTTTCATCATTAGTGGCCAAAATGGATATAATATCTCTGGTGCATTAGAATGAAGAATAAATTATTGGAAGATAAACCTTGCAATTGTGGAAACAATATAATAAGTTTATTTACTTGTGTTGTTCCCTAAATATGCTCAGTAAGGTAAAGATCTAAGTAGCGGAGGGGAAGCGTGCATCTGTCTTCGGCTCCAATAATAGTTTTATTAGTAGTCTTTAAAATAAAATGGTATTTTCTAAAAAATATGGGTGTTGGTATAATAATATCTTCCTTCATGATTCATCCCTACTTGGTAGAGTTCAACTGGTTTTCGTACTTGTTATCATGTTTATAAATACATAGAAATTTGCACTTTGAGTTGACTACTTGCCATCAATAGCTTTCGAAGGGGTTGCAGTCAAGGGATAAAATATAGTTGTAGTCCTGGAATGTGAAGAGTTGAGTGGGTTGGGTTGAGATCAATGTCATGGGAGCCACTAGAAAATTTTTTCGCCACCTATTCTAGTTGTCAAATTGACTCTAGGGTGGGTTTATGCATGAGGGGAAGTGAAAGGATTCATTACCAAGTGAATAGGCCCCATGTTCGAGCTGTCGAATCATTGCTAGGGTAGTCGTTGTTATAATTGTATTGTTTGCTAATTAGGGAGCCACCAACGCAGAGTCTATGTTAGATGTCAGGAAAAGGTACACAAAGGTATAATATTTAATGGAAAGGCTCAACATTCAATGGGAATTACTTCTTTAAATGCATCCTGTCACTTTCACAATCTAGAGAAGGATTACAGTCCGCATCCAACAAGAGTCAAAATATGAACTTATCACTGTGAACTATAGAAATATGACTCTTTCCTTTTGAATAGTATATTATTAAATTCACATTTTGTTTTTCTTGGCATATTAAAGTTGGCACCTATTTCTTTTTCTCACTTCTTTGGGTGCATAATGTTGGTTTTGCAAAGGTGTTTTTTCAACAGATATGTATTGTTATTTCTAAGATGGGTTTGTAATGCAATGGCAGGCTTCTATGTTGGGTTGTGACATTTGTTACCATTTGTGACCTTGCTTGAACTTGTTGCTTGAACTTGTGGACTGATGTAGATAGGGCCATGACTTTTTGGGATTCCATATATGTCTTGTGAACCTTGTGGGCTTCTATATCTGAACCATGAACCCTTGTTGGATTGTTAAACTCATTTGTGACTATTTAAAGGATGTTTGGATTAAGCTGTGACCATTGGGGGGCCTCTAAGGTTGATCTGTAAATGTCCTAAGGTCTGTTCAACCTGTTAGAAAGGGATGCGATTGTTTTAGAACTGTTTGGACTAGGTTGTGACCTATGTGGGTTTTTTGGATAGATTCATTGATGCTTTATAGTTTTATATGCTCCTTATGACAGGTCAACGATTTCTTTCTCAAATGATGAAATATTGCCATATGTCCCCTTTGAACCTGGGTCCCTTCCTAGGCAAGATCACTGGACAAAACCAATGGGTTGTTGAAATATTATAACTTCAAAGAATATTCTATATGTATCTTTTTGTGGTCCCCGATGGTCCTACCGGGAGAACCACTTGTATTACATTGTATCCCGATGCTCCTAATCAGAAGAACTAATAAGAGTCATGAGGTAGTCCCCTCTAATTGTAAAGGTGGGTCATCAACACCCTAGAGTGGTTACTTGAGCCTACATGTGTAACTCAAGCCTACATGATTTAACTCGAGCCTACATGTCAAATGAGTTAACTTAAGTGAACAAATGAATATAAATAGAGGTGTAGTGCTCCTCATTTGACACACACACTCTCACTTGTGTAGCGCATTAGTAGAGAAGAGAAGTAGCTGGAGAAGGAGGAGGATTAGGCTTTGATCTCCTTGCTGGTTTTATCTTTTATCTTTTTGGGGCATCTATATTGAGGAAGCTTTTGCTGGGTTTTTCCCTTTAGGGTTTTCCCAGGATAAATCTTTGTGTTCCTTTTTTTATGGTTGTACTTTTCTATCTTTCAGTGATCCTATTTATATGCTTTTGTCATGAAAATGAAATGAAATACTGATGTCTTAGCTAAGCATATGAAAATTTAACATGGTATCAGAGCTAACCTGAGAAGAAGACATTGTGTAGCTGCAGAAGCTAGGGCTTCTTACTTTTTGGGTCTCTCTCCACAATCCATCAGCAAAAGTATGCTATGCTGACTCTCCATTGAAGGGCGCATCTTTCTATCGAAGCGAAATTCGATTCCGAGCATTTTCAGTTTTTCGATACGGAAATTAGGGATTTCTACAAAAGAGGAATTTTTTAGTGAGACCAGTACAAGATTTTTCTCCTCATCAAAACCTAAGTTTAGAGACCTGGATCAAGAAATTTGGTTGGGTGGAACTCCGAGAAATTCAAACCCTAGTTTGACCCCGAGCTAGAAAAACCCTAAATACTAAAACTGATAAGTTTTGGTACATTCACTATATCCCAAGATTGGCGAGGTATCAAGTGCTGAAAATTTTAGGGGCTGAAGATAAAATCATGAAGAACACTTCGTCCAAAATTCAGCCTCATATTCGCTGTATTCCAGGAGATATGATCTCTCCAAGTTAGGGTTCCATCCTCTTCCAGAATTCATCCCTAAACAGGACACTTGGGGAGAATTGCAATATCATGGGCTAACGAGGTCCAAATAGAATTCCTGAAGATGTTCCAGAAAGGGTACAGACTTTAATTTCGGTGGTTCTAATTTTAGACTCAGAAGATGAACCAGTGACACGTGGCATGACGTACAACTTTGCTGTTCTGAACAGTCCTGTAACAGGTCACCTTGGGAAAAGGATCATAAATCCCAATTGGTGAAACCAATTCTGATGAAATATATGGTGTTGAATCAGGGACATGTTAGGTTACATTAGTACAAAATTTCATATATAGAGGAGCAATAATTTCGGATATATCACAGAAACAGTAATAGGAATTTCTGCAGAAGAAATTCAAAAATTAGGGCTTAATGTTCCGGGAGCTTCCCTCCACTGTTTTCAGAAAAGGAATACATTGGAAAACTCCATTTGAAGAGATATATATGTCTATCCAATCATATCTAAAATATTCCAAGTTTTGAAAATTAGGCTTTCTGTGACAAACCCTAGATCAGCTAGCTCCGGAACCAGGATGGACACCTCAAATTGGTAAGATCTGATCCTTTGCTATTTTCATTTCAAAGTGATGTATCACATCATCTTGATGACAAGCTTTGGGAAGTTGACAACTTCCAAGCCTGGAAGTATATGACCTCTCTGAAGAAAATGGATTGGACACCTATATGAGTATAGAGGTTCCAGTTTCAGAGGGAGATGAGGCTAGAAGCCTTTCACAAGAAGAACTTGGTCAAGGCTAATAAGATCATTGCTTATTTAGTCATGAATCAACTTGTACTACAAGTGTCTCCCCAAAGACACCGAAGATGTTTGATTCCTTGGCCAAGCTATTTCAAGGGAAGAACATAAATCAGAATATGACTTTGAGAAAATAGTTGAAGGAAGTGAAAATCCAAAATGCAGAGACCATGCAGTCATACTTTACAAAGGTCTCTCAAATCAAAGAACAAATTGAAGCGGTAAGTGAAGAATGTAGAAGTGGTGATGGCCACCTTGAATGGCCTCCCAGGATCATGGGATTCATGCAAATAATGTATGCCAGAAGGTTTCAGCTCGACTCATAAGAAGAGAAGAAGAAGATGGGAGCAATTGAAGATCAAGCTCTCACCATTCAAAGAAGACCCCTCAAGCGATGAGGAATATGAAGAACGTAATTCTTGTCATTTGGATAAGAAATGATGATTCCATGAATGAAGAAGATGATAAAGCAAAATGATCAAGATGGAATCTACCCACAAAACAAATAAAAGATAAGTATTCAATTGTCATTTCATGATATTGTTTTGTTTTTTTTATTATATTCAGTTGATGTGTTATGCATGATAGATTGTTTGCATTAATGACTGTATACTACTAATATGCATGTGATGGGTAAGTAGCTCATGGTGCTATACAACTCTCCATTTCTACTTATCAAACCTCTTTGCTGACATAATGGATTAGTGGACAATCTCAATAATGTCTTGGTGGAGATCGAAGGCATCTAGAAAGTTTATGTGAGATATGGATGAATGTTGTATTGACTAAATAGTTGCATGATGCATAAGAATTTGTCGTTATGCATATGTTTTATGAAATAGTTCTAACCACACAACTGGTGCATTTGAATTGTAGGAAAGGTCATGAACAACCTCCTACAAGAAAAGAAGGATGAGACTTGTTCTGAAGAACAAGTGATGACAATTCAAGATTCACTCCAATAAACATGAATCTGAAGCTCCCAGGGTCAGAGACACCATGACCGAAGAAAGAGCTTCAGAGAGTGGTAGATCCACCTTGAAGGATGAAGACCACCATGGGTACAAGAGATAACTCAAGATGAAGAAAAGAATGCTATGAAAGAAGCTATGATCAAAGAATAATAGTTGATAATGGGGAATGATGTATACGATATGATGGAACAAGTGTACAAAGCAAGGTTCGTGATTCTCCCCAGAAAGAATAGACTATGACATGACATACTCTATTGACCAGTATATATCAAACATAGAACCACCTGTACATAATGAAGAGGGAAGATGATACTGCACTTCAGGGGGAGTGACTACAGAAAATTATATCTGAGTTCGACATGGTACGACATGATGGATAGCTTTGTGATGGATTGATACTTTACCAAGAGTAAAGTGGGTTCCAACCTTCAAGGTTGAATGCAGAAGACTAGGATATGTTGATGACCTGAGAAGACAAACTCATAGAAGATGTTATGATACTAGAATGATGTTTGGGATATAGTACTCAAACCAGAAAGCAAGAATGTGGTATCTTCCAAATGGATTTGCAAGATAAGATATGTTGCTGATAGAAGTAAGGTAAGAGTTGTGGCTAGAGGTTTCTATCAGAAAGAGGGAATTAATTCTGAAGAGACACTTACTCCAGGAAGCAAGGTACACTTCCTTCAAAACTATCATGGTAGTTTCTTCCATGATGAAGTAAAGACAAGCCTTCCTTAATGATATGATTGAGGAAGAGTTTTACATCGAATAGTCATGAGGATTTGAAGTTGAAGACAGATGGAATCAAGTATGCAAGTTGAAGAAGGCCCTCTCTGGCCTGAAGCAAGCTCCCAGAGCTTGGTATGGAAGAATAGATAATTTCCTGATGAGCATGGGCTTTGCCAAGAGTAAAGTCGATCCTAACCTTTCCAACAAGGTTGTAGAATATGTACCTGTCATTCTATTACTATATGTGGATGACTTATTCTTGACAGGGAATGAGAAACAGATCATGGAAAGCAAGAAGAAACTAGCAGAAGAATTTGAGATGAAAGACCTTGGGTTAATGCATTATTTCCTAGGTCTGGAAGTATGGCAAAGTTCAGAAGGAATATTTCTCAACCAGGGAAAGTATGTGGTAGAGATATTGAAGAGATTCAATATGTTGGAATGCAAAGTCAATGCCACACCCATGGACTCCAACCTGAAGCTGTTAGTTGATGACTCATTAGAGTTAGTGGATGTGACTCACTACAGACAGATCATTGGCTCATTGATGTACTTAACAAATACCAGACCAGACATTTGTTTTGCTGTGAACACCTTAAGTCAATATATTGTTCAACCAAGATGGGTTCACCTAGTAGCTGCAAAACATGTGATGAGATATCTGAAAGGGACTATAGACTTTGGTCTATACTATGACGGTAGCCATGGGTATAGATTCTATGGCTACACAGATGTAGATTGGGATGGAAGTATCTCAGACGGGAAAAGCACATCATGTATATGCTTTTGTTTGAGGTCTGCTATGAGTTCATGGTTTAGCAGGAAACAGTCCAGTGTTTCTCTTAGCATGGTTGAAGCAGAATACATAGCAGATTGCTCTACTAAGTTGTGAAGCCATATGGCTTCAGAAGCTGATATCAGGTCTCTTTGACCTGAAGATGGACACTACAATGATTTTATGTGATAACCATAGTTGTGATGACAAAGAACCCTGTGTTCTGACGTAACACGTAGAAATTCGATATTTCTACATACAAGATAAGATGCAGATGATGATACTATAGATGCAGATGATGGTGATTTAGTATTTCTATACTGAATATAGAGATGATGATGTTTTAATATTCCCATACTGAAGATATAGATGATGATGATTTCAGTATTCCCATACTGAAGATATAGATGATATTTCAGTATTTACATACTGTAGATATAGATGATGGTGATTCCGTATTTCTATACTAAATATAGAGATGATGACGCTTTCAGTATTTCTATACTGAAGATATAGATGATGATGCTTTTAGTATTCACATACTGGAGATACAGTTGGTGATAGATCAGTATTCAGATACTGAAGATGTAGATGATGATGTACTGACGAAGCCCCTGCCTCAAGTAGAGTTCGAACACTTTCAAGACAAGCTTGGTGTTGTTCGGAAAGGGCTTCCTCGAAAGGGGGAGTAGTGATGTTGCAGTAAGATTGTATCATCCCTAGGCATTTTCCCTAAAGTGATCCAGAGAAGTTGGTCCTCGAGAATGAAGAGGGATTGTATCATCCCGGGACATCTGTTCATAATAGATCCGGTGACCTCAGTCCTCGAGAACATGGTGGGATTGTATCATCCCTGGGCACTTGCCCTAAAGTGATTTGGAGACCTCAGTCTTCGAGAATGAAGAGGGATTGTATCATCCCAGGACATCTGTCCATAATAGATCCGGTGACCTCGGTCCTCGAGAATGTGGTAGGATTGCATCATCCTTGGACATCGTCCTAAAGTGATAGGGACTGATTCTCCCGTAATCAATCCGGTGGCTTTGGTCCTCGAGAATGTGGTAGGATTGCATCATCCTTGGACATGGTCCTAAAGTGATAGGGACTGATTCTCTCGTAATAAATCCGGTGGCTTCGGTCCTCGAGAATGTGGTAGGATTGAATCATCCTTGGACATAGTCCTAAAGTGATAGGGACTAATTCTCCCGTAATCAATTTGGTGGCTTCGGTCCTCGAGAATGTGGTAGGATTGCATCGTCCTTGGACATAGTCCTAAAGTGATAGGGACTGATTCTCCCGTAATCAGTCCGGTGGCTTCGGTCCTCAAGAATGTGGTAGGATTGCATCGTCCTTGGACTTAGTCCTAAAGTGATAGGGACTGATTCTCCCGTAATCAATCCGATGGCTTCGGTCCTCGAGAATGTGGTAGGATTGCATTGTCCTTGGACTTAGTCCTAAAGTGATAGGGACTGATTCTCCCGTAATCAATCCGGTAACTTCGGTTGTCGAGAATGTGGTGGGATTGTATCATCCCTGGAATTTAAGTCCAAAAATGATCCAAAGACTTTTTGTCTTTGAGTTGTGGATTACAGGTTGTTGCTGATGATGATGATGCCGTACTGATCGAAAGATCAGAGTATGATGACGTACTGATCGAAAGATTAGAGTATGATGACGGCGTACTGATCGAAAGATCAGAGTATGATGATGATGACATACTGATCGAAAGATCAGAGTATGATGATGATGACGTACTGATCTAAAGATCAGAGTATGATGATGACGCACTATGATTATGATGTTTTTGATCGAAAGATCAGAGTACGATGATGATGTTTCTGATCGAAAGATCAGAATGTGATGATGATTATGATTGACAAATCAGAATATGATGATGATGATGTTGCTGCTGATCGAAAGGTTAAAATGCTGAAGATGTTGTTGCTGATCAAAAAGTCAAAGTGTTGAAGATGTTGCTGATCGAAAGGTTAAAATGCTGAAGATGTTGTTACTGATCGAACAGTCAAAGTGTTGAAGATGTTGCTGATCAAAAGGTCAAAATGTTGAAGATGTTGTTGCTGATTGAACAGTCAAAGTGCTGAAGATGTTGCTGATCGAAAGGTCCAAGTGCTGAAGATGTTGTTGCTAATTGAAAGATCAAAATGCTGAAGATGTTGCTGATCAAAGACTGAAGATGTTGCTGATGATGAAGACTGAAGATTGAAGATGAAGACTACATGATGTTGAAAAGCTTCCAATCATTTATAGATGTGTTACCCTGCTGATGTTGATGATGTCCCCTATCTCTACTCTTGTTGTTGTTGATGTTTCTGTAGAATACCCTTCTCGTTAAGGGGGAGTGTTGAAATATTGTAACTTCAAAGAATATTCTATATGTATCTTTTTGTGGTCCCCGATGGTCCTACCGGAGAACCACTTGTATTACATTGTAAGCCGATGCTCCTAATCGGAAGAACTAATAAGAGTCATGAGGTAGTCCCCTCTAATTGTAAAGGTGGGTCATCAGCACCCCAGTGTGGTTACTTGAGCCTACATGTGTAACTCGAGCCTACATGTCAAATGAGTTAACTTAAGTGAACAGATGAATATAAATAGAGGTTTAGTGCTCCTCATTTGACACACACACTCTCACTTGTGTAGCGCATTAGTGGAGAAGAGAAGTAGCTGGAGAAGGAGGAGGACCAGGCTTTGATCTCCTTGCTGGTTTTATCTTTTATATTTTTGGGGCATCTATATTGAGGAAGCTTTTGCTGGGTTTTTCCCTTTAGGGTTTTCCCAGGATAAATCTTTGTGTTCCTTTTTTTATGGTTGTGCTTGTCTATCTTTCAGTGATCCTGTTTATATGCTTTTGTCATGAAAATGAAATGAAATACTGATGTCTTAGCTAAGCATATGAAAATTTAACATGGGTTACCAATAATCCCATTGGGTTATCATAATTGAATGTCTCTATTTGTAACTCATGAGTTAGGAAGACGAATCATAGACAAAATCTCACTAGTGATTCAAATTACTTGGAGACTCCATTTTCCATCCCATCGGTCTCTCCATTGATTGATTAGTATTACTTTCTATTTTTGAATATGTACTGTTATAAATAGGACATAGTGTTGGATACTCCATTTTCCATCCCATCAATCTATCCATTGATTGATTGGTATTACTTTCTATTTTTGAATATGTACTAATATAAATACGACATAGTGTAAAATGTGTGTATAGTTCAACATTTCTCTGTTGCATTTTATCTTATATGTGAAAGTAATGCATATCACTTGGTATTAGGGTTTAAATATCACAACTCTTCTATGTGAAAGTATTACATATCACTTGGTATTACGTAATTTATTTCACATACTATCCAATGGTCTTCCTATGACAGATTATCCAAAAATGACGAAATAGCTACCTTTTATTCAAGTGCCAAATTTTCCATCTTCTCATTGGTCTTTATCGGGTGGTTGAGAATGGGGAAAATATATAGCTCAAGTAGAAAAGGATGATATGAAAGAGAAGATTGCAAATGATACATTTTTGTCATTTTCTTTGGATGAAGTTATGACTATTGATAATACTTCATGGATTTGCATGAACATTTATATGGTCAACGACCATATTAGGCATTCCTATTTACTTGGAATTCATAAAATGACCAAAAGTTATACAGTAGAAAATATTTATGAACTTGTTATCAAAAGTTTGAAGGAAATTGGTGGTATGGATCATTCCATGATTGCAAAAACGTTGGTATGTGTTGGAGCAGATGGAGCATCAGTAATGCAAGGACACATGAATGGCATTTGTGCTAGACAACAACTCTCGTCTTCACCATATATTCTTAGTATTCATTGTATTGCTCACAGGATGAATCTTGCATTTAAAATAGTGAACAAATTTTCATTGGTTTCAAATGTTGAATATCTTGTATGTGAGGTTCATGCATACTTTTATCGGAGTCCCAAACGATTTTTAGATTTTTTATTTTTTATTTATTTTATTTTTCTGATGGTGTTACAAATGGAAAAAAACTATTAAAAGATGTTGATACATGATGGATACCACTGAAGGGACCCGCTGAAATACTATTCAATGAATATGCATCCTTGTTAGGGGTGATGTATGAACATCGTTCAATTGTATAAAAATATCAAACTCTTCTCTTTCTACTAACTGATATAGAGACATTATTGACATTGGCTGGAATTATTACTATTCTTCATGAAATAAATAACCTCGTGAAGATGGATCATAGTCGCATGATGTATATTGCTGAATACACAAGAGAAATAAAATTAACATGCCTTGCATTGGACAATTTGTATATTATGGCAGAGTCTTTTACAGGTCTAGCATTTACAAATTGGAGTAAGATAATAAATATAGAAAATGTTTTTTTTTGAAGTTTGATGAAAAAGGGATGTTATGTATTGAAGTTCATGGGCATATGGTTCCCTTTTATTATAATGATAAGATAGGAAGATCCACCAAACAGTGCCTCGTGTTAAGAGAACGATTTCACAATGTTGTAGTTTCAATGAGACACAACTTGATAGAAATCACAAAATCACTATCATCAGAGATAAGAGAACGATTTCCTTGAGATGAATTGTTGGAGGCCATGCCTATCGTATACCCTCAATTTTGGAACCATAGTCAATGTTCAGATACTTTAAAGGTTGACTTTATAGAGAAATGCAATATTTTGTAGAGCCATTTTTGTCGAGAGGCCGAGATATAAGGAGAACATATTCAAGGTATTTTAGATCGAGAAAAAATGATAGATCAAGATGAATGCTTTGCTACAACAATGTGGGATTAATGATAGATCAAGCCGAATGCTTTGCTACAAAAATGTGGGTCTCCTAAGAATGTTGTTTTTTCACCCAATGAAGTTGAAATATCTGATATTTTGAATGGTAGAGTCATTTCTAAAAGTTTTGTGAATCACATTTCAAAAGTGTACAAGTTCTCATACTTCATGCCTTTCTCTAACCCCTTTGCTCTCATAACTCATGCTGATAAATCCAGTAAGCTTTGGAATGAGAGGTTTGGTCATATAAATTATAAGTATATTTCATATTTATGTGAAAAATACATGGTTATAAGTTTTCCAAAGATCAAGTTTTCCAAGGGACTCGGTCATGGTTGCATTATAGGAAAACATCCATAGCATAAGTATGAGAGAGTTAGTCATGAGTGAACATCTGCACCTCTTGAGCTCATCCATAGTGACATTGTTGGTCATTTTCCTCATATGCCCATGAGTCAAGCCAAGTATTTCCTTACCTTCATAGATGAATTTTCCAGATACTGTCAGGTTTACTTCGTTAAACTCAAGTCTGAAGTTTTTGACTACTTCAAGGTTTTCAAAGCCTTGGTTGAGAACCAGTCTGGGAGGAAACTCAAGATACTCAGATATGATAATGGTGATGAGTATGCCAAGTATAAGTTCATTCAATATTCTGAATATGTAGGTCTCCAAATGCAACAATCTATTCCTTGCACACCTCAGCATAATGGTGTTGCTGATAGCAAGAATAGATCCCTCAAGGAGATGGCTACCTATATAATGGAGTCTAATACTTTACCACCAAAATTTTGGGATGAAGCTATAAAATGTGCATCCTACATCCATAATAGGGTTCCATACAAGAAAATTTATGGAATCACTCCTTTCGAAGCTTGGAGTGGGAACAAACCAGATGTGTCTCATTTTAGGATTTTTGGCTCAAGGGCATGGGCTAGAATTCCATTAGATAAAAGGAGAGATTTGGAACCCCAAAGTCAAGAGTTCCATTTTTTTGGTTATTTTGAATATTACAAAGGGAATAATATGATCAACATGAGCACTAAAAAATCCTTCATTGAAAGGAGTGTTCAGTTTGAAAAAGAGCCTATGCAAGCAACGAAAATTGGAGAGTCTTCTTCACCACCACCACCTTTGACTGTAAGTGAAGAGAATAATGGAATTTATGATTCTGATATGTATGATAATTATTATTTAATTGCAAATAGTAATTCACCCATAAGGCTAAATTGGGAAACAAAGACCATTCAAGCAACTGGGGAACTAGCTGGGAATCCTAGTGATTCTAGGAGGACTAGATCTCAATTTTACAGTTCCCTTTTTGTCAAGGACCCTTTATTATATGATAAGTGTTTTATAAATATTTAATATGAAAAAAATACATATGAATAAGAATACGAAGACCCAATATTGAAAACAACCATGAAGGAGGAGTTCCGTTTGCACCAAAAGAATGACACATGGGAACTAGTCAATCTTCCACCAGGAAGAAAGCTAGTCAAGTGTAACTGGGTATTCAAATTTTTTTTTGATGATGATGGTTCTCCTATGAAGTATAAGGAAATTTTAGTTTCCAAGGGATTCTCCCAATTCCAAGGCATTGACTACAATGATACCTTTTCACCAATTGCAAAGATGGAAGCCAAAAGACTAGTTTTGTCCATTGCAACTTCTAGGTAGTGGGAGGTACATCACATGGATGTGAAGAGTTCATTTTTGCATGGATATATGAAATAATATATATATATATGCAATGTAAAAAATGTTTTTCACTAATCCATCTCTTGTGTGCAGGTTTAAGATATCATTGTATGGGATAAAACAAGCTCCTAGAGCTTGGTATGCCAAGATTGATTCCTTTTTGATATCACTGAACTATTGTAAATGAAAGTACGATACAAATGTATATTTGAAGCTGATTCATGGTTTATTAATAATTATTGTGTTATATGTTGATGAAATTCTGATCACAGGAATCTCCAAGAAAGAAATTGCCTCCTTGAAGGATGCAATGAACCATGCTTTCTCCATGATTGAATTGGGATTGTTAAGCCAATTTTTGGGGCTTGAAATTTCTCAATAAGATATTGGAATAAAGATACATTAGTCCAAGTATGATTTATATCCATTGAAGAAGTTTAGAATAAAGGATTGCAATCCAAGCAAGAATCATTTCCTTTCAGGAGTTAAGCTTGAAGAAGCGCAACCATCTCCATTGCTAAACAACACTATGTATAGGCAGCTAATAGGCTGTCTTCTATATTTGAATTATACTCAACCTGATATTTCTTATGCAGTGAGTGTTTCTTCTAGATACATGGATCAGCCTCTTGAAATCCATTATAGGGAAGAAAAGATAATCCTAAAATTGGTACAAGGAATAAGAACTCATGGGATTCATTATGCTGCTAAATATGAACTTGAGTTAGTTGGTTTTACTGACTTTGATTGGGCAGGTGATAAAACTGATAGAAAATCAACTTCTGGATATGTGTTTATGCTTGCAGATGGACCAATTAGTTGGTCAAGTAAAGAGAAAAGTTCCATAGCACTTTCCTCTATAGAGGCAAACTACAGAGGAGTCGTGAATGCAACAACTCAATGTTTATGGTTGTAGGTATACTTGGAGAGTTTGGGATCGAGTCAGAGAACTCTACAGTCATCTTGTTAACTAAAAAAATGACCTAAATTGCTCCATATGGCCCACACCACATGAAGACATCCATTTCCTAACCCTTATTCACCCCTATACCCTTATTTAACCTATGCTTTTCTCCTAAAGGCTAAAAAAACATCAACAAGGGCTTAAAAACCCACAAAAGAGCCAAAATAGCTCACAAAGGGGAAAAAAACCTAAAAGGGCCTAAAAACCCCAAAAGGAGCTAAGAAACAAGCGAAAAGGGCTTAAAACCCCAAAAAGGGCCTAAAATCGCAACTAGGGGCTAAAAATCCTAAAAAAATGAAAAAAAGTATAAATATAGGTGTAGGGGTCACTTTCAACACACCTTCATTTCTTCCTACCGTTACTCTGGCTGTATGAGTGCCTTGAGAAACCATCATTCTCAATCCATTCATTCCCTTCATTCCATTTTTCTCACTAGCCAAACCTCTTGCATGTTGAGCCTTGCTCCATACCACCAAACCTGGTAGAGAGGTAGCTTCCTAAGCCTGGGCATGGTGGCCCCATTCTGAACTAAGCTAGAAGGTATATGGTCTTATGTCTTCTATTTGTTTTTATTTCGTAGGTTGTTTAGACATATATGCTGTGATTTCTGACATTTTATTGTAGGTTCTCCATTATTTGCCTCTAACATTGTGTTGCACATTCTTCTCCATCCATAGAATCTATCCTTCCATCCTATAGACGGAAGGTAGGTGCTTCTGCACGTAGTTAGGGCTTTGGCCCTACTACAGTTTGGCGACCACACCGGGTCGATCCCACCGGATCCTTGGGTTTTAAATAGTTTATGTAGATATTTGATTAGTTTCTTATTAGTTTTCTTCTTAGTTTCTTTCATTTATGTTACTGGTCGATCCCTCCCGAGGCTAAACCGAACCTGTTCGGCCACAATACCAGTTATTTTCAGCCGTTCTTAGTTTCGATTTTAAATCTTTTCCGTTCACAGACCAAGTCTCTTATTTTGGGCCTAAAAGGGTGCCCCCCTCGTTGATTTTGGGCCTAAAAGGGCGACCCCCTCACTAATTTTGGGCCTAAAAGGGTGATCCCCTCGCCACATTGGCCCCGACATGAGCGAATTGCCTCTATAGGTTGAGTCATCTGTTTTAGGCCTAAAAGAGCGACATAGTCACCTATTTTGACCCTAAAGGAGTGACTTGGTCACCTATCTGGCCCTGAAAGGTGCGATTTGACTCCCGGGTTACCTGCCACTGATGTTTGGATTGTCTGTGCTGCTCAGTCACCACTGTCCAGCAGCTAGAAGTGACCTGTACTTTCTGCAAGTTGTTTTTATATTTGGCTGAGTGTATGGTTAGCTAATTACAAACAAAAATATGTCTAATGCTTGGTTATGTTTTTGCACAATTATTCTTATTTCAATCTTAAAAATTTAGTGGAAATCAACCTTCTTGCCCAACCCTTCCTCCTCTACTTAGTCATCACCCTCCGGGGTATTCTTAGATAAGATGGAGGGTTGAGCAAGCGTAGTAATAGGCACCTATTCTTGGCATTGCTCCAAACCATTAAAAACAAGTGACTTAGAATCCATAGGGGGTGGAGAGCGTGGGGGGTCTCATGGCATTCACGTCCTCCTTGTTGAGCAACCTTGCACTTAAGGAGTGACCTGTGGATCTACAGGTGGGATTGTTGCCACTTTAATGAGATACCAACACTCTTTCTTGGCCAAACAGGAATACAAGAACAGGGTAGACACGATACATATTTACATTTGCTCATTTGAAGAGTTGCATTTTCAGTTCTGTTTTAGCTTTACTAGTTTTTACGTATTACAGGTTGTCCATTGTTCAATCTACATAGAAAACCAGAAACACCTGCTAACCACATAATTGCAGAAAATAATTTAAAATAGCACTCACACACTTAAAATGCACACAACCACACCACTTAAGCCAACCAAACTCGGTTCATGACGCCGAGCGAACCTCTAAAATCAACCAATTTACTTTAAGTCCAAAATTTACAGTTTGAGGACATAAGTCACTAATTTCCATAACTGTGGGAAGTGCTTGGGCTCTGCCAATGAGAGGAATTGCTAAGCGAAATGGGAAAACAACCCCCTCCGATTGACTAGTAAAACCTATGAGGAAAAATCGAAGCGCTGTCTTTTGGCAGTGTTGGTGGTCAAGTGATCACCTGTAAGCCACTAGGAAGCCATTAAACCAGGGTCCAGACCAGTTATTACTAGAAAGACACCATTGATCCATCATGTTCCTCCTCTTGTCTTAGGAGGGAGGCCCCTCAGTTTGGACCTTTAAACCAGCACCGTCGAGACCATACTCGACAAACCTCTTCACCATCAGAAGGCCACATAGCCTCTGAATCTGACTTAGAGTCATACCAATCTGAGCCACACTTGCATACTGCACTATCTAGCCCCATGTCTGGAACAAATCCAGATCCTTTCTTCAGAGGGGTGAGTGGCAGTGGACCCACGTCCATGCATCACCTCATCACCAACATCCCTGCTGGTGGTCCTCGTGCTGCTGCGCATACCATTATAAGTAAGGTACCCATTAATAGCGGACCCACCTAACCCCCATCCTTACTACTATACCGCCATTCACACCTAGTGGCAGTGGCCCGGTCAGTCCTACAGTACCGCCCCTCATACTTGGGGGTAGTGGCCCGATTGTTACCACAATATCACCTCTCATACCTGGGGGTAGTGGCCCGATTGTTACCACAATATCACCTCTCATACCTGGGGGTGGTGGCCTGTCCAACACCATCCCGACTATCCTTGTCACGAGAAGTCAACTACAGGTATCCCAAACCATGCAAGGACACCAAGTTCCTGCAAACTCCGATGCCATCATCGACCCCTCCCACACCAGTATTTGGGATGATATCCCATTCATGGCATGCCTCAACTTGCCTGGTTTGGCTAGATTAACCAATGACCCAATTCGCCACCAACCCCACTGGCCTCCTATGCCAACTAAAATCCCATCAGACATCCCAAAATTTGAAGGGAAGGCAGGGGAGTGCCCTCAAAATCATATCATGACATTTCATCTGTGGTGCTTGTCAAACAACATCATGGATGATTCAATTAGACTCAGGCTAGTCTAAATCACTGTCATAGGCACTGCAGCTAAGTGGTACATTGAGCTCCCACAAGCCGCCTACCCAATCTTTAACTCTTTAGCCTTCATGTTTCTGCAGTATTTCCAATTCCCCGTCCACTATGATGAGGGCATGGAAATACTCCTATCTTTTCTCTAGATTACATAAACTCATTTAACCGACCACATCCATGAGTGGCGGCGGCGCTGGAGCTTGTGCAAGATTCAGCTAGAAGATAGGATATTCCTTGATTGGTTTTTAAAGACCTTGCTACCACCCATAGTGAAGGATGTCACCTCTGAGCGCCCCCAATCTGAGGAAGAGGCCATCTTGAAGGCACAACAATTTGATTTAATTTATGCACATTCAGGGTACTTGTACACCATTCTTCCTGATGCTCGCCGCGGCGGTACTTACCACCTTGACACATTGGGGGCATCATGTTGTAGATGGAATTATAGGTTCGGTTTCCCATCACCCACAACACCATACGACACCTCCTATAATTCCACCCTATCCAAGAAACACCACTAGCATTTCCCACCCTAACCAACCCCCTGATTACTCAAGGTGATGTATCATTCTGCAGCCACAACCACCTACGCACAACCCGCGCAACAACAGGAGGTCTATGCACCAACTTGGCCGACACAACAATATTCGAGACAAATGGCCAGATTTGTATCCCCCCCAAATCTCCTAGTCTACTATTCCCCACCTGCACAAGTCATTTCAGCCCCCACCTTAGCCCCGCCAGCACCCTTCGGACAAGCTTTTCCCCAGCAGAATCATCCCAACGAACCTGCCCCCAACAACCAACAAGTGCAAGGCATAAATAACCAAGCTAGGAATCGGGGCAACAACCAACCACAAGGAGGCGAACAATAACGGAATCCTCCCAACAACACCGGAGCGAAATGACCGGCTCAAAATCCCCAACAACCCAACCCACCTTGATGAAACGCCCCATTAAAAACAAATCAGCCTTGCAAACTATGCGATGTATACAGTCACTATATGCATGAATGCCCCCTCATGGGCCGAGCCAAGTAGGTTATCTAGAATGAAGCTTAGCACGGTACCAACATGGAAACTCAAGCCCAGACTAATGCAGAACCACTAGGCACTCCACTCATGGTTCTCCAAAACCCGTTATCTCTTCAAGGATTGGTAGCAACCACACTTGCTCCCCAACCCACTCCCACAACCCCTGGCACACCTCTACCAACAGAGACAGGTGTTCACCACCTTCTAGCCATGAAAACATAAGAGTTTAATTTTAAGACTAGGAGAAATCAGTATGGATCCAATACTGAACCCGCTGACCCATCAGCGACATCCACGTCCAACACAACCAACATACATCTTCAATTACCCCCGTTTCCACCACGCCCCCCATGCGATGGATTGCCAACAACGCCATGACTAGAGCCGCGATGAACTATAGCATCATTGATGACTTGGCCCAGTCACCTATGGCAATGTCCACTCTAGAAGTGCTGAAAACATTCCCACCTCAGTGGAAAGCATTGTTAGCCACACTCGATGCAGTAGATCCCTTCGACTCCAAATTGATTACCTTCGATTTGGACAACAGAGAGCCCAAGATGCCATCAACTATCGCCTTCCGTATTCTGGTATCAATACAGAATGTGGTTGTGCATTAATGTATTATCGACAAGGGGGCATTCACTTGTATAATGTCAACATTGGTTTGGTAGAAACTCGGTTCTCCCACCCTCCAACCATCAACCACCACATTGCGCACTTATGATGGCCACCCCACAAAATCCCAAGGCATCCTTCCACACGTCCCCATATCATTAGCCAGTAAAACTGTGCTAATCGACATAGAAGTTGTCAACGCACAATTGGATTATAACCTTACCCTAGGAAGGATTTACATGTATGCCATGAGAGCCGTGGCATCCACTGTTTTCCGCTTTGTGATGTTCCCTCACGACGGGAAGATCGTGATGGTGGACCAACTAACTTACCATGATCCGCATGGGCCAATAGCACTAGCCAATGTTATCCCTACTGTTGATACCACCTTTGATAGTGTGGAGACCCCTCTTTATTGGCAATTGGCCCCGGGTTGTTCGCCGACACTTCCATGATGACTTCCTTCCCCTTGGTACCACCTCCACCAGCACCAAGCGAGACAACGGATTTGTGCATGCTCTCATCTAGCACCAGTGCACCCAAACCACAATCACAGTTGCAATGTCAACCCCAACCGAAGCCCCATCCATAGCTGCAACCTCAGATACAATCACTAGGGAATTACTGGGGTTCTCTCCTAGTCCATACAATTCCCTTCCTTTTTCCCCCATTCGGAATGTTGAGCAAGCTAGTAATGGCTACCTTGAACTTACCCAATCTTACATTGGGGATCCCCGTGTGGTACCTTGAACCACCCGCTCAACCCCCAATTCCCCAAGTTGTGTTGAATCTTGTTCAACCCATTGTGGTCGACACACACCGCCCTCTTGACCCACAGAAGCCACCTTTTGTACTGTCACCAGCTCCTCCCCACCCAAAGAGGGCTAGAGGAAAAAATGCTAAAGCAGCTGCTGAACCTCGAGAAAATCCATGATGCACCCTGTGCGACATACAGGGTCATATAACCCAAAAATGTCCTCAGATCGCCTTCCTTTGCACACACTTAGATGCCATGGATACACCGAAAAACATTCTGGTGGTCGACCTATTGAGTCTGCCAAAGGCCAAGAACAAGTCTTTGAGGACAAACCATGCATGTGCCCTTTGCGTTCTGTATGGACATAATTCTCACCACTTCCAAGACTTGGCTAAGTTTCATACTGCTCTGAGTAATCTTCAGAAACACTCCCTTTAATCTGAGATCACTGTTATTGAGGAAATTCACCTTTCGACTCCCTCCTTAGGCACCATGACCATTTGCATGATATCCAGCTCCAACGACCCTTCCACTTTCAAAACCATCAATGATCCCATGGTCCTATCCAATCGTTGTTTGAGTAATGATGAGGAGATACTTTAGGCTTTAACCGCTCCTAAATACCCCTAGGATGATATGCACCAACACTCGTTCTTCATCCCCGAAGAACCTGTGTTGTCATCTGACCAATTTTCAATTGAGACCAAAGATTTCATCCATGGGAAAGTTGATTGGTTCAAAAACTCCATTCAGGAACCAGATGCCTTTAAAGAGGGGAACATGGTCAATATATTGCATACCATCAATATCAACATCTCAACCAATACTGATATTGTTGAAGAAATCACGCTGGGGGCATCGAGCTCTTCTAAGGAAGTCACTTCCTAAAAAGCAGTTTTTCAAGAATTTTGGAACGTCTTTGCATGGTCATACACTAAGATGTTGGGATTGAATCCATCAATCATGGAGCACCACATTGACACATGGCCAGATGTGGTGTCTATACACCAAAATCAGAGGCCCATCCACCCTTCCAAAGTTGTTGCGGTCAAAGCAAAAATAGAGAAACTGCGCACAGCTGGTTTCATCTATCCCATTGCATACATCACTTGGGTTTCCAACCTTGTTCCCGTAAAAAAAAAGAATGGTAGCATACGGGTTTGCATGGACTTCCAGGATTTGAATCTGCCTTGTCCCAAAGACAACTTCCCAACACCATCCATTGACCAAATCATTGACGCGTGTGCCGGACATGAGGTCTTTTCCTTCAAGGATGGTTTTTCTGGATACAACCAAATTCAGATCCGGAAGGAAGACCGGTACAAAACCACGTTCACCACCCCTTGGGGCACATTCGCATACCGAGTGATGCCCTTTGGTTTAAAAAATTCTAGAGCCAGCTTCAAGCATGCCATGATGTATTTCTTCCATGACCTCGTCCACATCATATTGGTTTATCTAGACAATCTCATTTATCGGTCATAGAAGCAAGTACAACACATAAACGACTTTTGACAATCCTTCCTGCGATGTCGGAAGTAAAAAATCCGCTTGAACCCTTTTAATTGTGTTTTTTGTGTCCCAACGAGCCATATCATGGGCTTCATCGTGTCTCACAAAGGAATGACAGTTTACCCTCTCAAAGTCCAAACCACTTTTCCTTTAACATCACCTCTTTAAGTGATGTGCAGTACAATTTTTTCTTTTTTGTTTTGCATTATTTTTACCACAAGTCAATGACCCCCTCCAGTAGTCATTCCACGTCTAGTAGCAGTGAGTCCATTGTAGAACTATGTTGCACCATTTTCATGTGAGCAGGTAGATATGATCCCTACCCCTGTTCCTCGTGTAGCCCACTGGAGGGTGCGATCCCACATCTACACATGAACATAGTATGTTGCATGTATAATCTAGCTACCACCATGCTAGCATACCATCAGGTTCCTAGACTTGTCCTGGAGGTCGAGGCCTCTCTGTATCTCTCCGGTTTTCCATGTTCGTGTATGTGTTATCGGGTAAATCTACTCAAGCAAACTCAAGCCATATATCCCTAGTCCAAGTGGATCTAGAACAAATCAAATACATAATAAAATCTAATTTCCTAGAGAAAATAGAAATGCAAGTCAACAGATAGATCACTTACCTTCAATATGCAAATCCTCTTCTCTCTTTGTTGATCTAAGCTCCATAATCTTTAGATCTTCAGTTGAAAAACCCTGTAAAGCAAGTGGAAACAAGCAAACAGTACATGTGTATCCAAACATGAATTGATCTAAGCTAACAGTTAAGGAAGAAATCTCTAAACATTATCAACACAATAACATTTATGGAAAGACATTTGTATTAATGTAATCAAGGAGATACATAGAATTACATAAAAGAAGGAATGTCACAACCTAGCCTTAACGCTGCAACTTTCCATCCAACAATCCAAGCGAAAGCCTCCAAAGCAATCTAGTAATCCTCCCAATGGATGATAAGGATCATCTAGAAATTCCACCCTCATAATAGTACGATAGTCCTTCCTCTCTTCACAATGGAGAGAGGGTTTGGTTTATAAGGCTAAAGGGATAGAGTAGGTTAAGGATTAGGAGGAGGGATCAAAGGGATCTTCCCTATAGGTTAGGAACCAAATGCCACATCACCTATATGATAGGGATAGACATCCACTTCATACACCTTCGAGAAGGGTCTTGAAGCTCCATTTTTTTTCTCAAAATGCCACTGGTGCACCTTCTATGAAGGGAAAGAGCACCGTCAGTGCACCTAGCAGTGGGAGACAAAGCACCGACAGTGGAGCACCTAGCATGAAGGGGAAAAGTGCCAATCTTCCTAAATATGAAAAAAAGTAGGAAAAACCTCAATCTCAATCAACTTTAGTAGATGGAACTTTAGGGATTAGGAATAGGATTGACATATGGTTCAAGAGGACAAGATTTCTATGTAACAGAATGCCCCCCAAAGCATGAAGTTATAGGAATGTGATAGGTGAATGCTTTGCGAAGTAAAGAAATCGAAGGCAAGGATGTTGGTTGGAATCTACTGCAGTACAACTGACTTAAATCTCAAATGACTCATAACATGGCTGCTGACCAATACAATGTAGATCCATGGTAGTAGAGATTGACTGAACACAATCATGGCTACTACACACAAGCGTAGATCCATGATGAGATGATAACACAACCATGACCACTACAAAAGTGGATCTATGTAATATGACTCAAAACAAACTCCATCGCAACTTGTGCAAAATTTCTGACAACCGAGGGTCTTCAAGCCGAATCCACAACGATACGAATCTAACCATGTGATTACAATGTCTTGATGTTGAACGTGGTAGAAACCACTTGATTACTAGTCATTAATGTAAACTATTAACAAGTGTGAGGGAAATCACCATTAATGTCAATGATCCCCAAGGTATCACAGTACATACCATTGAATGTGAATACAAGACTTAAGGCAATGATATCTTTCAATCAAGATCCAATGATGCAAAATCATGTTGAAAGTGAGGTAACTTGCCATTAAGGCATGCAGGCCCAATGTACTTGTCTTGGTTTCTAAGTCCAATTCCTGGATAAGGAGATGAAGTCAACAGGAATAGAATCATCGAAGGAGGGCCATGATGAATCCCCCATCATCGACACGAAACAATATCAAAGATGTTTTATAGTAAACCAGACAATAGAGTGATGTACGATACTGACTTAGATATGACCAACATGATAGAAGGTAAATTGACTGCAGACACTGAACAAATGACCAAACTTCTCTTGAACATGGGCATGGCATGACTTGGTAGTATTGACACGAGAATGCTACCAATCCCACAATGCAATTGATGGTGAGAGTATTCTTGGACAACTCAAAGGAAGTAAGAAGACTCTAGGAATTAGTAGGACTCGATGACAAAGGGATTACCCAAATACTGAAATGCATATGCAAATGAGTGCCATGTTCAAGAATAACTATGTACTGCCATAAAAAAATAAAAAATCTTTCCTTAATTTCCCCATCACGAAGGATGAGTGCCTGTTTTCATTTTTATGAGTTCAAAAAGGGTAACAAACAATCGTTGTATCTCATCAAGCGATGAGTTCATTCTCATATATTTTATGAACCTGGTTCGTTCCCAGAAAGGGTTCTTCATCGTTTGATTTTATGAGTCCAATGAAATTAAAATCATTTGTCATTTCATGCTTAGAGAGTTTGAAATGACTAAGAAGATTCCAAAAGGTCCTTTTTCGTAAACAGGCCTAGTTGGTCCGAAAAAAAGATAACCTACCATTGACCAGTCGATCGTTCTGATACTTTTACAAGCGTGAATGTAACAAGTTCGCTTGGAAATATTTTTGTGTCTTTAAGGAGACTGAAAATAGCTTAAATATAACTCCGTAATGAGTTTCCTTTTTCATAATCCACTTTTAACGAGTCTGAAAAATATAAAAAGTAGACTCGATACCTCTTCACTAAGTTTTTAACGAGCATGACAAAGGTATAAAAGGCACTCAGAAACTTTTTCATGTTTGAATCCAGAGCACAAAAAAGCGATAAACTAAGCTCTACCCAGTTTTCATGTTTTAAATAGAGCACGAAAAATGAAAAGTAAGCTCAACACCATCTTACTGTTTTTAACGAGCTTGAAGATCAGTTGAAAGAATGCTCAGGATATCTGCTTCATTTTTTAAGGAGCTTGGAACATAATAAGAACTATGCTCAAAGGGTCGTTTCATGGTTTAGCGAGCTCGAAACTAAAGAAAGTATGCTCAAAATGGATTCCATCGATGGGTGATTTCCCAACATGATGTCTAGTGGTTGGTACTTACCCCTAGTATAACTGTCAAGTAGCTTAATCCAACATAAAGAGGTAGGGTACATGCCCCCTAAGTTTCGTTTCGTCTGCATTGCAAGCAGATGAAATGAAGATTCAAAAGTTGAGTCTTGACACAATGGAAGAATCCATTTCATTTCTTAACGAGCTTGACAAAAAAAATGAACTCTGTTCAAGGTTAGTTTTATTTTTTAACGAGCTTGAAACCAAGAATAAACACTGCTCAAAGTCACCTGTTTCATTTTTACATAAGCTTGAAACATAAAATAACTATGCTTGTGGGGACCTGTTTCATTTTTACACAAGCTTAAAACATAAAGTAACTGTGCTTGAGGACATCTGTTTCATTTTTTAACGAGCTTCAAACAGAAATGGAATTATGCTCACTAACCTGTTTCATTTTTTAACGAGCTTGACACAGAAAAATAACTATGGTCACAGGAATCTATTTCATTTTTTAACGAGCTTGACATAGAATGGGAACTATGCTCACAACATTTGTTTCATTTTTTAACAAGCTTGACACAGAGTGGGAACTATGCTCACAAGCATTTCTAAGCCCACATGATTTCCAGAGGTTGGTGGGTTGCCCTCTTACATAAGAAGCTAGCGACTTAACTCCAGTATGATGTCCAGAGGATGGAGCCATGCCCCCCATTTTACCTATGATGGGAAAAAGCTAACTAGAAGGGGAAGGAACCACGAGAACATGTGGGACATTTAAGGAAGTCTGATGACTAGGAGTCATATGATGATTAGGTTTAACGAAGGAAAGTTCATCAACGGTCACAATATTCCCATCATGAGGAAACTGTATCACTTGAAAGAGTGTGGACACTACAGCTTTCATGGCATAAACATAATCATTTCCAAGGAGTAGATTGAAACCTAAGGGACCTTGGACTACCATAACATTGATACAGACAAATTTTCCTTCCAAAGTAATATGAAACTGAGAAAGGATCCCTAAAGGCACAGTAGGTCTTCGATTAAAAGCCAGTATATGATCGGTGGCTAGCACAAGTGGAGGAGAACCTATGGCTTGCCAAGCAGTTGAGGATATAATACTAACAGAAGCCCCTTCGTCAACAATAGTGCGGAGTATACTCTTAGAGATCACTCGCACAACTATTTGGAAAGGAACAATTGAATGAAAATGTGATTCTGTTAGGTTAATCTAGTCAAAGGAAACAACCTCACTACTTGGAGAGGGTCCCATTGAAAGAGACAAAACTACCTCTTGCATAGAAAAATCAGAAATAACTACGAAAAACTTCAGCAGGATGGTTTTCACTCTTGATTAGAAGAAAGGGAGAAGATGAAGACTATGTTGAAGGGACTACTTCAGTCTCAACACTCTCTAAAGCAGGAGTGGGATCGGGTGGAGATGACATCAACTCGACCAGTTTAACTTCACTCTCCAAGGGGAGAGTGAGATCGACCAAGGATGGAACTGGATCGACTGCTTGATCAACCAATGGAGTGTCAAGGGAAAATCATGGTAACCAGTTGGAATATGTTGCTGAGGAACAATAATTTACTCCAACAAATTTGAAGCTTCATCCATGCGAGGACAAAGGTAAGTGCAGTGCATATCCTTACATAGAAAGAAAGGATACATAACCTTTCCTTTTCGACTCTTAACCAAAGAGTCACTGGTTGACGTGGCATCATGGACATGATAATGAGAGACAAATGACATAGGATGTTTAGACCACACTTTTGACACAAGGGAAAGACCAGGACAATTTTTGAGAAGGTGATCACCCTTACAAATTATACACGGGAACTTAGCTTTACGGGAACCAAAAACAGGTACATCAATACTCCTAGCATGATGATTAGTGGCTAGTGGGATTCCAACATGACGATCATAGGTTGGAACTATGACCTTTTACTATGTGTTTTCTTCTTATCCTTCCTTTTGGTCTTCTTCTTACCCGCCCGTTTTCTAACATTAGATTTTTCAACAGGTGAAGATGAAGCAAGGGAATTCAATTCAACATTCGAGGAAGAAGGAGAAGGGTTAACATGAGGTTGATGTTCATGTGGTAAAGGAATAGGATATGACACAAAGGGTGCATTTGGTATAATAGGATTGGAGAATAACTACACATGTAATCCTATTATCAATCCAGGAAGGTTCAAATCAGCTATGAAGGGAGGATCAACAGCTCCACAAGGGGGAGCAACAAAAGACATATCCTGAAAAGGGTTCTCTTGACTGGTGGTCCCAGGGAAGTCTCCCATATTCGAACTCTCTAAAAATCTCTAAAATACCACACAAGATCAAACACTACTCAAGTCTAAAATCCACAAGCAAACTATGTGAATAGGAGTGGATCAAAAGTCAGGACTCTTAAAGGATTATCAAGGCTGTGATACTAAGAGGGCCAAAAGGTTAAGTCATTTGGTCATAGAAATCCTAATAGGGTCTCCCAATATACACTAGGTATGGGGGATCTCAAATCTGTAGTGGTGATGTCTAATGCACAACCATTCGAAATGGGCCCTCTGATATACAATCGAGTACGTGAAGTACCTTTCGATATACCTCAAGGGTATGTGAAAGGCCATTTGATATATTGACGGTACGTGGAGGAACCACTCAGACCCCGGGATGCAATGTAGGCAATAAACAACAGCTTCCACGCTTAACAACATTGGAACACATCACTAACTTACACACAGTTACTAAATGATTTTAAACCTAAGCTAGCGTTAATTTTATCTTGAGCGGTTAAGTGGATGCATGATGTGTAGACAGGAAATGTAAAAAGAATACAAATCCTAGCTACATGACAATGTACATTTCTCTTTCGATGAAAACTACCTATGTTAGGGAAATAGTTTTCTGTTACGGAAGACCGAAATTAGAGATCTAAGAAAAGACCTATAAATTCATACACGATCCTAGGGGGTCCTAGTTCTCTTTTGATTGAGTTTTCTCTTCAAACAAACATGAATCTGAACAATAAAGAAAAGGATAATTCTTTCCTGGAGTGCAACAGTTCTAAATTTCTGCAATAATAGTCCAAAAAGTGAAAATGAAATCAAAGATACAACACATCTCAACAATGTATAAAACAAAGTAAATAAGCACTTTTATTTTTCAAATGCATGTATCAAAATAAAACTTGATAACTATACTCTTTTCAGATATACAAACAGAAAACGAGAACATATCTACAATGCTCCATTTATTCAGAAATCAAAAGGAAGATGACAAGCACCCAAACATCTCCAAAACAATCAAGAATTGCTCCAAAACAACCAAAATGCAATCAAAACTCAATGAATGAGGGGAGGAAGAGATAATGCTAGGTCTAGGGGGTGTATGACTAACATATGTAGCCTAAAAACCATAATCCGTCAAACCAAAACCGAAAAAAGAAGGAAATCAAGATAAAAACTGAGTTTCAAAGGGTCGACACACTTCCCTATACTGCACCAGAGCACCTAAGAGGGGACAACGCACATACCACACTGTATTAGAGCGCCTTCAGTGCACCTACTACAAAACACAAAAGCGCTATCATTGCACCTACTACACAGCACAAGAACGTTGTCGACGCACCTATTACACAACACAAAAGCGTCGTCGGTGCACTATCTCTGAAGGAAAAGAGCGCGAATGGAGACAACACTTATGAAACTAAAAAATAATACCAGGGATGCTCTATCTACACAACCCAGGTGCACCGGTGGAGAAACATACACAGTAAAAGCCATATTTCCTATGGAAGAAGGGCAGAAGGTTTGATAGTGATCCGAAGAGAATCAAGAGGATGCAAGACACTCTTCAAAGACAAAATCTAAAGGAGGGAAGGTCTCTAAAGGCTAGCAAAAGGATTGATAAATAGATATGAAATCAAAAACAAAATAAATCAGATCTATGCATTCCCCAACGGAGTCTCCAAATTTGTTATCGGATAAATCTACTCAAGTGGACTCAATCTAGATCTCCCTAGTCCAAGTGGATCTAGAACAAATCAAATACATGTTTTTGAGTATATCTTGCATGTTTGACTAGTAATTTTGTGAGTGCAATTGAACTACAGCTAGAGATTAATTTCCACAACTCAAACAAACCGACAAAAGAATATTTGTATGCAATTCTCACTACTTATGAGATGAGGACCGAACCAAAAAATGTCTTCAGAAAGGAAGCAACATTTAAAGCCACAAGGAAGCCCAAAAACAACCAGAATGAATGTAAGACCATATCTGACATGTCTCATGAAGAAGAATCTAATTTTGTGATAAAGTTAAAAAGAGGACAAGGAAAGTACAAGGGGAAGTCATCCTTCAAGTGCTTTAAATGTGGTAGGGTTGGACACTTTTCTTCAAAGTGTACATATGAAGAAAACAAAGAAAGTGTGAGTGAAGAAGAACCAGGCTATCAAGAATGAAGGAATAAGCACCAACAAAACATAGTTGGGATAGAAAGAAATTTCCAAGGTAAAGGAAGACCTTGTACACTAAGGAGGAAAATGGTTCATCAGAGGAACATTATAACAATTATGGTCCAAGAGATGTTTTGTTTATGACACTAATTCAAGATGAAAATTCAGCAGAAGTAGGGAGATCATCATTCAAAGTAGTTCAAGGAAGGACATTGAAAGCATAAAATAAATGGACCTACAATGGGATTTATATGTCTTCTCCAAAATATGTGGATAAAGCAAAGTCAAGATGCAACAATTAATCCTCCAAATCATAAAATAATACTGAAAATAAACATCCCTAGAATGGAATCATTTTACCATCTTCAAAGGATAAAGTAAAGGAAAATTCAAACAACATAAAATAATTATCGAAATTTGAAGATGATGAAAGTATTGAGGTTATTCTGGAAGGAGAAATAGTTAGTGCATTGGATGTATTCAAAAAGTAAAATAAAAACAATAAGGTGCTAAAGGAGCAATTGGAAAAAGTAGAAGAGCAATTCAAGGGTACCAAGTATATGCATGAAGTATTAAAAAACAGATGAACGATAGAGAAAAGGATCTTGGAAAAAAGTTGGATTACACAAAAGACAAGATCAAGGAAGTTGAAGAGAATAAGGTTGCACTAGAAGAATCCTTGAAATAATCAAAATCAATGAATGAACTACAACGAAATAGACTTGCGCAAAAGGAGTTAGAAATTTCACACTTGAAATCTAAGATAGGTTGCGCAAATCAGGGGAGAACTGAAACATGTATGGACGTAGATACTCAAGATCAATTCAACAATAGATCAACAATCCTATATGAGACCCTGAACTAACAAATATCTCCAAAATACAATATATTTATTGGATATAAAGGAGCAAGTGATGATGTGTGTGACAAAGGAGGACTCATTTCTAAACAACATGATGCATCTCACAGAAGATATGGCATGCTTACAAGACATAAAATACCAAAGTATGCTAATTATTTTAGTAACAAAAGTAACTTCACTTCAGTAAATTGTTGGATATGTAACTATGTTGGAGCATTATACCACCTAATACCATGGTCACATACATCTAGGACACATTTTCATTTGTCTTGTACTTATTTCATATGGTCCAAACCTTGGTTATGTTGGTCTAGCATGATATTTGGGGGTTTTGGACTCATTAATGCACCTAAGCATCCACATTTGATTATTTAGGAGACTGATGCACCCTAATTTAGGAAACAAGGAACTGTTTTGACCATAGGCACCCATGCATGTATTTGGGTGGTTTTTGGCCCCTTTGGACCATTAAATGCTTCATATAGCCCCTCCCACTCACCCATTCACTCAAGTACACCTAGAATACCCTTATTTATGATATAGTATGCTTCACCCACGTTCACATGGCCATTTGTGACCATTTGAGGTGGTTTGGGAGCTCATTGGTCAAGCTAGGGGGGTTTGAGGTCCAATCTAATCCTACCACATGTATGACACCAATTCGACTCCTAAGGATAATTCTTTTCTCTCATTGTATTATAAACATGTATAATACATATTTACAAGTTATATAGTAATAGAAACTTTAGTTATTGGAACCATCTCTATGTGTTAATTTTTCTCTTTTACACCGTTTTGTGCATAATTTGTGAAACTCTTTAGTTGTGAGTATTCTCTTAGCTCCCAGATCTCATTGTGAATAATATTTTCACATGTTATCATATATCTTTGGAGCTACAATTCGATTTCAAAGAGTTTGAGTTCCAATCTAGGGCCTCCTCTAGAAAAATTCGAGTGTTTGCATTGCAGGTAGTTCCAATGTCTTTGTCACTCAGTGCGAAAGACGAAATGGAGAAGAGTCATGTATTGCTTAACCCATTCAATTATTTTTATTGTACTTCCAAAATGGTGATCCAATTGAGGTCAAAATGCCTCTATAGAGTAACCACGGGGACTGAGAACGAGCCCAACTTTGTTGTGGAAAAATCCAAGTATTTCAACATGTTGGATGAGACATTCGAGATTTTTTGTCTCAGTATTTCAAGGGATATTATTTTTCATGTAGATATTTTTATACACCCAATGAAGTATATCTCAATCTTGAGTCACTATTTGGGAAGAGTGATGAGATGCGAGGACACCAACTCAAAAATGAGTTGATCACATTGAGCCCAACTCAGTTTGAGAAGATCCATGATTTATTCACAAAGTTCAAATACTTGGTACTCCAGCTGAAACAATGTGGTATTGAAAATAAGGAAGAGAAAATGATATTTTCCATCCTTTCAAAGCTATGGCCTAAGTATTCTGTGTTTGTCTCGACAATCCATTCATGCCAGCTAACAATTCAAAATTGGAGAATTCCTACCTTGGCGGAATTCATGGAGTCTTTGAATCAAGAATAAGACAAGTTAGTTAAAATGGTACCATAAAATACACCAAGGATAATTCCCTTGCTGTAGGTGTTTCTAATCAATCCAAATGTAGGAAGAAATCCAAGGATTCCAAGTAGCAAAGAGTGGAGAAGAAGCATGTAGATGTAGAAAGCTCAAGTTCAACTGATGAGGATTTAAAAGCAAAGAGGATGAAGAGAAAGAGAGAGAAACCCAAGTGTTGTTATTGAAGAGGTTCTCATCATTAAAAATCTTGTTTCAGAAATAATTTGGACATCATGACCAATTTCCTTGAATAAAATAATATTTATGTTCCATATTTTACAAGAAGAGAAGAGCGCAGGTTCTCTTTGGAGAAAGAAGATGGTAAGATCCTATATGCTTTGGATGATGGGGTAAAGCCTCTATCTGATGTCTCTATTTATGATATTTTTTTTTCTATTTTATATTCTGATATATCATTTTCTGGAACCTCCATCCCTTCCTTGGAATAAACCCCAAATAGTTCACCAAAGTTTCCTCCAAATACTAGTCATTTTTCACTAGTTTCTGACTTGTCTTATGAAAGCCCTTTCCCACTCCATTAAGATTCTTCTTATTCATGATTATTAATGTGATATGCAGGATTATATATAGGTTATGATAGAATTAAATGCATTCCCCAACCATTTAATTCCCAAAATACCCTACATCCACCAAGTTCTCCAGTTGGAAAATATCACAATTGCATTGTTTCCAATACCGTGTCACTTGTGTATGTTGTTTTTATGTCTTGCATATCATTCATTGGTTGGATATCCATGCCATATGAATTCATGGGACTTCTGTTCCACATGTCTGGACCTGATCTCACCACCTATGGTTCAAATTTCAGGTCTCCATACCATCCAAGTTCGATCACTTGTAAGTGTGATCTAGTTACCAACTCTTTTCCCACTAAGGACCCATTTTCTCAAGGAGACACAATAACTTTGATATTTTCTGATCTACACAAATTATATTCTAATATTTCAGAGCCTCATTATCCTTGTTACATATTTCTAAAGGTGCTTCATCAAATTGGGAAGAATATTCATGGTTTAATTCATGATATGGCAGCTACACAAGAAGCTGATTTTGTTGAGTCTTTTGATGCTCTTTGGGAAGGAGTTTGTAGAGATATTATTTCCATTATTGATTATGATTCCATATCAGAGTATGGTTTCAGAAAAAATAATTCTTATGATTCTTCTACATCATCAAATGATGACCTTCAAGGGTCCTCTCCACATGTTGTTTGTCTACAACACATTGATGCATTGATGCATGATCTTGGCATCCACAACATCTTCACTAAGTATATCACCAAGAAGTTGTTCATTCATCCCATTAAAGTGAAGAAGAAGACTTGTTGAAGAATTTTTTTTATCATATTTGTGTCATGTCCATTCTTGAGGGAGTATTTTCCCCATGAGGTTATGTCTCTTTCCTCATTTTTACATGGACAAATAAAATTTTGTAAGAGGTGACTTGAGCCTTAGTTTCCAAGTCCTCAATTTTTGATATGTGGTTATAATAAGTCAGGATTAAGGGGGGGTGTTAGAGAATAATACCACCTATTACCATGGTCACATACACCTAGGACACATTTTCACTTTTCTTATACTTATTTCATATAGTCCAAACCTTGGTTATGTTGGTCTAGCAAGGTATTTGGGGTTTTGGACTCATTAATGCACCCAAGAAGAAATATTTGATCATTCAGGAGACTCAATAACCCTCATTTATGAAATTTCAGTCCTTGTGGTACTCTCACTCCTTAAAAAAGTGAACTGGTTTGACCAGAGGCACCCATGCATGTATTTGGGTGGTTTTTGGCCCTTTTGGACCATTAAATTATGCCTATAGCCACCCCCACTCACCCATGCACTCCATCACACCTATCCTACAATTATTTATGATCTATAATCATTCACCCATGTTCACATGGAAATTTGTGACCGTTTGAGATGGTTTGGGAGCTCATTGGTCAACCTAGGGGGGTTTGAGGTCCAATCTAAGCCTGCCACATGTATGCCACCAATTTTCCTCCTAATGCTAATGATTTTCTCCCATTGTATTATAAACATGTACCAAACATATTTACAAGTTGTACATTAATAGAAACTTTAGTTATTTGCACCATATTTATGTGTTAATTTTTCTCTTTTACATTGTTTTCTGCATAATTTGTGAAACTCTTTAGTTGTGAATATTATCTTAGATCCTAGATATTTCCATGAATCATATTTTCACAAGATATTTTGACCACATGGAAATTTTTTTCCAGACCATTAAATTTTATGTGTGCGATGACTTTGGGCACAAGGCTTCGCATTGTTCAATGAAAGCAAAAAATCCAAGAAGACATGTCTAGCATAAGATTGTGGAAAAGAATATAGTACATAATAAAATTCTGATTGATCACAGGAAGGAATGGGTAAAGAAAGTTCCTTGGAACCGTGCAAAATAAATAATAAATGCCACTGCAGTTCAAGCAACAAGTGATTGTTTCCCTCGTTGCTAACCAAAAAGGGTTAGGAAAGATCCTTGAATTGAACCAAGTATATATTTGAAATTCAAGGACTAGGTTAGTAGACTATTGTAGTTAGAGTTCATTTGGAAAAGTCTTCTTGTATATTATGACATGTGCATGTATTATTTTATGCAAAAAATGTGGAATTGTCATACATAAAATAGTAAAAAGATACATAGTACAAGAAAGTGTTTCTTGAATATGCATGAATTGCACACAATCAAAGCTATGTATTTTATTCAGAAGATGCCATTATAGTATACAAAATTGGAACTTCAGAGATCATGTTACATAAGGCCATATATGTGCAGACAAAAATAGAACTAGAGCTTAACAAAATTGAAGCAGTGTCAATCCCTTGATGCACAAAATGTGAGCCAATGAAAGCTAAAGAAGACTCATAGACAGAGATCAAGATCCACATCTTCATATTGGATTCCAAGAAGTTGTGGTAGAAACAGTTCCTGACCCATTATAGCCGGATTGACGAATTTTGGTGATTGCACTGAAGGAAAAATCTCTACAGTGGAAGATGGTATTTTAACAGAAGATTGCCCAATGCGTATCTTGTTCAAGATTTCAAAGGTTTGTTGCTTCTACTGCTCAAGAATATCAACCCTCTTGGTCATATTAGTCAAATTTTCTAAAGTGTCGTGGTTAAACTAAGACTGGTGGTATCAATTCATGAACTCGGTCTCCTTAAATTGATACTCTCATATCCATCCTCAGTATTCCAAATTCTTCTTGCTATGATTGAAGTATCAAATGGAGACTATCGAGAGAGTTGTTAAATCTCTAGAAGAAAGAAGACATGGTGAATGTAGACTAAAAATTCCAATAATGGTGATTGAAGACTTAGAACAAACATGACAAACAATGAACCAGGATGATGAATCAAGAAAATATGCAACAACTTATAGGATCGAAGGAGGTTCTCCACACGCTCAAGGAACTAATTATGGAGTTGATGGATTCATGTGGTGTGCAATCCAAATCAATCATGAATATGTCAAAATTTAATACATGGATTGATGAATGTTGGAAAAAGGACAAAAAACAAAAATCAAGTTCATGGGACCTATTCGGAGGGAATGATGTCAGATAAATCCCCCAGCATGAAAGAAACACGTGACTATTCTCACATAAGTCGTCATTATTATCACATACACACACACACACACACACTGACAGATGGAAATATGTACAACCACATAGTGGTTTAATGACATAAATTAGTTCTTGTCATGTGCAAAATCCAAGTCCATATCTTATACATATCACAATAATTAAGATGTAGATAGTATGAAGAAGTTACAACAATGGTGATGAGGCAGAATCAATTAGTTCAATGTATTTGACATGGGTATGGATTATTTGTGACCTGGAATGCCAAAAACAATCCAAATAGGAATAAATGAGCATGGATACATGGAGAGTTAATGACATAAATAGTACCTTTTCCATTGATTCCAAAGAGGGAGAATGAAATAATTCGAATACCAAAAAGGGGAGAATGAAGGAATTTGGAAGATGGATCTACGCAGAAGAACATAAAAAAGAAGCAAAGTATTAGATTCTAAGAGGCAGATCTTGGGACAAAAATGGTCTTCACATATATTGCACAAGAGAAATAAGAGAAGAATAATTGAAGAACAATATGAGAAATATTCCATTAATTGATTATTCACATTATGGGTGAATATATAATACAACATCAATGAATAATTGGAATTCCTACTCAGGTAGTTGAATCTACCAACCTAGGTTGATTCTAGAGCTAACTAGGAGTGATAAAATCACCATAATAGCTAACTAGTGCAACTACAGATCACTAAATCAGTTAATAACCAATTACAATAAGTTACAATCAATTACCATTGGTTACAATCAGTTAACTGAAGGGGGTAGGTGAACAAAGGCGCATATATTTCCATGAATCATGCAAAATGGAGCTAGAGACATTGGAAGTGATCTAACTGATGGGGATCAGAGTTTAAATAAGGATAATTTATGACCTACTATGGTGAACTAATGGTGGCACTCTGAGTGGGTTTCTATAAAATAGGAATTGATCCCTGGAGCTCCAAAATGCATGCAGACAGGTGTAGTAAATGGCAGATGTCCACTAGTCATGTCCCCCATGCACTGGTGAAGTGATGAGACCTCCTAAGACATGGAAATTAAAAAAATAGAATTTATGTGGTCAAAGGAGACAAAGGGAGGATTAATAATAATCCCAACAAACCCATTTAATACTAAATTTGGACTACTTGGGCCTTGGTAACTAAGACCAAATGTCACCCATTACAATCTAAATGAAAAAATTATTTGTCCATGGAAAATGAGGGAAAAGGAAAAACCGTATGGGGAAATTCCTTCCTAAAAAATGGACACGGCACATAATTAAAATGAATATATTCACTCTACCTTTTTTCTTCACTTGAATAAGCTGGATGTACTGCTTCTCGGTGAAAAATATTGTATAGTTGTTGTAGATTCCTTGATCATGAATCGGTTTTTCAATGTTGTGTAGACAAAAAGCATGACGAGAAGCCCCTTGTAGCTCATTTTTTGGTGATGAAGGAGCATCAGATGAATTCTTCTTGATGTGACAACATACAGTATCATATCTGAACATAAAATCAGATATGGAAAATATATTTATGGAATCATCTCTTAACCAAAGAACATCAATGAAATTGGTAGGCTCAATTTATAGTGTAGCTGCATAATGGTGAACCCGATCATGAACCTTTTTCCCAAATTGATATGAAAAATTTCTAATTATGTAATAGATATTATTAGGCTCTGATATATCATAAATTAATTCATATGTATCAACAAATAACCAAGGTATAGTGGCTCCAAAATCCGTTTGAGTCACAGTAGGAAAACTAGGTGCAACTAGTCTACATGACAATTGGGGAAATCTGGTGAGCATAAGGATATAAAATTTGACCTAATAAAGGTTATATCAGAAAAAAATGTTTTTAAAAGAATACCACTTATATCCAATTATAAGTAAAACCAACTAATTACAGAAAACAAATACATGATAACAACTTTAACCAGTGATACAGTATAGGAAACCATGAAATTGTCTAGTTTACCAACTGAGGAGTTTGGGAGTTGTAGGGTATTATGAGTATCAAATGGATGGGAAATAGGTGTCATAAAATTCATATCATCCTGAAAATCATATTATAAATCATATAAAGAATAATATTAATGTATTTTGAAGGATTCAGATGGAGACAAGTCAGAAACTAGTGGTAAAAAACTAATATTGAGAGGAGATGGCTTTGGGAGACTGATAGGTATTTTTTCAAGGGGAGAAAAAGAGATTTCTGATTCTGATATATCAGAATGAGTATAAAAATCAGAGACATCATAAACATACTTTATTCTAGAAACAAAATCATGAGCATCATTTCCTTTGAATTGCACAGTGTTACAGTGCCCTTGGGGATCAACAGTTTTTTCCCTTATTGCAAAATATAGAACATCAATGTTGTTTATTTTGAGCAACTAAATCATGATGTCCATTTTATTCTTAAAGAAATAATTTTCATTTTGAGAATATTTTCTGCAATAGGTACATTGTGATCTTCCTTTCTTGTTACCCTTCTTCTTGAAATTCGATCCTTCATTAGTAGAGTTAGAACCTTCATCTTCGGAGTCTGACTTTGGATTTTTATCCTTCACTTTTATCGTTTTACTTCGGAATTGAGATTATTTCTTGCAAGAGAAGAAAGAAAATGATCCTTTGAGGTTTTTGGAGTCCCCATTTGAATCAGGTTGATCTTCTTTTGAGAAAGAGAATCTATGAATTAATCTAAGGATGGCATCCTCCAATTTCAAATTGCAAGCTTAGTAGTATATAATGTTGGCACAAAAATGATAATTCTGGACTTAGATTCAATAGAATGGAGAGGCTTATATACTCTTATTTATTTTCAATCCCACAATGCTTGAGAAAAAGAACTAGTGACTTAAACTTGGCGATGAATTCCTCAATGGTTTCAAATTCACTTGGTCTCAATGAGATGAACTAATTCTCCAACTAATGTCCTCTAAGATCATATTTATTTTCGAAGAGGGATTCAAGTTTGATCCACACTTCATTAGGGCCTGTAAAACCATCAATATGGAAAATAAGTTTTAGAGAGAGAGAGAGAGAGAGAGAGAGAGAGAGAGAAATCAATCCATAAGCTTCATTCTTCCTATTATGCCAAATTTCTTTCTCAACAACTGCATTAGGTTCAATTTCTAAGTCCATAGTAACTATGTAGAGAGCTTTGCTATGCAATAGTATCTCAATAATGGTTTTCCATTCATAATACTTGGAGGAATTCAAGGTTATTATCTTAGATAGGTCGATGCTCTGATGTTGCACTTCTAGTGAGAGAACTGAATACCTGCAAAAAAATAGAAAGAAAATTTTTGAAAGACAAATCAACCTCTATTTCGACAAAAAGAACATTTTCAGTTTCTGTCACACATGTAGAGACTTTTTTGGACAAAATCCAGAGTTAGCAAGGGAAATATTGCAGGATTTATGTGGAAACATAGCTGCTTCTGGTGCATCAATGGAAATATCTGAGGGAGATTTGAATATCCTGACCAGGCTCTGATACCATACTAGATTATTGTTATAGCTGATTTTACCACACATGGTTGATCACATATTTATGGCCTTCCTTGTCCCTCTGCAGAATCTTTAGACCCCATGGAATTATATTATCCTTTGATGTTCTAAGATCATCCCTAAAAACCCCTATTTATTGCTGTACGTGACTTTTAAACCCATACTCGCATGTACACGTGACTTTCGACCTCAAACCCACGTACATCGGGATGTGTGCATAAGTCCAAACATTTTTGGAATTTTCCTCATATGAGTCTGAAGATCCCAACTCTTGACCTTCCAAATGCCTTGATAACGCTCACATTTGACCCTCCATTACCCTTTTGAAGTGCTATATAAGGAACCCCTTGGATACATTGAAGAGGAGGAATTGAAGAGCAAAGAAAATATAGTCCATTGTTGCCAAAGTTTTCTTATACTTGAGTTTGCATCCCTTTGTCCCTTTGGAGCACTTTGTGTTCTTCCCAATATTTCCTTTGCTTTGCGAGCTTGATATTGAGAGATGGAGGATTGAGGTGGTGGAGGACTCGGTTTCTCCGGTTTGTAGACGTGTCGACAGAGGTTGTCACTCTTGTAATCTATGATTTTATTAATAGAAATATCTTTTCCTGTCTAATTAGTGTGCATTTGAATATGAATATTGTATCCATAGATGTATTTAATTTCTTATACATTGTTGAATATATATGCTAGAGTAGGTCTAACACATTATTATAGAGCATGCTTGTCTTGTTTGCTATTGTTGAGAGTGAATTGCTAAAGCAAGCGTGGATTGGAAAATCTCAACGGGGATCTACTTCAATCATCTAGAGAAAGGTACGATTCGATATCCCTTAGTGTTAGATGTTTGGTTTCTCTTGCATATTGGGAAATATTGATTTCTGGTTTCAACATGTCTATTGTGGTACCCCCAAGCCATAGGAAGTTTCTCTTTGTAACAATTATGATAGGCAGATCTTGGGACAAAAATGGTCTTCACATAGATTGCACAAGAGAAATAAGAGAAGAATAATTGAAGAACAACATGAGAAATATTCCATTAATTGATTATTCACATTATGTGTGAATATATAATACAACATCAATGAATAGTTTGAATACCTACTCAGGTTATTGAATCTACCAACCTAGACTAACTCTAGAGATAACTAGGAGTGAGAAAATCACCATAATAGTTAACTAATGCAACTATAGATCACTAAATCAGTTAATAACCAATTACAATCCGCTACAATCAATTAACTGAAGGGGGTAGGTGAACAAAGGCAACTATATTCCCATGAACCATGCAAACTGGCACTAGATACATTGGAAGTGATCTAACTAATGGGATCATAGTTTAACTAAGGATAACTGATGACCTACTGGGGTGGACTACTGGACATTGTTGGTGGCACTCTGAGTGGGTTCCTATAAAATAGGGATTGATCCTTGGAGCTCCAAAGTGCATGCGTACAGGTGCAGTAAGTAGCAGACGTCTACTAGTCATGTCCCCCATGCACTGGTGAAGTGATGAGACCTCCTAAGCTAGGGAATTTAAACAAATAGACTTTATGTGGTCAAAGGACACAAAGGGAGGATTAATAATAATCCTAACACAAAGGCATAATCATAGGGGGAGCATTTTGCACACAGAAGAAGTTCACTTTCAGGGGGAGCTTATAATAATTTTTTGTTGTGATAAGGTGGTGTTGTCATCAATGCCAAAGGGGGAGATTATTGAACTTGTATTGTCATTGATGTCAAAGGATCAATTTTGAACCCAAGTGTTATCGTTGATGTCAAAAGATATGTTGTTATTGATGTCAAAGGATAAATTAATGTCAAAAGATAAATTAATGTCAAAAAATAAAATGTATTAAAAAGGATAAAATGTGTTATCATTGATATCAAAGATGATTGAAGAGAATGAAGACTTCCTCACACAAAACCAATTTGAAGAAATACATATGGAAGAATATGGAACACCATAAAGAGTAAAGATCACATGTCATATGTGCATATATAACTGCCTTGAAAGAAGGATACAAAGAAAGGGATATGTGCGTAAATACCGCTTGGGTACGAGACTTATGAAGAAGGGTATGGGATACGAACTTGTGTGTAAAAGTCCCACAAGGAACTTGGAATATGTGTACCAAACCCCATAAAACTGAATCACAATAAGTGGCACACCGACATAGATCATAACTTGATCAAGATGCAAACAAGTGGGGTAATTAATCAAATAAAAGGACCCTCAACAAGTGGACAAATCTCTAGATTTAGGAAGATTATAAATAAGAAAGATATGGATGTGTTGAAGTAAGATTGTTTAATGAATACTTGAATATAATCAATTTTTGGCAAGCTTTAGGTATCAATGGCTCATTGGATACAGGAAGAATATTTATGCAGCAGATCCAAAGTGAATAGATCAACATAATATGAACAACAAGAAGAGCACTAGATAGAAGGATACCCAAATTTGGGATGTGAAAAGGTGATACTTAGTAAATGTCGAAGATCTATGAATTATAGAAGTGACTAAACATTACAGGAGTGCAGAAAAGTCATAGAAAAAGTCGCATGTCACATTTAAGGAAACTGGTCATCTTGACGTAGATAATTAGAAGCAAGAGGCATATCAGATGGGTTACAATAATTGCAAATTTTTCAGACATGGTAATTTGCATATTTTTTATATACACACTTATTTATATTCAAGGGAGGAACAAAAGGGAAAGGATAAGGGAGTTGGAGCTTCCTTCCAGTAAGTGTTGTTGTAGGATGGGGAAAGGAAGAGGTATTTGTAGCTTCCTTCCAGTCACAACTATTAAAAATTAGGGAGTGGGTGCTTCCTTCCAATGGTAGTTGGTAAAATATTTAGGGGGGTTGAGCCTCCTTCTAATTGAAGCTGGTAAATATAATTTGGTAGTGGGTGCTTTCGTTCAGTTGAAGCTGAAGAAATAATTGGAGATTGCAATTATCCATAGGTTAGTTCCTAGTTGCTACAAGTCGTAGTTTGCGCAATAAGATAGACATATGTTTAGGTTGGTGCTTGAAGTTTGTGAATTGGTGCTCATGTAGATCGAGGTCATTGAAGTTTGGTTCTTGTAACTAATATATTGTTACTTGTGTATCAAGTTGATTCCAAAAATGAGTTGGTGTTCATGTTTGGAGATTGCACTCTCCCACTGATTTAATGATTCATTTTATCTATAGATATACATATAATTATTCTTCAATATTTGTGTGCAATGGTGTTTGTTGCTATTGAAAAGTTTTTAAGTGGTAAAAATTTATTAATTGTAAAATAATATTCAATTATATTAATTCACCCCCCCTCTTAGTATAAAAAATACCACATATGTGCATTTTGATATGCGTCTAGAAGCTAACACCATGTCTAGAAATAAAAATATGACCATAATAATACAAATAAACCATAATGTCTCTATATAATGGCCAATAAACACCAAATAATCCTGGCATACTGGACATATTTGGATGAAAAATATGCAATATCTAACCTCGTAGTCCACTACCTCGGTAATTGTGATGACCAAGTCAAAATACCCAAAACGAACGCTGAGCAATTATCTAAATAGTTATGTATGCACCATGGATGAATGATGCTCACATGATCATGTTGATAGGCAAAATTAAACATATCTAGCACAACAGTGGTACATCAATGAAAATAAACACATGACTTGAGTTGGAGTAACCATCAAATCCTTCACAAAGGCTACCACGTATGATCACTTGTAAACTTAACCAGACTGCTAGGATAGGTAATGTGGATAAAATAAGGTCAAGTTCAATGGGATTGACTTGTAAAAATTTAACCACGTGATCTTTAAGAAATCAAGGGATACAAAATTCCACAGTGACAATATGCATGACATATAACAATCAAGCAAAGGAGGTGTCTCACAAATGGGTAAGGTGCTAGGAAAATATCTAACAGAATCTAAAAATTATCCCTTTTTATAATTCAAATGATTTAACATTCAAGAGCATTTCACATTTCAAATTTCATAAGATAACTATCCAACCTCCAAGGGCAAGTTCCCTAGATATTGTTACGGGCCCCAATAATGGCTTAGCCTATCCCCACTGCTAGCAAATATCAATAGCCTCGACATAATTGTCACCATATTTCCCTATAGGGGAAAATGGACATGAAATGGACTTACATCTTATAAAGGATGAGTGTTCATCCCTTTTCCATGGACTAGTTTATTTACTTTCACTTAAATTAGGCCTAGTGTTTATAAACACAACTAATCACAGTTGGCCTTGCATCCTTTAGATATAGAATTTATGTGTTCCAATGCACTTTATTTCATAAGTAATAAGTTGCTTTGAGGATGAACAAGAGTCGCAAAACTGGTGTTTCCTTGACAATCATTTCATTAGGGTTTTTCGAGCCTAGCCAAGGCTCGCTCTATCTACAGCCCCTCCAAGGCTTCGACCCATGTCATCTACGACCTCAGATGCCCTTGGTCCCTGTCACATTCGGCCTCGTCGCCTCTAAGAACCTGTGGTTCTCCCCTCTCCTAATGTTGTCTCTCTCGTGGCTCTTTTACTGTCGCTCTCTTCATCCTGGCCGCCGGCTATGGCCTCAGTGGTTGCTAGTGCTACTCTTGGTGTGGCCTCCTTCATCAAGGCTATAAAACGTTCCTTCGGCTTCGGTCCTCCTCTGCCCGTGGTGCATGAAGCCCCTACTCTCACCATTCCCATCACTCAAGATGCTTTGGACCATGCAGAGCATTACAAGTCTCATGCTTTAGTTTGCAGGTTTAATGGTCTCTAGCCCCGACTATCTGATTTGCATTCTTGGGTCTCCTCTGAATGGTTCCTGCTCTTAAAAGAGGGTGCCATCATCTGTCCCAGTGAAAAATGTTTTTTTGTAGCAATCTTTGTTTCTATTAAAGATAAGGAACAAATATTTAGATTTGAGCCATGGTACTGGGGTAGGTCGGGTCTATCCATGCTACCATGCCCCCCTTCTTTTGATGCATCTACTGCCATTTTCTCTTCGGCACCAGTCTGGGTCAGGCTCCCAAATATTCCTCTTCACTTTTGGGGGCTCAACTTGCTACAATCCATCGGGAATTCCCTCATAAATTTTCATAGCAGAAGTCAATAAGAAAATTCTGCCTTCTCCACCTATGCTCGGATTTATGTGGAAATGGATTTCAGTAAAGGGTTTCCATCGAAAATAATCTTGCAAGGTAAGGGCTATTCATGGAACCAAAAGTTAGATTATGAGAAAATCCACTTTAGGTGTATATCTTGTTATGAGACAAGGCATTTAGCCCTCAATTGAAAAAAAATCCAGGAGAAAAATAAAGAAATAAAATCCCACCGAAATCCCACCCGGTGGATCGATGCAAAACCTGAACACTAGCAAATATGGAAGGACTCGAATCTATCAGAAGAAATTATAGTGGATGAAAACGGTAGTAATCCTTCTCATCTTAAAAATCCAGTGGAGGGGAATGTCAGTAGTCCATATAATCTTTCGAAGGAAATTCCAGTGGAGGGGAAGGTCAGTAGTCGATCTCATCTTTCTCTAGCAGATGGGAAAAATAATGAACTATATCAACAAACAGGGAAACCTATCCCTGTTCAGGAAGTTGTCGAGCCATCATTTCCACCTCTCTTTAAAAGTTGGGCATATCAAGCAGATGAAGAAGATTCATAAGATTCATCTCTATAAAATCAAGCAACTATTAAAGATCAAGAAAAAACCAAGGAATTGATGAAAGTCTCAAAAAGGAAGAAACCTCCTCAAGCTAGGAAGTTAGTAAAAACCTGAATTCAGACTAGAACCATAAAAGTGCTCCCGATTAAAATTTTTGTATTGTAAAGACTCGAAGTCAGACCTTTGTGTTTTTTGGCACCTGTCTCCTAATGACAGTTTTGAATTTATAGATCCCTTTTCAGTGGTTACACCACTGCTCGATTAATACAAAACATAACCGTTCTTGTAAAAAAAAATAAGTTGCTTCAAGGACTAAAATATATATTTTCACACCCCAGAACTGAGACAGAAAAAAACATGGAGTCCATCATGTACAAAGGTCAAAGTGGGGGAATGATTGTCAATTTTATAGGTCCAAGTCATAAGTCAAGGGTAAAAAACAATATTAAATAAACTGGATGTACTAAGAGAGGTGAAAGGTGATACCATAAGATAAAAAGGTGGGTGAGTCTACACAAGGTAGGAAATACTAGTGAGAATACATAATGACCTTACATAAAATATCATCCAACTACTCATATCATAAGTTATTCTTAACCAAAATAATACCAATTTCAGCTAATCATGCCAAGTCACAACTATTAACATAAAAAATAGAGATAATGATACATCCAAATGCAACTTGTATACCTACTCAAACATATACCTGTCTCTGAATGCACGGGAAAAGGAAATACACTAGCTACCTACTCTGCTACTCCATAAAATGAACATGACTAAGCCAAAATCATCTCAATGGGGTCATGCTAGATTAGTCTTGACAGGGGGATACTGGATGGATACTCTGCATAATCTAGATAGATCTATAATATAGATATCTTGATTATGGATCTCGATATTCTATATTTAGTGATGTTATTGTTCAACTGTGTTTGGACCCCAATTTTACTGTACACATCCCATCTGGGGGGTGTGGGGGAAAAGCTCACGAAAGAAATTTTTGGGATGTTTGTTGGCCAACATTTTGTGACCTATGGTATTCGATGAAATGTAGTATTTTTGCATGGTAATTCCCCTATAAAAGGAAATAATTGTAATACGGTTGTGTATTGTATTGTAGTATTGTAAAATAATCTCTATGATTGTGTGAGAGATATGGTAAGAGAGAGAGTGAAGAGTAAGTGAAATGGGGTTTCTACAGGTTGCATCCCTTCATTTTTTTAGATGGTATAATAATAAAGGACTGACAATTTCTTTGTGGACGTATCCCATCTTGGGTAAACCATGCTATATTGGTGTCTCTCTCATAATGTTTTTAATATTTGGATCATTTTAATTGTTATTTCTTTGATATCATGTTTTTTAACAATATCCCCCTCTCATCATCATGCATATAGGAACATCCATCATCATGAAAAAATGTTGGCTTGAGTCTCTGACAAGATGATATACATCATAGTATCTCTAGTTACAATATATGTGATAACAAAAACAATTGATTTGGGCTTTAGAAATGTCGTTTTTGGTATTTGGTCAAAGAGGTTTGAAATAGAATAAATCCATATTTAATGAAATGGGTGTTTTGATGGAACAATATACTTTAACCTACACTACAAAAAAATAATCATGTATTAAAGATACATACCTTTATAAGGTTTATATTTTCATGTGATTCCAACTGTAATAAATGTCCTTCTACAATGGAGCAACATCCTAGAGTAGACCCATATAAAGAATGTTCCTTCAAACCCAATTATATAGCATCCTTTGCCAAATAAATATCATGTTTCTTCAAAATCAATGGGTGGCATCACCTTCTCTAAAATACCAAGAGAGACCAACCTCTCCTCTACTTTATTCTCTTGGAAAATTTCTCTTTTTAGTATTTTCGAAGAAATAATTTCTCTCCTAACAACCAATGTGTCACTTTTTTGGGATGATATGTGCCTCCATAAAGAAGGAGACACATTTATGAATATATGCATAAGATCTAGTAACTGGGAAATATTAATATGCTCCTAATATGGGAGTTCATAAAAATACATATTTAATTTTCATCACAATGGAAATTTTGTCAACATAGGTGTAAACAAATTTAGGATCATCGTACATAGGTTCCCCCTTTTGAATCATACAAATTTGCAATTTCCTTCTTCCTGTTTGTGTCATATGCCCTAATCAAATATGTCGATGTGGTTATTTCAGTTCTTTGATTTCTCTCAGGTTTACCATTCAAATTAGATGAAAGTATTCTATAAGGTTTCTCTTTTGGGATAAATATCCTTGAGTAGTCATACACTAGGTTGGACCACCTAGCCTTTATAGAAGGTTCACAACATTTACATCCATGATATCCTTTTATTACAAGACCCGTGATATTTTTGTAAATAGAGAACATTATTATCAAAAAATATAGTTGCACCAAATTAAGTATGATAATTTTTTATATATATCAGAACAAATTAGTCAACATGCTTACTAGAGCAAACTCCTAGTCCTGGATAATCATGCATTGTATATGCACATATTGTTGGTTGCGGATCCTAATCTTCCAGATTCAGAGATGTTATTTCAGCCATGTTTGGATCTCAGCACCTGACGGTGGGTGTGGGGGTCTCCCCCCCACTATAGTCACCAGGGTGGTCTAGGGGGGGTGGTGAATGGTTTGGGAGCCCTTGTAGCAAAAATTTAGGAAAAAATGCCTTATAAAATGTTGTAATTTCAGAGTCATGACTTGGTCAATAATGGGTGATTTACGAGCCCATGGTATTTGGGCAACCCATGGTATTTTCCCATGGTATTCCCTTTATAAAAGGAAGGAATTGTAATATGGTTGTGTATTGTATTGTAGCATTGTAAAACAATATTTGTGATTGTGTGAGAGAGACTGTGAGAGTGTGAAGAGGAAGTGTAGTGGGGTTGCTGAAAGTTGTATCCCTTCATTTTTCTAGATGGTGTAATAACAAAGGACTGGCAATTTATGTGTGGACGTATCCCATCTTGGGTGAACCACGTTATATATGAGTCTCTCTTGTAATGTGTTTAAGATTTGCATCTTGTTTAATAATTTAATTGTAGAATTGTTATTTCTTTGTGATCCTGTTTTTCTAACACATATGACATACAACATAAAATACCTTTACATTGGGATTGGTATTGATGCATCATATGCATTTACCCCTTCCCATAATTTCTTAAATTCATAAATGAATGGTTGGAGGTATATATCCATTCTCTTCATTTTTTTTCTAACTGGGGTTATAAGAGCCAACATAATGTGTTCATTCTTCACAACAAACATGGGGGGGGTATTTTTTTCAATCACTACCATTATCTGAATAGAATAATTTGTGTTTTGGAGGGAATATTGGTTAAATCCATCCATGTCTAGGCTCAATTGAATGATTTATAATTCATCTTTGAATTTATTAGGCATGTATCTTCTATATGCTTCATGGTTATTGAATCTATTAGGATTCACATAAATCTGTGTTTATTTATATGTGATGCATGCCACCCTTAAAAAGGAGCTAGTTTTTTTCAATGTGTTGATGGATAAAAATGACACAAGTCCAACAATAGCACCCCCAATAAGAGGTACCAATTAGACCCCAAACCATTTGGAATAGGGAAGTTGTTTAGATTCTAGATTGACAACCATTACTTATTGTGTTTCATCAGTTTCATCCCGATCCACCATTTGTGGTTTTTATAATTAAGAGGTGCAATTCAAGATGATACAGCCCAAACGCATTTTCTAACTATACTAACCTATCCCAGTTGGGAACACGATTAAAGAGAGTGAGAAGTGAAATAAAAATTGAACATCCCTATTTAGAATTCAGATAGATGTTTTAAGAAAAATTTAAACAATTAACATATTGCAATCATAAATATGAGAATATCCTTGATATTCATATCACAATGGTTTCACTACTCGTAGAAATAAAAATAACAATACTATAATATGAAATAAGAAACAAAAATTTGTAGAAAGATTCCATTTAGAAATTTGAAACAATCTTACTCTTTATTCTCATGTGAAAGGGCATGAAATAGTTCAAGAAATTTATCCACATAAAATAAATATTATTGTGCAAAATCTAGTCTGTGACTTATTCTAATTCACAATTCAACAATAGTACATGAAAAGTTGAGAGACAAAAATCCCCTCTTCTCTTCTCCATGTCTTTGTTATGACTTCTAAGGTTCCTAGAGGTTTGTCACTTTTTTATTTTTGTGTTTCTTCTGAAAGAAATAAATGAAAAACAACTTAATATTACACTATCTTTAAAGATGAGAACCCTCTCTTGACTTTATATATGAGTTCCATAGCTCAAATTCATATGTAATAATATTTAGTTGTTGAGTTATGAGTTGGAGTGAAACCTCATGCCATTTCTTCCTTGTCCATTGTAAGCATCCCCTCAAAACATTGTACCACATATTGCCAATAGATGTAATTCATGTTTGGGGATCACAACTTGGATTTCTAACATATGGGATGTGACCCATGAGATTCTCTGATGACTACATCCTTGCATTCTTTGATCTTTATTAGTTTAACTCCCCTCTTCTCCTTTGGCTTAAGATCATTGAAGGTGCTTAGGTGTGTGAGTTGACATTTCTCAATTACTTTAGTGATCCCTAAATGTACTTCTCATTTTCAATGATGTATCAACCTATTTTTGTATATTTAAGACACCCTTCCTGCAATTGGAAATAGTTGCATAATCATGTCGAGTATCCTAGAGGTTTCTCCTTGGAATATTCTACGATGTTTTAGTCACACGTTGCTGCCATGTTACTATGAAATATTGATTCCTTTTAATTATTTCAATTTTGTGGTCATTTTTTGGCACCTTCTATTACATCTTTCAATCTTTATGCAATGTTATGTACTTCATGAAGTTGCTCAGTGACTTTTTTTTTCTTCATATTGAAGTATTCTTGTTGCATCAAAATGGCACATGCTTGGAAATCTGCCAAAATTTTCTTTTCTTCTATGGCTCCTTATGCTTCTTCTGAGAATGCATCCCTTTCATTCCATAAGCTCTCCACTTGGGTTTCATCATCACTTTCTTATCTTCTAAGTTCTCTACCTCGGTAATCAAATAATATTTAGCATCATGTATATATTTTGAGAGGATTTTCAATGTATCCTTTTTTGCTGACTGTTATCATGAAAAAATCGCACACATGCGACCGTTTCATGATTCACACAGTAAAGAATCATCAATATACAACATGCATACAACTGAAGACATCTTCACAAGGTATAAAGAGCATAATTATCCCAATATGTCCTAAAAATAGTCGAAATCCAAAACATCGCTGGTTAAGCTTTGGGTACTAGCACTGCAACGCGAGCCTCCAAAACAATGCTCATTTTATATCACATAATTTCCTTCGATATACATGATACTAACACAAACGACGGGATATCATCCACCAACAGTGCATTGATGGATCATAAAAGTTCCACTTACCCATTTGAATTTGAATTTGGTCTCTCACACACTTGCTTGCCTTAAATGGTCTCTTGGTGTACTTGGGAGATCAAACCATAAATTAATGAGTTCACATTGTAGTCTCATCATTTCTTGGCCGCTTCTTCTCCTATAAAATAAGGTCATTGGGAATGTTATTTGTAAGAATATTTGGAAGAAAAGTTATATTGTAGGAATTGTACTTGAGTTCTCATCTTGCTCATCCTTTTCCCTCATTTGTCAAGAATTTCTAGAGCTTCCTTGCCTCCTTCCCTCAAAGGGGAATTTTTTTTACCATTTTACATTGGTTCATTAAACACACTTCAATCATTTTTTTGGACAAGGATGAAATGCCATAGGATGAGAGTTTGCTTCCATTTGGAGCTCACCTCTCCAAGACGTTTGTATTAGCTTGACCATTGGGAAATATACAAGTGGTTAGGTTCATAGTGATTGTTTAATATCACTTGGGGTCATCCAAACTCACCTTAACCCACCACAACAAGGGGATTTATACTAAGGCCTTAATACATCCTACAAGGTCTATCCCTATCCCAAAGTGGGAAGCACTCTTGTGCATTATTTCCCACAACAGTATTAATGGTGACTCCACTCTTTTATTTCTCATTTTTATTTGTTTAGGTTGTTTCTTGAGGTGTAGTTAATTTCTGGCAAATTGTGTTGTACAGGTGAAGAGAATGATACCCTTATTTCTAGAAATTCGACATCTATCCATCTGAGCTCATCGGTTTACATAGTAGTGTGACTCCTATCGATTCTAGGTCACTGTAGCGAGACTAGTCCTTTTACAATTGTGTTGATTAACACATTTTAATAGTCCTCCACCCATGTGGTTTCTCTGTCACGATTTAGTGTGACCTTTCCTCAGTGTTTCCGCACTATAACACTCTAGTGTGTCTTTCTGACACACCGTAGAGTGACGTAAAATTTATTTCCTCGTCGTTGTTGTTTTTTTTATCAATTTGTTCAACAATATGCATCCCACTAACTACTCACTAATTAAATAATAACTAATTAACTGGCAATGGATACTTGTTCTATGAGTAATTATTCCTCATAGACTAGGATTTGGGAGTAAATAGGTCATTACCTCTTGAAATTGACTTCGGTAACCAACTTTGAGGATCCCCAAGGACCTCATTGTTGTCACTAGTATTCGAGAATTTATAAGATTACCGTTTTTACTTTGGATATCATTCATTTAAAGTAGTGTATCATCCATTATATGCACACAAGAAAGGACCTAAATCCCCTTTCCTTCCCAAGTATGCTCTTCTTGATATCTGTGAACAAGAACAAGGAGTGAAGGGTGAAATACCTCCTATGCACACATAGCATTTAGTTTTTCACAAGCATCACTAATTTTTTTAAAGATTAAACTTACAATCATTTTGTTTTTAGCACTTAACATAATTGCAACAATACTATTTTCTTTCACAACATGTGTATTCCCACTATAACACACTAAGGGACCTAAAGACTCTATAGACCCAAGTATGCTCTTCATTATTTCTGTGAATCAGAAAGAAAGGAACGTGTGAAATACCTCCCTTACACTCATTTAATTCACTACAAAATCCTTAAAAGAAACCATTATAAGATGCTAACCAAATAAAATCCTCCACAAGAGGTCACAAAACAATATTTTATGTTGGTTGGATTATTGGGTTAGGAATCCAAACAATACCCAACAACTTAGTTTCATTAGGCATATTTTTTAAACATAACATTGTTGTCTTCTAGGGTACTTTAAATCTTGCTATAAGAAAGTGTGCTCAATCCTAGATTAGATATATGTACCATGACCGAGGAGGTAAAAGCCGAGGTATAACTTCCTTGCTCTCCCTTTCAAGGCACTCACCTTGTTTTTAGGGAGATGATAGTATACCACACAGTCCTAGCTATCGATATGCACTTGACGTAAGGTAACCATAGCGTCCAAACATAAGATACCTCCAAGGAACACTTGGGAGTACAAGTGATTCCTAAAGTCAGATTTTTTTGTTGGGGGATGTAGCCAAGTCTTCTTAATTGGAACATTGTGCCCATCATTGGTAGAACTGAATCTTTGTCACCTCCAATAGTCAATTGTTGTGTGGATTACACTATCACCACCAATTATGATTTTGGAAGGCCTAGTTACACTTGAGAGGAAGGAAGCTAGGTATTTTTAGGGAATTGACACTTTTTATTCTTTTCTAAACACAAGATCATTAAATTTGTAATTTAAAAAGAACCAACATGTGGACACCATCACTTTAAGCCATATTTGCACATATCACTCACATATTGCACCATATTGAATCTATTGTGGTTGGAATATTTTTGCATTTTTCTATATTATGTTTATTCATCACCCACCACTCTCACTTGAAAACTAGACTTCCACCATTGAGGAACAAAACCCCCCTAAGACAATCCCGTAGGTTGCAAGTACCTTCCCCTCTCTCAAGGGGTGTTTTTCTATTTCTTCCCCATGGCACATGAGGGATACCACCTGGTCGGGGCCACTACTAGACCATATTGATTGGATTGTATAAACGATGATACACATTAATCGATTCACTCTCTCACATAAATATTTGAATGTTTGAGAAAAATCAGAGATGCTTGAACTTTAAATTTTTTATTAATCAATCACTGCATATATGAATCTCATAAGACAAATCATCCACATAAATCATTCAACCATAAGAGACAAGATATACCCTTGAAAAACCCTCCAAACACGTAGGATGAAAACCCAACAATTCTTTGAGTATGATGGATAGATTTGCATAGAATAGTTTACAACACATAAGCATATTTCCCGATAAGAGATGTCACCTCAACAACAGAGAAGAGAGGTCAAATACAACACTGTAATCAATTGTATTAAACTTGGAATATTACTAGTATATTAATAACAAGACAAAACACCTAGCATGCGCAATGGTAGTGAATGGAGGTCTCCAAAATAGTCCTAGGAACATTACATAGCACATAGAAAAAGAGGAGCTTAACTAAACTCCTTCTATGAAAACATTAGCACCCTCCTAAGCAATAGTGTCAAGTTGGCACTTAGGATTCTCAGCCATACATAAGATATGTGCCCTCGTTTCCTCAATTTGATTTAACTGAATGATCACTGAATTGAACTTAAAGTGAACTGTCTTGATTTGAATGTGAACGGATTGAATTGATTGTGAACTAATTGAACTGAGCACAATCTTTGTTGGGTATATGTTGTATTTTGTGCATGTGTGTGTGGAGGGGAGTTGTTCCTGTCAACGCTGCGTCTGACGATCCCTGCCAACACCTTCATGGAAACAAGTCAGGAATCTTGTTTCGTTAGGCCATTTCCGATGCAAGCACAATGAGCTAGAAATTTTTCCTATTTTGGGGAATTTTTCTAAAAAATATGCAATTTAATCCTGATTAAGGGATTGGGGTCTATTTGTCTAATATGGGTTAAGAATTAGGGTATTTGGAGGCTACAAAATACCTATATTGTGTTGTGAGGGATTCATAATGATAATGAAAAAATAGGAGGTGTGGCTCCAATGTTTGTTGGTTTCCTAGTTAAGGGTTTCGATGGTAAATCTCTATGTTTATGTGTGAATGTTGTGTTGTAATATCTATTTTTCTTAAAAGAGTCTATATGTTTTGCTTCTCCGCACAATTTTAAAACTTACAATCTTCAACTAAGTGCATAACCATAAATTTAGGAGACTAATTGAATGTTTTTGGTGCTTCAGAATTAGTTCCACCCTTTCTTAATTTTTTTTATGATATTTTTCATAGAACTTCTTAGTTAACTGATGTATGCTTTATTACAATTGATGCTTTACTGAAGCCTTTACAATTCGATTTCACTTGGAGGTAAATATAGGAAATTCAAATCCATTCTCTTTCTATGCTTATCTCATTATCATTAATTAATTACTACATGGTCGACATGTGTATTTATTTATCCATATTATCATATCATACTCAGAATAATTGTTTCATACTAATGATCATATATATTAACTTGGGCCATATAGTCATATGCTAAAGTAATTGACTATATGGGTAGATAAGCCCTAAAAGAGACTTATAGCACTAAGTAACCATGACTAGTAATACATCACATACTATAACCACTTTACCAAATAAAGTATGTCACCTCAATAAATGAGGATATTGGTAGGGCTTGATATTACTAAGAAGTCTACGGTCTTGATATTACTCACAAGACTCGGCTTGATATTACTCACAATCTCATCTTTGTAACTGGAGGTATATATCATATGGTAACTTCTATAAGAATACTTGACTTGATACAAACCACAAGTCTCAACATGATACAAAACCCAAGTTTACAATATTGATAAAAATCACAAGATTCTACAGTACATGCATCACCACCTCAATAATACGAGGATATAGATAGGACTTGATACTAACCACAAGTCCCGACTTCATACAAACCACAAGTCCGTAGAATGACTCGTGATGTTGTACAATCAACACTCCCTCTCAACGAGGGAGACATTCTTTGCTATACCCAGCATTTTCTATCAAACTAAGCTTATCTTAGAGGGATTAAAATTCATCACTGATAGTGGCTTTTCCACACATTTTCAATATGCTCATCAGTAGTTATGTACTAAAATTTTACTTACATGACCATGACTCTGATGAAGTGATACCAATATTAATGTGTTTGAACATAACATGAAATATCTAGTTCTTAGAAAGCTTGATTTTAAAACACCTAATAACAGTAGGGGCAAGTATTTCACCCCAGTAGGTAGCATCCCAAAACTACACTACTTCTTAGCAGGTAGTACTATGCGGAAAATACATTTTCTTCTGTAGTACTCTCTGACATACACCTTGCTTTTGTAGTACTAGTGGCAATACACTTAACTTTTGTAGTATTGGCCGCAATTTATATTGCTTTATCTTAGGCTAAAATAATACCTGGATAGCACAATACGTCTACCATGTATAAAATACAATAACGAACCTATTATAATGTACCTTTAATGTACTCAAACATATTCTTAGAAATAAGCATAAAATACAACAAGTATGCTATGTACATTAAGAGACCAAACAACTACTTATACATAGTAGCATCATTTGGATCCGATCCAGAATGTAGTTTATCTAAACAAGAAACAATGCATTTCATATCCATCATATACAACACATTAAATGTATAATATCATAAAGAAATAAATTATTATCTTTTATTTCAATATACAACATTTGTTGACTTCAAGAATATTCTACCATCGAAAGAATTTCTTAGTGATCTTTCCTTTCTCTGAGATGTTCTTCAAGGCCCTGATCACTTTCATAGTGATTTCATATCACAGTAACCCACATAGCCAACTGTATGACTATCTAACATCTCCAAGAGGTTTAACTGTTCTTTGAAATTCCAGACTATAACTCTTCTTGGGTATCCAATAGTCTCTGATACTTTGACCATGTTTCTACTCAAGTGGATTCCTCCTCAAGATTGTCGATGTTTTGAGAAAAATCAGAGATGTTTGAACTTTAAATTTTTTATCAAAAAATTTCAGCACTTATGAATTTCATAAATAAGCCACATATGAATATTTATACCATCCACATATGAATATCATAAATAAATCAGCCACATAAAACAATCAATAATAAGAGATAAGATATACCTTGGGAAAACCCTCCAAGCATGGAGGATGAAAATCCATCAACTCTTTAAGTATGATAGATAGATTTGTAGAGAATGGTTTACACTAGATGAGCATATTACCTGGTAAGAGTTATCACCAAAACAATAGAGAAAAGATATCCAATGTAACCCTACAAAAACAAATGTATGCAAATGTATTGAACTTGACATATTCCTAGCATATTAATAACAAGCCAAAAGCCCTAGCATGTAGAAGGTAGCGCATAGGAGGATCAGTAAACACATTAAGAGCACCACATAGTGCATTCAGAAGGAGGATCTAAATAGAAATCACTCCATGCAAACATTAGTGCCCTTCCTTTCCTCAATTAGCTTTAAATGAATGTTCATTTTCTTGAACTAAAAGTGAATTGACTTGAACTAAATATTAACTAACTTGAACTGAATGTTAACTTACTTGAAATGAATGTTAATTGAATTGAACTAAATGTTAAATTAATTGAACTAAATGTTAACTAAATTGAACTTAATGTTAGCTTAATTGAACTGAATGCTAACTAACTTGAACTGAATGTGAACTTTACTTTAACTAAATGTTAACTAACTTGAACTGAATGCTTACTTACTTGAGCTAAATGTTAACTGAATTGAACTGAATGTTAACTTTAGTTGAGCTGAATGTTAACTGAATTCAATTGAACGTGAACTGAACTCAATATTTAACTGATTGCTGATCACTTAGTTAGCAGGACAACTTAAGTGTTATCAGTGCTTCACTTTAGTTCCTTCCATGCACAATTTATTTTATTAACTTTTTCATGGATCTATTTAGTTAACTAATGCATGTTGATTTATGAACATTAAGCTCTTATTTACTGAACTAATTACATTCATTAATAGTTCAACTGATGCTTTGACTGGGGCATTAATAGTTTACTGAAGCTTTATAACTTGAGTTCACTCGGATATTTGCATGGGAAATTTGAATTCTCTTTCTCTATGATTTATCTCATTATTATTAAATAATTAATGCATGGTCCATATGAGTATTATTTATCCATCTTATCATATCATACTAAAAAAGAATTATTTCATACATATTGATGGTCATATATATTACCTCAAGCCATATAGTCATATGCTAAAGTAATTCACTCTAGGGGTAGCTAAGTCCTAAAGGAGAGTTATAGAACTCAGTGACCATGACTATTAATATGTCACATAGCATAACCACATGTCTTGATACACCACAATTCCATCTCCATAGTTGGAGATCCATTCTCATAGGGTACCATCTATGAAAACCATTGACTTGATACAATACAAGTTTAGACTTGATACAACAGAAGTCCATAGTATTGATACAACAAAAGACAAGTCTTGATACAACACACGAATGCTCCAATCTTGATACAAAAGAAGATTGCAATACAAGAATTCCACCTCAATACATGAGGACATAGATAGGACTTGATACAACACAATGTCCTGACTTGATACAACACAAGTTTTGGAGAAAGACTCCTGATGTTGTACAATCAACAATCCCTCTCAGCGAGGGAGACATTCTCTGCTTTATGAGGAATTTCATCCCATACCAAGCTTATCTCAGAAGTATCTCAACTTCATTACTAACATTGGCTTGTTCACAGATTTTCAATTTGGTCATTAGTAGCTATGTACTGAAATTTTATTTTTACATGGCCATGAATTCGATGAAGTGAAACTTCATCTCAATGTGTTCTATCATAGCACATAGGGTTTAAAAAAAATATTGACTATTAACACCTAATAACCATAGGATTCAAGTATTTCACGCTAGTAGGTAGCATCCCAAGCTACACTGCTCCTCAACAACCAGTACTATCCAAAAAATACATTTATATTATGTAGTAGTAACCATAATACACATAGATAATCCCAACCTATATGGTAGGTCTACTATGTATCAAAATACAATAAAGCAACTATTCTAATGTACCTCAAAGGTACTCAAACATATGCTTATACACAAGAATAAGAAAATACAACAGGAATTCTAAGTACATTAAGAGACCAACCAACTACTTATTCAAAGTAGCATCATCTAGATCTACTCCACAATGTAGTTTCTCTAAAATAGAACCCATGTATTTTAAATCCATCATATACAACATTATACATGAAATGTGTAATATCGTGAAAAAGAAAGTCTCATATTTTCTTTCATTATTCAACATTTGTTGACTTCAAGAATATTCTTCTATCTAAATAAGTTCTCTATGAGCTTTCCATTCTCTATGATGTTCTTCAAGGCCTGATTACTTTCTCAGTGATTATTCTTTTTATATTGCAGCACCCCAACTACCTCTCTAAGAGGTTTAACTATTCTCTGATAGTCCAGAATATAAATCTTCTTTTGTATCCAATAGTCTCAAGACTTTGACCATATGCTTGTTCACGTGTATTCTCTCCACAAGGTATCACAACACCTGGCTTCCTTAGTCATGTACCATGACTAACTAGTGGGGATTTTATCTGCTTCTTCCTGTGAAGACACATCAATATTCCCTCTTCAACTAAAGGAGTATTTTATACTATACCAAGCTCATTCTAGATAGAGGATTAGTAAACATGTTGGAAATTCTTCTCATCTATGGATATGTACAAGAGTTACACAACTCCTTTCTACACCAAGTCTCAGATATAACTAACTAATAACTTTGTAAATTTTAACTACTTTACAATATGCTCTATCTGAGCAACATCTTTGTCATGTCCCCTCATGAATGATTCAAGGTTTGATTTCCTAACCCAACCAGTCCCTTAGGTTGAGGAGAATAAATTAAATGCGTTGGGATTAATTTTGAAGGTTTCAAAGTATTACTTAATTAAGATAGGATAAATTCACTGAATAAAGTTTGATGAGGCATTTATTAGTGGTTATATTCATATATTAATATTTTATTTATGAAAATAAAAGGGAAATAATCCTCAAGGGAAAAATGGAGGAAAGTTGACCAAAGTTAGCTTGCACAAGAAGGAAATCCAAGAAAAGATAAAATTAATAAAGATGAGGAAAGAAGGAATAAAATGGTTAAGGAAAGAAAACTATGAAAGCAAGACTAAATAAAAAAATGATGTCTCAAATAAGAAAAAGAGAGTAAAGTTGTGAAAGCAGGGATAAAGCAGAAAAAAGGACAAAGTAGTAAAGCAGGATAAAGCATAAAATAGATAAAGCAAGATATAGAAGAAAAAACAATAAAAATCATATCAAGGTAGGAAAATCTAAGGTGGGAAATAAAAATAAAGATAAATCCAAAAAAGAAGGAAAAAATAGTGAAAATATGTGAAAAGAAAAACAAAATAAGGAAAAGCAAAAGAAAATAAAAGAAGTAAAGCAAAGCAGTAAAAGCTAAAGCATGAAGGAAAAAGGATAAAGCATGAAAGAAAGTAAACTTTATCCATCCATGAGGGAACATTAGCCTCTTTATCTTTCTCGACAAGACATCATTTAGTGTATAAAAGGAAGAGTGCACACCCCTATCCCATCTTTTGACAGTTTGAGAAATGAATTGAGAGTTATTTTCCTTGAGACTCGGGAGATCTGCCCTTGGTATAATATGGGAGATGTTCCCAATGATTCTATTGCAGGGATGAAGAAATACATTCTCCATCATATAGTTTCTTATAGGTATTGAGATCAAATTCAGTGAAACTCCGACCAGTTGTAGTGATTGAAGAAGCCTTCCAGTCTAGTTCTTCAGGATTCTCAGTCCTTTCTCAAGAAGGATTATTCTGTTCTTCTCTCACATAAATTTATGATGTAATTCATCCTTTTAAGGATTCCATTGATTTAATATCAGAACTTTGATATTTCCTTTACTTGTTGTAATAAAATAAAGATGGTTTCATGTCCTATTGTGTGCACCTAGTCTAGATTTCCATGAAATTCTAGCTAGTTTCAGTGATAAAGGAATAAAAACCTCAATACAACTCCAATTTAGATTCTTAAACTTTATTATACTCATTAAAAAGCTAATTAACCCATCCCATCCCCGATTTTCAGAATTTGAACCATACTAGTGTGTTGTTTGAGTCATCCTCAAGTCGAGTTAGTTGTGTAGTCCCAAAGACCTTTTTAACTAGTTTACTAATTAAATATTCTCTAAAATCTCCAAAAATTGATATAGAGAATATTAAGAGTCTATTAAGTGATATTTAATTCCTCTCAACCTCTCATAGTAAAAAATCCACTTCAATTCCTGATAAAAATCCTAGTTTGAGTCAGTTAGTCTCTTGTTTGCTAAGTTGGTCTGAGTTAGTGTACCAAATATCCAAGTTGGTACATTACAAGTGGTATCAGAGAATGGTCCTCTAAACCTTCTTGGGTGTTTAATCATGAGTAACCGAAGAGATACAGATCCAAATAAAAATAAATATCCTATAGGGGATGATGATGATGAAATGAATTTTATTGAAGGAAAATTATAAGGAGAAAGTAAAAGACACAATATGGGTGTAAATGGTGAGATCCAAAGTATGATTTCAAGTATGATTCAAGGATTTTGAGACATGACCCATAACATCATCCTATATGGAGGAGAAACTAGAGCATTCCTTGTCAATTAGTGGGAGAACAAAAATTGCGAAGAAAGCAGCGATGGTTAGCTACATGAAGAATGGAGGAGCCCTAAATGGTTTGTATTTTCAAGTACCAGACCTCATAATAGGCCTAATGAATTCATAAATTAGGAAAATCCAATCCAATCAAGGAATACTATGCCCAATTTACTTGATAAGAAAAGAGAAGAGTTGGAAATACATAATAAAAACATTGTTATCGTGGAGGATAAGCATACTGAATACCTCACACGGAATGAAGAATGTCGAAGATATTTGACGTTCAAAGAGTTTTGTGATCTCCAATATAAAACCAATACAAGAGGTGGTGTTCGAAACCACCATCAAAATTATGAGCTGAATAATGTCATTGGAAGAATTTCGCTTCCCTACTTTAATGGTTCACCAAAGTGCATAGTGAGCTCTTGGGTCCAAAAGCTATATCATACTTTCAGTTAAATCCAATTGCTGAGAGAGAATCTATCAATATGGACACTCTACGCTTAGATGGGGAAGAAAATTATTAGTGGTTTCACGGGATGAATACCCTTTTACATGATCAAGTGACTACTTATGATGAATTCACAAGAAGGTTGATTGATATATTTGAAAGAAGAGACGCTGGAATCTCCTTCAGAGAGCTTGCACATGCCAAGAAAAGTGGAAATCTTGAAGCTTACATATTTGAGTTCCAAAAGTTGGTTGTCATGGTGACTGATATCTCAGAATCTCGGTTGATCTTGTTGTTCATTGAAGGATTGGCATAACCTTTGAAAGGTTTGGTGAAAGCCTATAGGACCTCTACTTTGCAATATGCACCGAATAAAACAATATAGTTGCAAGATGTTATTCCAAGGACAAGGTTCCCTCCTAGGTCAAATGCTCCAACTCCGATCAAGGACCAAAGACCACCACCTAGGAAGGATCCTTCCAGAAATTTAAAGAGGGAAATTTTTTCCAAAGATAGATATGAATTGAGGAGGAGGAATTTGTGTTTCACTTGCCAAGAACCTTGGGTTCCTAGAAACAAGTGTGCTAAGGGGAAGGCACACTACATAGAGGTATTTTCAGAGAGAAGCTAAGGATGGAGAAAGAGATCCTCAAATTGATGCAAAAGTGGCCTGTAGGACTGCTGGTGAAGAAAATTATTCAGAGGAGAGAAATATTGTTGTGTTATCTAGAGGAGTGCATCAATTTCACACTCTTAGGTTCAAGGGAGTGGTGCAAGGGAAAGTAGTGAATATTTTTCTGGATGGAGGATCCACCCATAATTTTATTGATTCATCTTTGGTGGAAATGATGAATCTTCCTAGTGATAAGTTTGAAGGCTTCACTGCCATAATTCAATGTAATCATTCTATGGAGTTCTCTATATGGATTCCTAAACTACAAGTCACCATAGGAGATTACACAACAACTGATAGATTTTATGTGATTGATAATAATATGGTTTTTGGGGTACAGTGGTTGTATTCTATTAGGAAGAACATCCTTTATTACCAAGTTCCAGATATGATATTTCAAGATGCAGGCGTAAAGGTGGTAATAAGGAGGGAAGCCAACACCTACCCAAAGCAAGTGATCAATGTGCATAGTTTGAGATATTTACTAATACATGTAGACATTGACTGGGCTATTGAGTGATTGATCTCTACTAAAGGAACTACTTTAGAGGTTGCACAATATCCTGAAGATATCCAAAAGTTTCTACGAAAGCATAAGGGGGTGTTTGGAGACCTTCCACAAGGGAGACCACCCATTAGAGCAGTGGAGCATAGAATAGAGTTGGAGATAGGAACATCCCTATCCAAGTGCATCCTTATAAACATCCAAAAATATTTAAGTATGAAATTGAAAGAAATATTAAAGAACTTATTAACTTGGGATTCATAAGACCAAGTTCAATCCCTTTTTCCTCCTTTGTAGTATTGGTGAAGAAGAAATATGGGACCATGCGTATGTGTATAGATTACAAAGATATCAACAAAAAGGAAATAAAGAACCGATATCCCATCCCTAGAATTGATGAATTGATCAATGAGTTTCATGGCGCTAAGTATTTTTCCAAGATTGATCTTCGTTCGGGTTACCATCAACTCCATATGAAAGATGAAGATGTTCATAAAAATACTTTTCGATGACACTATGGGCACTTCAAATTCTTGGTCATTCCATTTGGATTGACTAATGCACCTACAACATTCCAGTCATGCATGAATAAGATGTTCAACAAAAAAATTCGTAAGCTTGTTTTTGTTTTCTTTGATGATATTTTTATCTATAGTAGGACTTGGGAGGAGCACTTGCACCATTTGGATGTTGTACTAATGATTTTGGCATATCAATATTTCTTTGCTAAACTGTCCTAGTGCAAGTTTGGGATGATCGAGATTCTTTATATTGGTTTTGTGTTTGGACAAGAAGGAGTGAAAGCGCATATGGAAAATATTCTTGATATATTGGATTGGCCAAGTACTAAGAATCTCATTGAGTTGAGAGGATTTATTTGATTGTGCACTTACTATAGGAATCTTATGAAAGGAATCTCCAAACTATCATCTCCTTTGACATATCTCACAAACAAACGAGCCTTCGGTTGGTCAGAAGTAGATAAGGCATTCCAAAGAATGAAAGAGGTAATGAGAAATTGTCTTGTTCTTTCACTACTTGATTTTTCTCACCCTTTGTTATTGAATGTGATGCTGTTATTAGCCAAAATGGCACTTCTCCATATGAGTGATGACATTCATCATGTCGGTACACAAAAGGACAATTAGGATTGAAGTGGCCAAAACACTATATATGTGCATGACCTTTGATCCATTATCTTCAGACCAGCCTTATATATTTTTATTCTGAGTTTTGGGTTGCACATGCGACTATGTGCATTGCAACCCGCGTGTACCTTGTGTATGTGAGTTCCCTTTGAGAACCTGTGTGTCATACATGCCTTGCTTATATCAATAGTCGCATGTACCTTAATTCGACATTAAAAAATATAAATCGTGATTAGATGAGATTAGTTGGGCTCTAATCCATAACTATCCCAACTGTCTCAACCATCCTAACCTTTGAAACCACTCTATTTCTGAAAGTATAAATATAGGCCTTGGGATGGGGCTAATCAATTAATTTTGGAAGAGAAAAGTTATGGTGGTGGTATACCTTCAGTGTCTTGGAGCAGCAGAACTCAGACTCCTCGGTTGCAGAGGAGTCCTTGTGTCAGAAGCTGGGTTTTATTCTTACCTATTCATTGTTTGTTAATAAAGAGAATTCTTATTCCAATCTTGTATTATGCTTATCTCATATATATTGGTTTAATGAATATGTTCAATTATATTATTAATATGTTTTTCATCTAACCTTTGATGTATATATGTATGAGATATTTCTTGAAGAATTGGCTCTTTGCAGGTGAAGAGAAGCATCCCTAGAAGCTTTGGAGAAGATTGGAGTGAGAGAAGACCAAGCTTGGATATACCGTCATAAACCGGGTAAGCCAAGATCTCTTCCTATTCTCATTCCATTTTCTATAAAAGTTGACTGTCTGCAAGTTTAATAGTAATTTGGTAACCCTAGACCCTAGGTTTCAAGGGTGTATTGTCTTGTACAATAGAACTAGCGACTCCACTGGGGAGTCCAGCCTGTTGTGGGTTCATCTTGTAGGTTCCTTACTAGTCTTTGTTTTGATTTTGATTTTGAGTGTGGTCCTTTTTTATCTTGCTTTTGATTTACAGTGTAGTATGCCCAGAAGCCTGTGACTAGTCTTTTTTTCCTTGAAAACATTTTAGTTGTACAGGTGGGTTGTTGTTGTACACAGTCATGTGTAGGACCTTATATACGTGGGCATCTCTATAATATAGTCACATGTCATACACGTGTTTCCTGCATACACAGTCACATGTATCCTGTAGCAACATAAAAATTGGGTAGGGTTTGCTTGTCCCTATCTTCTTTGGTTTTTTGTTTGCTTGGAAGCTATCTTCTGTTCTTGGCATGACTTTGCGAGTATGAAGTCTTGTGTGTCACACCATTTTCTTGTTTTCAAGACTTTGAGCCTTTTGTTTGAATTTATTTCATCTTGTGATTTGAAGGTGGTCCTCCTGCTTGGTTTATAAGTTTAGTGCTTTGTGTCTAGGTCAGTGATAAGGGATTTAGATGCTTGATACTCTATGCTGCATTTTGTGGTGTTAGTTTGTCACTTGTTCTTTTGTGAATCTAGTGGAATTTTTGGGTTCAATAGTTTCTCCAAGTCATGTTTTTTCTGAGTCTTCTTCCTGATTGGTTGAAGTAGGTCATTTTGGGTCCTTTATACCTCGTTTCATTTTTTATATGTTTTGATTATTCAAACTTGCTCAAAATTCGCATTTAGTTGTATTATAGTTTTTGAAGAATTTGAAAAAGTGAAGAAAAAACATTTTATACTTTTTCATTTAGTCGTTTTCTTTTCAGTATTTTTCAAATAAAATTTCAAAAATTATAAAAAGAAGTCTTAGTTTTCTCGCATTTAGTTTCAATTTCATTAGCTTATATTTGCAAAACTAAAAGAAATTTGGTTTAAGTAGTTGCAATTTACTTTGGAATTTGCTTTATACATCATTTTTCTTTTTCTTATCGAGTCTATAACACCACAGTATTTCACGCCATTTACCTCTGACTAAAAACAACCTTTTAAAATGAACGATATAATTTAAAAATTATTAGTAAGTTTTATTTTATAGGCTCATACACCAACTATCCTAGGCTATACTTGTGGAATAGGGAGTTTCAACTCTCCACAAGTGTTTAAATTCAAATGTAGTTGGCCAATCAATAGGTAAACCCTCTCCTATGTTGATTGGATCTAGGAATCTCCTCTCAAATGGGAGTTAAGCACGAGGCCACGTGGAGGCTTGGAATGAGGAGATAACCCTTTGATTCCTTGTCAAAGCGTAGATCAAGGTTTTTGCGCATCTGGGGACTTATGTCAATACCACCCTTTAGGACCCATGTAGTGCCGGTGTTGACAAGGTTTTGTTCTTTGCTACCCTACCCATTTGTACAAACCAGGCTTGCGACTACCTCCCCACACTGTCATTATAGCTGCGGTAGCCTTTAGTCTCTTTGACATCTAGGGTTCATACAATTGTACACCAGAAGGCTATTTCTGGTTGACCTTGGACAGGCTTGGAATGTAACCCTGGTAGAAGGTGTGGGAGGGAGGTGGGTGATTCCTCCACTTGTGCCTAAGAACATCTATAGGGATTCCAAGTAACTATCTCTCATATTTCTTCTGGAAAGCATATCTTATACCCTTTTTGTCTGTGTTGGATTTAGGAAATTTTGTAGTGATTTTTGTGTGGTTTGTTTGTGTTTAGCCAACCTTAGGGTGTGTGAAGAGTCAATTTTCAATCGTGGAGGACCAACCTCTCATAAGGTCAATAATGTTACAAAACCTTCCTCCATTTACTACAGTGGACCCTCCACTGCCCCCTCAAAGGCGGATATTAGACATAGACGGCTCTTTTGAACTGATAGGAATTAGTGAAATTCTAGGTGAACTGGAACTTAGGAAAAACCAGGTTGATACAACCACAGTAGAGATAGAATACTTGCAGGATAATGAGTTTGCAAGAAACTTTAATTTACCTCTTACTGACTTAAACGATCCTGTGATCATCCAATTTCATCCATTTAATTCACTTGTGATTGGTGTTCCTGTAAGAATACTTATGGCTAGTGTAGGAGAGAGAGTCCATCTACTCCCATCTCATATATTATGGCTGAAGGAGTGCCACCTCTACCGGTTGGTACTCCTAGAAGAAATATACCTACTACTCCCTTAACTCCAGCTAGTTGGGTGGTTCAACCATCGACTTCCAAAAATGTAGTAGGAATTTTTGGTGGGGTGGTCACTGGGATTCCCAGTGCGCCTTCTGCTTCACCCTCTTTTTCATACACTGCTCAAAGTCGTCCTGTTGGATCCTCTTCATTTGTCCAGGGTTTCCCACGGAATGGGGGGCACATTCCCCCATCCACACCATATGTAGGCCCTACACCTATATATGTGGGGGTGTAGTTTGTAAATACTAACTCTTATGGTCAAGGTTTCCAAACACCAATTTCGGCTCCTTTCACGAGATCTCCCTTCTCTCTTTTTAGCAGAGTGATACTTGCTCCTGTTTTCCAAACTCCATTTTCAAATGGAGTAGCTCAAACCACATACACTGCACCACACTTGAATAATCCACTAGATTATGGGTGGAATCCTTTTCAAATTAGTCTAACTACTTCGCAACCAGTAGCTGGGGGAAACCCCACCTTTACGTTTGGGAACTAGGGGGAAAGTCCTTCTACTTCCCAAGCTCATACTTTTTAGGCTCTGCTTAGGCCAAAACTTCCTTTGTTGGCAACTTTAAACTTACCAGATTTGTCCAAGTTAATGAATGACCTAGTGAAACATGATGCCACCTGGCCACATGTCCCTACCAAGTTACCCTAGGATATTCCAAAATTCGAAGGAAAAGTTGGTGAAGACCTAGGGGCTCATATCACCACCTTTCACTTGTGGTGTTCTTCCAAGTTGCTGAACGATGACACTATTTGGTTGATATTGTTCCAAATAAATACGACTAGTGCCACAGCAAAGTGGTACATTGAACTTTCCTCTGCTGCGTTTGATAGTTTTTGGGACTTAGCTAATGTGTTCCTTAACCATTTCCAACTTCCTGTCTTGTATGATTCTGGCACAGACTTATTGTCCACCTTTCGATAGAACAAAGAAATCATATTTTAGATCATATGCAAGAGTGGTGAAGGCAGAAGAGGCCCATTAAGGCCACTATCCCTCCCGAGTTTTTGTTAGAATGGTTCCTTAAGTCCTTATTGCCGTATATATGTAAGGATGTATCCACTTTGGGAGTAACTTATGAGCAAGAGGCTATCCTCAGGGCCTAGCAGTTAGATTTGATATACTCTTAGTCTGGGATTCTATATGAAATCATCCCTGATTCACTACAACCAACACATAGTGTCGAGAAACCTAAGCCTGGAGCCCATGCTGATGGCATGGTTGGTTTAGTTAAATCTCCCACTGTCAAGTCTTTGGAAAAAAAACTCCATGAGTTGTCTGTTAAATAGTCTACAGTGGAGGCAACAAAGGATGCCCCCTCATCCCAAAATGTAAATGTTTTTTATCAATCCTCCCAAAATGGCAATCAGCAGCCCGGTGGGAAAAAGAAAAAGGGGAAGAAAGGTGAGGGAAACCAAAACAAGCCAAAACCCACAAATAGTGTTGATGGGGGAAAAAAAGAGAAGAAGAAGGTGAAATTTCCCTTTAATTTGTGCCAAGAAGATCACCTGAACCATCAATTCCCTTTTATAGATCAATCTCAACAACTGGCTATCCTAAAGGATCCAGTTCTCCAAGGATAGAACGCAGCTTCAGTTTCTAACATAGTAGGGGGCACTGATAATGCCCCTGACCAAAATTATATGAACATGGTTTGATCCGAGACATTATTCCAGATTAGAAACAATAACTATGAGACGAAGGCTCCTAAAAAGGGTAAGTCTATAGGTGAAACTTCTAACCCTCTCACAATTGAAAAACCTGTCGAAACTATGCCTAAGATACCAAAAGGTGTCTTCAAGAAAACATTGCACAATCCTAATGCCAGGGTTGCAGCCAATTACTCCGTAGTTGAAGATTTATTCCAAATCACTTGTGCGATGTCAGCTTTGAAGGTGCTACAGAGTTTTCCTACCCATTGAGATGCACTCTTGGAAGCCTTAGGTAGTATGGAATCATCAAGCCTTATGGCAAATTTTAATTTGTCTAATGTCAAAATTATCCTACCATATCATGTGGATTTGTCAATAGATGTCATCCATGGTGGAAAAACCACTGGAAGGGCTATTGTTGATGAAGGTGCTTCCACATTTGTCATGTCCTTGTCTTGCGGGAAGGATCTTGGATCTCCAGAGCTAGTTCCATCGAAAACCCTACTTAGTGCTTTCAACGGAAGGTCATTTCGTCCACATGGTATCCTACCAGATTTTGAGATTAAGTTGGTAGGGAAGGCAGTGTTTGTTTAAGTAGAGGTAATTGATGCACCATTGGATTATAACTTGCTTCTAGGGAGAAGTTGGACTTATGCTATGTGTGCAATTGCATCGGTCGTTCTTCAAGTGGTAGTGTTTCCGCACGAAGGGAAGTTGGTTACTGTAGACCAAATCAGTTTCACTCGAAAGGGTTGTATGGAAACTAATGAGTCCACCGTGCCATTGGTTGATCAGGTCAAACTTACTTAAGAGAGCCTAGGCATTGGAATGTATTCATCGTGAATGGAAACATTCAATATCCCAGCCCCGATTAATTACTTAGGTTCTACTAGTGTAGGGAGTTCTCTCACAAGGGTTGTTGATAGAACAAATATTTGGGTTCTTCCTTCCCATTATGAACTTGAAGTTCCTTTATTGATAGTGGAAGTAGCTTATCAAGCTAGTATCCAAATCTAGGTTGAATAAATCTGACATCAGCTTTTGAAGCCATATGGATTCACAAATAGCAGAGAAAGCTACTATATATTCTACTTTAGTCGTGCTAAGAGCAACACTGGACTATTTTCTGCTAAACCATGAAATCATAGTAGACCCCAGACTATAACATCCACCTAATGTGATTATTCTGTCTGAGACACTTCCAGCCCAATCTGCATCTATATAGCCATACAATCTGTAATCATGGTTTCCATCATAGTATAGACCAAATTCTATAGTCCCTTTCAGATATCTCATCACATGCTTTGCAGCTACCAAGTGAAAACGTCTAGGTTGAACTAGATACTGACTCAAGGTGTTCACATCAAAGAAAATGTCTAGTCTGGTATTTATTTAGATACATCAACGACCCAATAATTTGTGTGTATTGAGTCACATCCACTAATTCTGATGATTCATCAGCCAACAACTTTAGGTTGGTATCCATGGGCGTGGCCATGGATTTACATTCCAACATATTGAATCTTTTCAATATTTCCACTGCATACTTTCCCTAGTTGAGAAAGATTCCTTATGATTTCTGCCATATCTCCAGACCTAGGAAATAATGCATTAACACAAGGTCTTTCATATCAAATTCTTCAGCGAGCTTCTTCTTGCTTTCCACAATCTATTTCCCATTCCCTGTTAGAAATAGATCATCCACATACAGTAATAGTATGACATGTTAATCTTATATAACCTTGTAGTAAAGTTTAGGATCAACTTTACTCTTGGTAAATTATAAGCTCGTCAGAAAACTATCTATCCTTCCATACAAAGATCTAGGAGATTTCTTCAGACCGTACAGGGCCTTCTTCAACTAGCATACGTGAGTTCGTTTGTCTTCAACTTCAAATCCTTATGGATGTTACATGTATACTTCTTCCTCAATCGCACCATTTAGGAAGGATGTCTTCATATCCTTCTAGTTTAAGTCCCACTTCATCATGGATGCAAGTGCCATGATAGCTCTAATTGAAGTGTGACCGTGCTACTGGTGCAAATGTTTCTTCATAATCAATTCTCTCTTTCTGAGAGAAACCTCCGGCCACATATCTTGCCTTGTACTTCTTGATACTTCCATCAACTGCATGTTTTATCTTATAGATCCACTTGGAGGATACTACACTGTTTCCTTCTAGTTTGGGAACTATATCCCAAACATCATTCTTCATTATTGACTGGTACTCTTCTGTCATCACTTCTACCCACTCTTTCTTCTGTACATCTTCTTCATAGTCTATTGGTTCTTGACATAGGAGATCACACATTAGAGCTACATAGTTGGAAAATGTCTTTGGATTATTGCTTATCCTTGTGGAGCCTTCAGTAGCTCCATATCTTTCTACTTCTTGAATAATTTCTCTTGCCCAAGCAGGCTTTCTATTTCATGATATTTCCATCGTAGGGGGTTCTTGAGGTTCTATCATATCATGATATTCAAATAATTCATCATTAGGGAGGAATGTAGCCTCTACATTTCTGGGAGGTGCATCTTCCTCATACACTTCTTCATGTTGACATTTTCTGGATCTCTTGAGAGCTACTTCTTCATCGAATGTTACATCTCTACTAATTTCCATGTTATGGAATCCAAGAATGAAAATTCTGAATGTCTTGGATACTTCATAGTATCCAACAAATATCCCCTTTTTTCTGGAAGGGTCTAACTTGGTTGTTTTCTCTTTCGGTATATGAACATATACTAGACAACCAAATATCTTGATGTGACTTACCTCAAGCTTCTTTACCGTGAACATCTCTTCTAGAGTCTTGAATCCAAGAGCAATATGAGATATTCTATTATGTACATAGACCGTAGTTCTTGCTGCTTCTTCCCATAGATGCATTGGAATATATTGATCATATATCATTGTCTTCACTTCCTCCATGATTGTTCCATTCTTTCTTTCCGCAACACCATTTTGTTGAGGATTGTAGGGAGTAGTTAGTTCCCTCTTGATTCCAGCATCTTTGCAAAAGGATTCAAATTATTTTGAAGTATACTCTCTGCCATTGTCTGATCGAAGTGTATTTATTCTCTTATCTGAAAGATTCTCTATCAAGGCTTTGAATTCCTTGAATTTATTAAACACCTCGCTCTTTGCTTTCAAGAAGTATATTCATTTCTTTCTTGAATAGTCATCAATAAATGTAATATAATATTCAAAACCACTCAAATATGTGGAGGAAATTGGACCACACACATCTGAATGAATCAGTTCAAACATACCTTTAGTTTTTGTTTCACTCTTTGGAAATGGATTTTTTATATTATTTCCTTTCGCACATCCTTTGAAAATTCCTTCATGGTTGATCTTCAAGTCTGGTAATCCCATCACTACTTTTTTCATATGAGGTAGTTCTTTGTAATTGATGTGGGAAAGACTTCTATGCCATATTTCAGTAGGGTTAGTGGACTCATGAACAAGGGTTGTTTCTGAATGTCCCTTGAGTTTATACAGGCCTCCTTCTTCTTCACCGATGACAACTTCATCTTCAATTGACTTTCCTTTGGGCCACATGAGTACTTGGCCATCTATCATATGCAACTCTGAATCCTTTATTATATAGAGCTGAGATAGAAAGTAAATTCTTCTTTAAACCTGGTACATATAAAAATTCCTTCATCTTCAGGAGATTTCTTGAATCAAGATTGTAGCTTGCTTCATCGATTCCTTTGATTGGATATTGATAGTCATCTCCTAGAGATACTGTCTAAGGAGAGTTCTTTTCTTCAAGTTTTGATAGGGTTTTCTTTTGTCCCGTCATGTGCTTTGAAGAACCACTATCAATAAGCCAAGTGTATTCTCCATGTGTTACAGACCTAGAGAGTGCAATGAATAGTACATACTCTTTTGCTTCTTCTTCTCTTGCTTTCTTTCTTCAAGGTCCTTCCTCTTCGTCTTCTTCATCCTCATCTTCAGCTAGATGTGCATGATGTATTTTGTTGTTTTAGTTCCTCTTCTTGTATTCTTGTCCCTTCAAAGGATAATTTCTGGCAATGTGTCCTATCTTATCACAATAAAACCATTGAAATATGGAGTAGTCTTTATTGGAGATACTTTCTCTTGTTTTCTAGAAATTTCTTGGAGGTTGATACTCCTTGTGGTTTCCCTTCTTGATGCTGGGTTGAATTCTTCTTCTTTTGGTATGGGTGGCTAGGGATTGGTCATCCTCCTTCAGTAGAGATTCTCTATTTTCCACTCTAGTATCCTCTTGAATACATTCTTCCCATACCACATCAAACTTCATGCTTTCCTTCCTAGCACACATCATCTGGATGAATGACTCCCAGAGTATAGTGAGACCATTGAGAGTAATCATAACCAATTCATCTTCATCAAGTTTGTCTCCAATGGCTTCTAATTATTCCTTGAATTGGGAGACCCTTGTGAAGTAGTCCTAGATGGATTCTCCATGTCTCATCTTGGTTCTCTTCAACTGACCTCTTAGATTCATATTTCTGTTGATGTTTATTCCTTCATAAATTATTTCTATGGCATCATACATTTATTTTGGAGTCTTCTTGGATGACACTTGAGAGATCAAATGATCCTTGATGGAGTCAACAATAATCCTTTGTGCCCTAATAAGATCCTTTCTATGTTTCTCCTTAGCTTCAGCCTCTTTATGTTCTGCAACTTCATCCTTGATATATTTCCCAAGATCATTCTCCTTGAGAATGAGACCAATTATGTATTTCGATGCTCTGTAATTCTCTATGCCTTCTAGCTTGTCCTCAAGCTTCGTTCTTGGGGCCATTTTGACAGGAGATCACAAAAAATTAAAAATATGGAAAATAAGAAACTGATCTTACCAGGAGACGCGCTTGACTGAGGTGAGTTAACTGGTGTGATTGGTTTCTGGAGATATCAAGTCTTCACCTTTCAAATTTGACTTGTGAGATTCAACACTGCAGCTTCTAGTAGTTTTCTGGTTCACTGGATATGCAATTTTTCTAGTGCAGTGTCAAACTAGGGTTTAAATTTTCGGGAGATATGCTCCTCCAAAAACTTCAATCCCGGGCTTAGAAGATACATTCTAGGAGGGCACAACTTTTCATGTACTCAGTTCTTCAAAACTCAAAATTTTTTCGAAACCCTAATTTCTTGTCGGGGAGAGAGAGAGGGATTTTTCACCTTGTGAAAGTTTTCTTATTCAGGTTAGCTCTAATACCATGTTAATATTCCATATACTAAGCTAGATTATCAGCATTTAATTTCAATTTCATAAAAAAATAATATAGACATGATCACTAAAGGAAACAGTATCACAAGATCAACACAAATTTACTCTAGGAAAACCCAAATGGGAAAAACCTAGCAAAAACTTCCTCAATATAGATGATCAAAAGATAAAATATAAAACCCTAGACTGATCCTTCTCCTCCTTGCATCTAAAACTATATCTCTCTCTTATGTGCTACAAAAGTGAGTGTGAGTGTGTAGAAGTGAGAGGAGGCTCAGTTCTATTTATATTCTTCTGTTCACTTGACAATTCACTCCAACAAGTCGGCCCCACTAAAATTGTCTGGGCCGACTTCTCTAGGAGGAAACAAAAAACTTAATATAATATTAATTAGGGTGCTAATGACCCGACTTACAACGGAGGGAATTTCCTAATGACTCTCAGTATTTCTCCCGATAAGATAATCGGGGTATAATGAAATACAAATGATTCTCCCGATAGGAACATCGAGGATAATAAGTAAATACACTTCAAAGTTACAATAATTCAACAATCATATCATCCGCATAATAATTATTCCATACAAATTGATTTTCGTATATCTTACCCCAAGACAAATAGTCACATGCTAAAGTAATTCACTGTAGGGGTATCTAATCCCTAAAGGAGACTTATAGCACTTAGAGACCATGACTAGCAATATGTCACATTGTATAACCACATGAATTGATACAACACAAGTACATCGCCATAATTGGAGATCCATTCTCATGTATAAATAGAATCTCTAATACCATAAAGAAATTGAGGATTAATACAATGTGTAAGCACCTGAGACATGATCTAGTTACAAGATAATTCTCACAAGCATGCACAAGGAAAATAGAAAGAATAATAATGAGACTGAATCACATAAATAAGTGAACAATGAATAATTGATTATTGAATAAATTCATTGATTTATTATTACAATATTAATACATCCTTATAAAGGAAAATTGAGTTGCTAGAAAACAACTCATGCTAGCTCATAAATCATGCTTACTAAATCTGATAAACCCCCATAGGTAGCTAAATCACTTTCCAACTCTATCAAGGACCTCACAAATTAGATAAAGCACGAGTGAGTTTTCATGAGTGATGGAAAACATGTTAATCCTGGAATCTAGAGAGAAAATCATGGAGGATGGATTGGCAACAAAATATAGTATTTTCCTTGTTGACTAGCTTTACCTTATCCACTGAAAGGAAGGAATAAAGTAGGATAAAGATGGAATCTGTAAGAAGGAACAATTACTAATTTTGGTAGTCAATAAAGTGGGAAGGATATAAATAGAATCAGGAAAAAATAACTCCTATTGTATATATGACAAGTGTTGACCAAGTGGTGTAAGTGGATGCCAACTATATAGGCTAGTAGGTAGGAAATTAATAACAAATTATTAAATATTGTCATCCTAAGTTTGGAGTGGGTTTATAATATCACAAAACTCCCCCTTAAGTTTGAATTTATGATGACATGTATGAAATAATTAGATTCATATAGGTTCATATAGGGCCTAACAATAAGGCGATGGTCATCCTTTACAATTATTTATGTCCAGAAAAATGAGGAAAGAGGAAAAACCACATGGGGAAAAACCTCCCTCGGGAAAGGACAAGCAATTTGTTTTTGAGCAAAACATATTCAATATGTATTTATATTCACTTGAATGTGTTGAATGAACTGCTTCTAGTGAAATACTTTGATGAAGAAGTTGTGAACTCTATGATCGTGTGCTAGAGTGTAGAATCTGCAAGAAGGAAGAGGAGAGACTTCCTATAGCTCATCATATAATGAAGTAGGAGAATTATATGAATTCTTATTTCTACTGTCATAATATTATATGAAAAAAAAATATCAAAATAAAAATGTTTGTGCATACTCCTTCCTAAAGAGTACAAAAATTAAGACAATCAATTACACAATCAATTCCTTGTATAGCTGCAAAATGGTGACGTGGATCACATATCTTCCTTCCAAACTGATATAGAAACTTCTCAAATATGAAATGATTCTGAATAGAATATGATATATCATAAATATTATCATATGTAGAATAAAATAACAAAGGCTTAGTGTCTCCATGAGGATATAGGGCTAGAGTAGGAAACAATTGAGAAACTGGGGAAAACTTATGAATATAAAAATATGAATCATGGATGGACTTGAGATATGAACCATAAGTGTTTCAAACATATAAAAACATGTGTAAAATATTTCCAATGATGAATAAGGTCATGGATAACCAACCAGTGAAAAATGAACAAGACTTGAAACAATTTGATATAAGTAAACTGTATAGGAAACCAATGAGGAATCAACTAGTGAACTTGGGGTTTGTATAGTCTTAGGATTATTTATAGGTATGGATGATGTAATAACATGCATATAAAAAAAAAATGCTTCTAAATCATAATCATAACCATTTTAAAGGAGTGGGGAAGATCTTCTTAAAGACAAACCAGATTTAGTGAAAAATTGCAAGTACTGGGAGATGAATCTAGGAGACTGATAGGTGGATTATTCAAGAAAGAAACTGAGATTTCTGATTCTAATATGTCAGAAAATGAATCTATATTGAATATATGAGGAATTTATTTAAATCTGAACTCGAGGCATAATTTATATCACCTTGGAATTGTGCTCTATGACAATGTTCTGAGGATTCATTAGGCTTCTCTAGCTCATCTAGAAATTTAATGTTATGCTTCTCAAGAAACTGAGACATGATGTCCATATTCTTATTGAAACATTTATTCTCAGGCTGAAATCCCTTTCTGCAATAATAACACTTGGATGTGCTCACTTTCTTCTTGACTTTTTTCATTAAACCTTCATCAGTAGGCTTCAAACTTTCATCTTCATTATCTGACTTTGGCTTCTTCTCTTTCACTATTTGCTTCTCTTTGATTTTGAATTATTACCTCCTAGAACTACGAGAGCATGATCCTTTACCTTGGAGGCTAAGACAACCCATATTGATCAATATATATTTCTCCTTTGTCAATGAATCAAAGAATGTACTCAAAGAAGGAATTTTCCAATTCAAAATAGAAAGCCTAGTAGCATGAAAAGTAGACACAAAAATTGAGTATTTAGGACCCAATTTTGATAGGATGGAAATAATCAATTTGTTGAAATGTTGTAACTTCAAAGGATACTCTAAATGTATTTTTCTGATGTAACCCAAGGGAGATGTTATTATTCCTCTGTTGGGATGTTACTATTGTAATTGGTCATCATAGAGTCATGAGGTAAAGGCTCCACTATAAGTCGGGTCATTAGAAAAAAAAAACAGCCTAAAATATCTTCATTTGGTGTGGGAATTTGTTTCAACAAACCATTTATGGCAGGAATCTTCTTAAGGCTACTTGGACCAATATTCCCAAACTTAGCCAATTTCCTGATTTTAACTAATTTGTCATATTTCTCTAGAACGATGTCATAATGAAACAATGATTTCAACTTCATTTCACATCATCATCTATGGAATTCTATGCCATCCGGGAATCAAACTTAATGCGAGCATCACTTATCCCCTTTAAAACACTTAGCCATTTTTTCTTTGTCTTTAGTATGGAAAATAACATTTTTCTTCTATTTTGGCAGGTTGATATTTTCCTTATCTGGTCACCATAAGAAAATCCAAGAGCATGGATAAATATACATTTCAACAATGAACAAGACCATATCATCTAATGAATTTTATCATCAAAGGAACACCCCCTTTTGGGCATTTCCAAGTGGTCTCTCAAACTCTTTGTCAAACACTTAACTAGTTCTCTTCAAACCCTAGGTCACCAAGGTGATTTCATTTTTGCTTCAAAATTGGAAAGTGAGATACCCAATGGGTAGAGGCCAACAAAGTGATTCAATCAAGACCACTTTCATCTTCTGTAGCTTCATTCTCTCTCCTTGGCAAGCATTTTTCTAGAGTAGTGCAAATATGGCTGACAGGCACTTTTGGTATATTGATATCTTCTTCCTGAAAGGCTTTTTTGTCAGGCTAATGATATGGTTGGATGCACCATACAACACTCTAGAGATCCACACTCTCAGAATAGTTTTATCATCATCCTATGAGATATGGCGGGAATTTACCCAAGGGAAGTTAGGCAGATTTTACCAATAATTCCATACTATAGAAAATTTTTGATCTTCTCCTAGGCTTGGTCTAATTTCCCTAAACCACAGTTGTGGCAGGTCCATAAATTCTTCTTCAAGGTCTCTTTGGAAAAATGAGACCATGTTTGAGTAGAAAAAAAAACATCCTACAATATCCCCATGTGTTGCGGGCATCCTCTTAAGGTTACTTGGACCAATTTTCCCATACTTAGCCAATTTCCTGATTTTCACTAATTTGTCATATTTCAAACCCTAGGTCACCAAGGTGAATTAATTTTTCCTTCAAAATTGGAAAGTGAGATACCCAATGGGTATAGGCCAATAAGGTGAATCCATCAATACCATTTTTATCTTCTAGATATTTATTCTCTCTCCTTAGCGGGCATTTTTCTGGAGCAGTGCAAATATGGCTGAGAGGCACTTTTGGTAGATTGATATCTTCTTCCTGAAATAATTTTTGGTCATGCTAATGATATAGTTGGATGCACCATACAACACTCTAGAGATCCACACTCTCATAATATTTTTACCATCAACCTCTGAGCTATGGCGGGAATTTCCCTAAGGCTAGTTAGGCATATTTTATCAATAATTCCATAATTGGATAACTTTTGATCTTCTCCTAGGCTTGGTCTAATTTCTCTAACCCATAGTTTTGGAAGGTCCATAAACTCTTCTTCAAGGTTTCTTCTTAATGTTATTAACTTTTCTATTGAAATCATATTGGATGAATTCTCAATGTGACTATAATCAACCTATAATTTTCCACTAGAGTTTCAGCTTTACAAGTGATGCAATTTATGGAATGAAAGCCAAGGAATATAACTGAACGAGTGCATGAAAGGACACATTCTCTTGCAATTGAAGAATTATATTGAGTTCATAAGTAAGTATAGGATTATCATTCTTACTCAGTTTGATATTACTTGCTATTACTGTTTAGTTATACCCATTTTGTTGGTTGACAAGTTTGCATTATGCTCATTTTTTTAAGTTGAAAAGAGTGTGTCTGTATTTTACAGGAGTGCATTGTAAACAATGGGAATGTTGGAAAAGATAAAAATCAAGAAATTTTTCCTCAATCATCAATATTTTCATACTACAAGCAAGGTAGCAAACAAGACATGAAATGACAAAATGTGAAATTGCTAATTCCTTCATATTCCAAACTCCGAAGCACCAGTTATTGATATATGATCATGAGGCCCTTTGATGAAGTGACAGATGTCAAGTCGACACACCATAAGGAAACTCAAAGTTGATTTCAAGTGAGGTCAGGGGTCACCTCCATCATTGATACCATGACGCCACCCCAGACGGGGCAACGTAGTTGGCATCGCCACACAAGAAATCAGATCAAAGAGCCCACGTGACCGTTCATGTTGTCATCATGCTACTTGATAATGGTGTGTGTGAGGATTTGAAGGACTCAGGGTGAACTCGACTGCTAATTATGATTCAGTAATCACTTGGCTCGCTACAAGGCCATGATCAGGCCTATCCTAACATACGGAGCGAGTGAATACTAGTAAATAACATGGATGACTAACTGTTGTTCTGCTAAGGATCTTGGGGGTGCTGATATGGGATCTGTAATGATTGTTCTGATTGGGAATCCTATTTTTTGATGTGTTTTATTGACTGTTGGGCACTGCTTGGAAATTCAGTCATTTCTGGACCTTCACGCAAAAGCATCTCCAACCATCCAGGTAGATATGTTCATTACATTAGGAAGACCTTCTGATGCCGGTAAGGGAAATGTAAAGATGTTCATTACATTAGAAATAATTTCTGATGATGGTAAGAAAAACGTTGTCCTATTGAGATGCAACACCACTGCAGAAGTAGTGCCTATAGTTCTTGATCCTAAGAAAATCCCGCCGAAGCCTCCAGACAAGGTCGTGGACTCCATTACCACGGTGTATAGTATCCATTGCTAGGAATGGTAGGTCTGAACGATTGTTCGGACTGGGGGAGAAAATATCGAAGGTATTTGTCATCATTGTCCTTGCTGCAAATTGCCAACTCTAATGAAGGTGATGACAAATCCAAAGAGGTGTTGCGCTGGCATATCCTGTAGGAAGGATCTAGTCCCAGTAGAATAAGCAGACAAGAATGACAAACGCATAAAGGATTTAGTACTGTCGGTAAATGGGGTTGTCTTATCCAAGTCTGCACAAATAACAATGTTACCCTAACATGAAGTAAAACACAAAAGGATCATAAACCTTCCTTCCAGCTATGAACACAGGAAGAACACGACTATCAAACACAAAATGAACAATGTAATAACATGTCGAATTCAATGTGAAAATTGAGTAGTCTATATTTTAACTTAGTTTTGATTTTAAAATTCAAAATGATTTGTAGATTGGATGTTTTGTACAACATAAAAGGTCATGGCCTCAATTGAGTTAAGAAATCAACTTACTATTATTGTTAATCATTGCATATGAATTTGTTTCTGGATGCAAGCTTATTCCTTTAAATATTTAATTTTGGTCATTTTCATATTCTTGCTACAATGTGGAAAATATATTATATTCATGTGTTTTTTTCTATAAATGTATGTTTCTGGAAATAGAAGGAAATGGAAGGATAAACTAATTTACAAAAAAAAAACTTAATGAAAATATGATTGACAGACTGTGCATTCCACATATTCACAACACAACATCTCATTTCGCATGCAACGAAGATTATATAATACTGATGTATTACAAAATCCGAAATTGTGCCCATGGGGTAAAGATTAATCCCGAAATACAAAAAAATTATAAACGATGTCCCGATCTAAGTCTAAGTGTAAATATTCAATAAATCAACTATTATCAGTTGATACAACATCATTGAAATCATTGGTCACACAGTATAAGCACTAGTTACATACTTAATTGTCATCCTTATGCCAAGGAATGAAGCTGAACAAAGCATCTACTAGATTACATAATGCGCTACTGGGACGTGGTAGAGCTATATTTTCAAATAGAGGATTTAAATTTTTTGTCAGATTCACAATATAATAGCCTTTTCCAACAGGGACATAGTGTACCATTGCCTTTGGGTCAGTCTTATGTATTTTCTCCCTTACAACTTTTACCCTTGAATTTAATGCAATGAGAAAGAATTTCTTTCCTTCCAGCCCCAATTGGGAAGTTGGTGTCAAATCATTAGCATTATCTTGACCCTACAAATAAATGAAACAAAGTAAGATGCATGGAAATAAGAATTTAAACATTGATGATCCTAGATTAAATAATTACAATCTTACATGAATTGGTGTTTCCATTTTGTCAATTTGCAGTTTCGATGGAACCATTGGTGTTTTCTGTACCAAATGTTCATCATATTTTGATGCACGACTCTACACCTAAAAAACAATGATTTCTAATATATTGATAAAATGAAATAAGATTGAAATACATTACGAAATTTTTCAATACTTACTAGGGATGATGTAGTATGAATTGAAGTTAAATTCGTTTGTATTAGTTCGTTCATAGGGGTTGTTATCTGTCATGTATTAATCTATTAAGGAAATAAAATGTAATACACACACACACACATGTATATATATATGTCCATTGGGCATAACAAATGAAGATATTGTAGGCTGTAGTTTTGAGTCTTCCTAGGTGAAGTCGGCCCAATAAGTTAAGTGAGGCCAACTTGTCTAGGGTAAAATTCAGTTGACATAATGTGTATAAATAGAGGAGACGTGTTACTCATTATAACATAGACTCACTCACTTGTGTAGTGCATAGGAGAGAGAGAGACATAAAAACAAGGAGGAGAATACCTATTTTTGGGGTTATATCTTATACATCTTATACAAAGGAAGTTTTGATGGGTTTTCTTCCCCTTTAGGGTTTCCCACGATAGATACTATGTCTATCTTACGATTATGTTTCTTTCAGTGATTCTGCATATGCTATTTTTGTGAATTTGAATTGAACACTAATGATATATAGTCTAGCATATGAAATCTTAACATGGTATCACAACTAGCTTGAATAAAACAATTTTTACAAGGTAAAACTCTCTCTCCTCCCTCTCTAAAAGAAATTAGGGTTTCGACAAAGTTTTGAATCTGGAAGATCTGCTTGCATAGAAATTTATGTCTCCCTAGAGCGCATTTATTGAGTCCAGGATCGAAGTTTTTGGGTGTTTGAATCTTCGGGAAAGAAAAACCCTAGTTTTTCCATGAACCAGAAAACTGCAGAAAACCAGAACTGAAAATTATGTAGAAGCTGCAAACTCACAAGAAATTTTTGAAGGGTAAAGATTTGGGATCTCCATAAATCAGTTGGACCAACCAACTCACCTTAGTCATGCACATATACTGGTAAGGTCAAATTTTCATTTTGAGAAATTTCAATTTTTAGTGACCTCCTTGATAGGATGGCCCCAAGCACTAAGCTTGAGGACAAAATTGAAGGAATAAAAAAATTCCTATCATGGAAGTATAGGATTGGTCTCATTCTAAAAGAGAAAGGCCTTTAGAAGTGCATCAAGGATGAAGTTTCAAAACCAACAGAAGTTGAAGCTAAGGATAAGTATGAACAAGACCTAATCAAGGCAATGAGGATCATTGTTGATTCTATAAAAGATCACTTGATCCCTCAAGTGTCATATAAGAAGAAACCAAAGAAAATGTATGATGCACTTTCCAAAATGTATGAGGGAAGGATGTTACCGAAAATACTCACCTTCTACGGACATAAGTTGTTTCCCTATCCTGAAACACTCAAAGCTAGAAAAAAGGAGTCACAACAACTAAAAGCACTTCCCCTAAGATCAGATAAATGCTTGGAATAAACTCTTTTACCTATCACAGACTATTGTAATTTTTATTTTGGAGTGTTTGATCCCCACAGATTAACCTGCAAAAAACACACAACAAAGAACATATAAGGTTAAAGTACAAAGTTCAATCTATGATCTTACGTTGATGACTAAGGAGTTAAACAATGAAAGAAGCAATTCATACACAATATCATTCATGGGAAAGGAACCTTTATTTGTATAAATGAAATAGAGAGAGAAATTACAACCAAAGCCTTAGTGTTGAGAAGTCTCTTCTCAAGTAAACCTTGCCTCCAAATATTCAAACTTGTCTACCAAATGTTCACTCTCCTTATTGGATTTGGCCAAAGTTTTGATGATGTAACATAATCTTCCTCCTCTTACCCATGGGAGGTGATCCAATACTTATAGCAATGTTAAGATAGCGAAGGTTGAATATCTCATTGGTGAGGTGGAGGGAATATCCTACAAGGATGTATCTCGATCCTAGGTGGTCCAGAAGTATAGGGATGAGGATTACAAGAATCTAAGCTTCGAGAAGCCTCTCGAAGATTCTTTTCTAACTTTAGAACTCAAGCAACACTCTTTTTCCACTGAGATAGAGTGTTACCCAAGGATCACCACTCATTTTATGAAGGTAAGTGGTAGTGGCACCACTTATTGTTCAAGGCAAAAAGTTGTTACACATAGAGGTAATGCACATTGAAAACAAGCAAAGTGCAGTGGTGGCCAAAGGTATGAAATCACTAAACCTGGAGCATTTTTTACTTCACAACTTGTGTATTTGAGGAAAATATTGATGTTTGATTCTCATTAAATGATGATGATGAGAAATGTGTGTAACAGAATCCCCCCCAAAGCATGAGGCTATATGGATAGGGTAGGTGAAAGATTTGTAATAACAAGTTATCAGTTCGAGGCAAGATTTTACTGATCAAATATCTTCAACAACCAAGCTTATTATGTAGTACATAAAAAATTTGATTTGTTTCCATATGACTCTCATCATGGATGCTAATCAATACAATATAGATCCATGTGAAAAAAATCATGGCTACTAGAATACAACATAGATCCATGCGAACAAGGCTCAAACTTGGACATAGATACCAAACATACAATGTAGATTTATTTCATACATACACAAATTTGAGCACAACCATGACCATACAAATGTGGATCCATGCTAGGACTTATACAAATACTCCATTGCAACCTGGGGAAATCAGTGAGCACTTAACAGATACCCAGGGTCTTCATCTTGTCTTCAACAAAGTACGATTCTATCCATGTGATTAAAATATCTTGATGTCGAACATGGTAGAAAATACTTGATTTTTGGTCAATGATGAGAATCATTAACAAGTGCGAGGGAGATCACCATTGATGTTGATGATTCCCAAGGTACTCTAGTACATTTCGACGAATGCAAATAGATGATTTGATGTTGAACACTCGGTTGAATATTTCGATTAAAGGTCAATGATGTAAACCTATTGTCAAAATCAAGAGAATATGTCATTGATTTATACATATCTCAAGGTACTAATTTGTTTCTAAGACTAAAGTCGATAGGAATAGTCTCGTCGAAGGAGGTCCATGATGAATCCCACATCAACAACACAAAACTCAGAACAAAGCTCTGGAATTTGAGTATGAAGTAACCATATGATTGACTTAAAGGTAACTGACAAAAAGGTAGTTTTGACTGCGGATGCAAATTCTCAACACAATTTTCCTTTGAACATATGGCGACATGACCAAAGACATGGAAGCATTGGCTTGACAAGAGGGATACCAAGACATAATGTGACGGTGGATGATGCATTCTTTGAAAGAATGAAAGGAGTGACATGACTCATGAAATTGGATCGACTCAGAAGCAATATAAATATCCAATTGGATGAATGAAATGAAGATAAGTGCCATGTTCAAAGGTGACTAAAAACTGCCATTATTGCAAATGAAATATAGTTACCTTCCCTTACTTTCCCCATCATGATTAATGAGTGTGTCTTTTCATTTTTACGAGTCCAAAGAGGGTAAAAAACACTCATTATAGATTATCATGCAATAATTCCATTCTCACATGTTTTATGAATATAAGAAAGGAGGGGTTCATTCCCAAAAAAGGGTCTCTCAATGTTTAGTTTAATGAGTCCATTGAAAGCAAACTTGGTGTCGTTCACGTTTAGAGAGTCTGAACAAAACACAAGAAGACTCCGAAGTGTACTTTTTCGTATGATTTAGTCTCTGAAGCCCACAAAATTATAAAATAATACCTTATAGAACTCTTCTAGTCAATGACTAGAGTATTCATTTTTTGTAATTTGGTCAATCCAAACTGAAAAAGGGGTAAACTATCGATGGAAAGATGACTCTTCAAGTCATTTTATGAGCGTGAAGAAGACAAGTTCACTCGACAATCTTTTCACATTTTAAGAGTTTGAAAAGAGCTTAAAGAGGACTCTACTAGGGTTTATTTTCATGAAACAGGGTTTAACAAGCCTGAAAAAGAAGTAAAATTTGACTTAGAAATTCAGTGCTAGATTTAACAAGCACGAACAAAGTTTCAAAAACAATGCTCGAAATCTTTTTCCATTTTACATGAGAACGAAAGGGTAAAAAATAAACTCATTCAAATCCAAAAAATTTGATTCTCCATACCCTGCAACCTTCAAAATGACTATTAGACTCTTAAAAAAACAAAAAGTAGGCTTTATGTGACCAGTAAGGGTTAAATTTTTAATAAAATAATTAAAATAAAAAATAAAACCCAAAAATAGTGTATAAAACATAGTAAATAGTAAAAAACATTTACCATTTGTATTTTTTACCACTTGGAGAGAAAATTGAGCCATTTTTAGTGCAAATTTTAGGCGTGGATTGTGGAGCCCACAGTCAACTATTTCCGAAGCCATCATATCCACGCAATTCTTAATATCATTCCTCTTCTTTTCATGGTTTCCATTTTTATTTTCATGCATTTTTTTTAGCATTTATTAGGCATTTTCCAAGAGGAAAATGCATTTTTAGGGTACCGCTCTTTTCCCTTTCAGGAAGTGTGGTGCTCAGGTGACAACACGTTTTTTCATAAAGGAAAAAGCGGTGGCACCGCTCGCTCAGTCGTAACACGGAAAAGGTGGTGCCGCAAGTTTCCCTATAATGCTTGAAATTCAAGCCGACTAAATAAATTTGAAGTGATTTTAATGGTTGCATATATGTTATAATACTCCATTTTAATGTTTTGGTAGGCTATTTCAACAAAAATGGTGGTTTGGAAGGAGAGGGTGCATGAGATCGATGATATTAGAGGTGGAAATGATGCTGGGACTGTATCTTCTCTTCACGGATGTGGGATATTGAAATTCTTCAATGTTCCTAGTATGAGATCACATGGGAGGTTACTAGAGTACATTCTCAGGATGTGGAATCTTGAGCAATAGTACTTCGAGGTAGGGGCCCATATTTTGAAAGTGGAAGTAGAGGAAATATACTTCCTCATAGGTTTTTCTAGGCGTGGAGTGCTTATCTCATTGACTCATCCTCGAGGTGGGGACATCACCACACAGGGTCTCATAGATCGCTACTGCTTTATAGGAATACATATTTGTTGCAAGAAGATACCCATCAAGTATGTGATGGATTTACCTTTTCGAATGGTATATTTCACTATGCAGTGTATCTCGGGGAGCCAAGGGGCTCACCAAGCATCCCATGATCACATTCTATATATCTTGGAGGTAATGGAACCTACAGTTTTCAACTGGGAAGAATCCCTAATGGTTACTTTCAAGGATCAGTTGACCAAGTGTCGACAAGGAGAATTGAAACAATTTGGTTATGGCACAATCCTAGTGTCATTCTTCTTTGAGAGAGTACCACACTTGAGGGAACAGGTGGCCTTCACTGAGTTGAGGGAATGAGATCCATGTATGTTGAGATTGGTTGAGGTTATGGCCCTCCATGGAAGTGGAGGCTCCAAATTCAAGTATGGGGATGCATTTTTCTGATGGCTAGATGAACAACTCCTCATGATTGAGGACTATGGGTATGTCGGTACTGACTTCAGGGGAGATCCAGACTTAGCCCTACCAGTGGATGATTAGTGGGGTGACATCAGTGAGTAAAACACTAAGATATTTATATTTTTATATTTTTATTGTTTTATGATTTTTATGTATGTTAATGAAACCTACTTCTTTTCATGAAGATGTGGGATTGGCACGACCTGGGGGTTCATATCCCATAGACAGGTGAGCGAGTGATCTCTTTTTACATTGTGGAGATGATGAGATGCCAGATCTGGAAGAGAATCTCAACTGACTCACATTAGATATCTCAAACATATTAGTGGATGAACTCCCTAGGAGGTATTAGAGGTATACAATAGGAGTATCTTGTTTCGTACCCTTTCTATGCAGAGTGGAAAGAGCCATCATGTGCTACCATGAGCACCACTAGGGTTCCACATGATGTATATACTGAAATATGCCTAGCTCCAGTATTTTTTTTATATTGTAGTTCTAAAATCTAGCGTGCTTCATTCACGGTCTCAAGACCATATTTTTGTAAAACACTTATATCTATCTATATATATATACACACATACACACATACTTATCTATTGGTGGTCTACTTATTTTTAATAATGGAATGTTATTTACATGACTTTTATGTCTTTTACTTCTTATTTACAATAAACCATGTTGTTTTACTTATCAATGTCATGAATGAACAATGTACCAATCTAAATATAATTGGCAAGTGAATCTACAACTGTGTTACAAGATCTTGGGATATGTTGATAAGTAATGGATTGAAATGACCTTTCCAACAAACGTACCCTTTGAAAAATTCAAAGGAGCACCAGGTTTCAAATGGCATAAACGTGGTTTAAATGAGAAAACACTAGTTGAGAGTCCATAAATACTATCAAATGATCAATTTCATGAGATGTAGCTTCAGCTAGAAAACCTATCACTGGGTGATACTCGACGATTTTATTGGTGGGCAGACCTATACAAACTGCTCCTAAACTAATTAGGTTATGAGCTTGGGAATATAAGACCCAGGCAGCTAAATCAAGATTCAGGGTGTGGCATCAAGCACCATTAATAATACCATAGAAGATCATCTGATCTGCAGAATCAAAATACTGGATAAATAGAATTGGACAATAACTCAAAAGCATATTTAAAATAAAAAAACCACACTTAAAAGTCAAATATGCACATATATACAAGGCACTAATGCAAAATATATCTCACCTTTTCAGGTACAACCCATTGCCAGGTTTCTCGAAAGGTATCCCATCATAGTCAACAAGATCATAGGCCCCTTTTTCTAAGACTTCACTTATGATATAGGGACCATATCATATTGATTCTAGCTTCCCATTCCCAAGTTTATCATGTTTCTAATCATAGGTCAGAACCAGATCTCCTTCATTGAAAATACGAGGCTGAATGGATTTATCATATTGATCCTCGATCCATTTTTTGTGTGACTCATTAGCCAAGGAGGCATCTCGTCAAGTCTCATCAAGGTTCGTCAGATAAATAAAACGTTCATATTCAGTAGAAGTATTGGGTAGAAGCTCAATAACAAGCTTGAGTGATGAAATTTCACACTCAATAGATAGGACATCTTCGAGTCCGTATATGAATTGAAAAGGAGTAAAAAAAGTCGTTGTTTTAACTAAATTTCTATAAGCCCATAGTTCGAAAAATAGAGTTAAATTCTAGTTGGATTTATGATCTCCAACCATCCTACGAAGCATAGTATTTAGGACCTTGTTAATGGATTCAAATTGTCCATTAGCTTGTGGATAGTAAGGGGTTTAGTTTTCATGACGAAAATCCAACTTGGCACTCAGCTCGACCATCATCTGATTATGGAAATGGTATCCATGATCAATTACTATGGTCCACTGAATTCGAAACCTAGCGATGATGTGATTAAATAAGAAGAACGTGATAATATTATCATCCTCTGGATGCGTAGGCATTTCCTCGACCCATTTCATGAAATAATCCATAGCTACAATAATGTAACCATGCCCCTAGACTGAGGTAGGATTACAATGCATAAAGTCAATCCCCCATTTGGAAAAAGGGCCAATGGAAATGATGGGGTGTAACAGAGCAGGGTGGGTGCACATTTTAGGATAGAAAAGCTGATAGGGTGGGCATTTTTTAATCGCTTCATAAAAATCATTGAAGATCGAGGGCCAAAAGTACCCAGTGCAAAAATATTTTTGGAGTTTTAGCCATCCCAGAAAGATGACCGCCACATTCTCCAGAGTGGAAGTCATTCATGACTTGTTCAACTTCTTCATGAGTGATACATAGTCTGAGTATTGAATCAATACCACACCGATATAGGATATCACTGAGAATGACATAATACTTAGTGTGGTGTAGGATACATTGGCGATCATCATGGGATAAATTGAGCTGAGATAATTGAGTTTGGAGATATATGATCAAATATCCATACCATGGATCGTTCATCCTAGTCAGGAACAAGAATTCATTTGAAAATGAATCATTGGGTTCAGTTTCCATGAGAGCACAGGGAGGTCACACATCAACTCCGCAAAGACCAGGGACTTATTGGAAGTGGTCTTAGAGAATTCAAGGTCAAATTATTGTAGGATAAAAATCCAACGATAATATTTCCCCCTAGTACTCGACGGGTAAGAATATAGTACATAGGGTTTTGATATGCAAGCACAATAGTGGTGTGAAGTAATATATAATGACAGAAACGTTGCACATCGATGACTATAGACAAATATAGCTTCCCCACATGTGAGTAGCAAGTTTCATATTCCAGAAGACTGTTACTAATATAGTATATCACATGTTCTTGGAAATTGGTATCATCCTACATTAGAACCATACCAGTCGTAGTAGTGGAGGCGACAATGTAGAGCAGAAAATATTTCAAATAATTCGGGGGTTGTAACATAGGTGAATGTGTTATAGCATGTTTTAAATTATAAAAATATCTTTGAGCCTGATCATCCCAAAGAAAGGGATTTTTCTTTTTCAAGAGTTGCATATAGCCATGTGTTTTCTCTACAAAATTGCATACAAAACGAAGAATAAAGTTTTCCTTCCCTTGCAAACTCTGGAGTTCAGTAATGTCTGTTGCAGGTGGTAAGGACAATATAGAAACAATTTTTAAGGGATCAATTCGAATCCCATCCTTGGAAACAACAAAAACAAGTAAGTGTCCAGTATCAACACAAAAAACACGCTTTTACCGATTGAGCCGAATATGGTAATGACAAAATCCAAGGAAAATGTGCCTAAGATGCACCGAATGATCTTCTTGCTGCTATGAATGTGTAGGTAGGTCATCCATATACGGTTCCACTATGTGCTTTATATCATGAAAAACATAAGACATGGATCATTGAAAAGTAGCTCCAATGTTCTTCAAACCAAAAGGCAATTTGTGATAAGCAAAGGTTCCCCATGGGAAAATAAATGTCATTTTATGCTGATCATTAGGAAATATCTCAATCTAATTGTAGCCAAAAAAGCAATCCATGAAAGAAAAAATGACACTTTCAGCATAGTTATCAACGATCTGATCGATGTGAGGGGTAGGAAAGTTGTCTTTTGGACAAGTTTTGTTCAAGTCCCAAAAATCAATACAAAACCTAATAATTCTTTGTTTATTAGCGACAGGAACAATAATAGACACCCACTAAGTTAAAGGTAGGGGGTAGATAAAACCATATTTTAAAAATATTTTCAACCTCAACTTTAATGGCTACAACTTTCTTTGGGTGGACTTGGCAGATTTTGACAATAACTGGATCAATCCCGGGCATTTGTTCATAAGTCCAGGAAAAAACATCACGGAACTCCTTAAAAAGAGATCGATATTCCTCAATTTCTATTTCAAAACAGTTCTAGCATATGTGAACATGTTTGACAACACATGGCTTCACTGATATGTCCGAATGGGAATCGTTTAGTGATGTTACATAAATTCCCTTCAGAATCAACACCTTGTAATAATACATGCATTTGTGAATACTCGACCATATCGAAACTGATCAGAGAAACAAACTCTAAATCTATCGAATTGGCATTAGGAAGGAATGAAGATCGATGATGAGAATATTCCCATAGGGATTCATCCAGACTCATAACCTCCATAAAGAGTCGTCCTATGAAAAAGTCTGTGAGAGATATTCTAAAGCCAGGAGAGGGGAATCTATCCAATAGGGAATATGCTAAGGATATGATGCTACCAAATGATGATCATATATGTAAGAATCATAAACATATTGAATGACATCATATAGTGATTCACGTGGACTCAGAGAAGGAAATTAAGCAATCTCTTTTCCTTTAGACATGCCCAAGGTCATGGATGATATCATGTTTATGGTGGCAATTTCCATATTAGGAGGGGAAGTGTTGGATGGAAAAAATACGATGAGGGAAGAATCTTTCAAAAGTACAACCCCTATAGACTGAAAGGGAGGAGGTGACTGCCCTGACATTGGAACATTATTTGTCGTGGAAGGAGTAACATCAAGAAAGTGATTGATTTGATCTATGGTTACAATTTTTCCTTGATGTGGGAATTGGAGTGTGTGGAAAATTGGCGACGCAACAAACTTCATAGCATAGAACCAATTCCTTCCTAATAACAAATTGTAATACAAAGGAGCATCGACCAATTCTACTTGAATAGAAACGGTTCCCCCCCCAGCTCGATAGATAGCGTTGGTATCATACCATGAGGTTGAAAACCTTGTCCATTGAAATATCTTAAGATATCAAGATCTTATCAAGATATCAAGATCATCATTAAGGTCGATAAGGGAAATTCCATGGTTGTGTTAAATACCGTTGATTATAACAACAAGATGCTGGAACATCTCGCCTGTGGAAGTTATCGACAACTAAGTAAAGACCCAAGCAAGAAATTTCATAGAATAGTTTACAATGCCATCAGTAACTCAAAACTAGATGAAGGGCTGTAAAAGAACCTTCTTCCCAAAGAAGGCATTGCCCTTAGAATCTAAGGGCTTCTGAAGATACATAAAAATGGCATTCCCCTTAGACCAATTGTGAACACAATTGGCTCCCCAACCTATAAACTAGCCAAATACCTGGCTACTTTTTTAAAACCCCTGGTAGGAAAAACAAACTCCTTTGTTAAAGATTCCACTAGCTGGGTGAAAGAAATTTGTGATGAACCCTTAGACATTGATGACATCCTCGTTAGCTTTGATGTTGTCTCCCTTTACACAAAAATCCCCATCGATGAAGCAATTGCTACAATAAGAGTCTTGACTAATGCTGACATAGCCACACTTGTGGAGGTGTGCTTGAAATATACTTTCTTCACATTCCAACACGAGTTTTATGAACAAATAGAAGGTGTGGCGATGGGTTCTCGTCTGTCCCCAATAGTAGCTAATGTTTACATGGAGATGTTCAAGAAATGAGCTATCGATCGGTTCCCCCTTAAACCAAAAATATGGAAACGCTATGTAGACGACACGGATGTGGTGTGGCCACATGGGCTGGATACTCTAAACCAATTTCTTGTACACCTTAATAACCATAACAATAACATCAAGTTCACCATGGAGATTGAGGAGAACAATAAACTACCTTTTCTTGATGTCCTTATCTCAAGAAAAGAAGATGGTTTGATTTCTCACCAATTTTATAGAAAAAAGACTCACACCGAGAGGTATCTACATGCTGATTCCCATCATTTCCCACCTCAGAAGATTGGAGTAATCAACACCCTTGTTACTAGAGCTCTGAGAATCTCCGATAAAGAACTTATCAAAGAGGAGATCGACCATTTAGAGAGAGTCTTTGAGGACAACAGATATAGTGGTAGACAATTTAGGAAGGTAGTAGCCTCTGCTAATAAACCCAAGGGATGAAGGACGAAGGACAATGATAAAGACATCAATATTAACAAAGTCTTTATCCCTTACATAAAAATCACCACGGACAAATTATCCAAAACCCTAAAAAGACACAAAATGTAGGTGTTCTTCACACCCCCCAATACCATTAGAAACTTGGTGGACTCGCTCAAAGACCCCGTAGAACCTAAAGATTACAAAAGTGTTTACTGCATTCCTTGTTCTTGTAATAAACTGTATATAGGTGAAACTGGTCGTTCCATGGAGACAAGATTCAAGGAACACGGCGCTGACCTCAGACATAATAGATACACAAAGTCTTCCCTTGCAGAACACGCGTTCATAATTGGTCATCACATTTTCCTTGAAAATGCAAAAGTCGTAGCTAGGGAAGACAACCTGGTCAAATGAAAAATTAGGGAGAAAATCGAAATCAACGTCAATGAGAATTGTCTCAACAGAGATGATGGCGCCAAGATTAGTGATTCTTGGAAACCACTGCTTCACTCCTTGCATACTAAAGAAAACCAATTATATTGACTTTCCCTAGTGCTTTCTCCTCCTGTCGTCTTAAAGTTTTTCCTTCTTAGGTTTTGGTTTCCCCCCTGGTTTTAGTGTGCTTTCCTCAGTTGAGCCGTCCCGTAGGTTTCCTCTTAAAAAAATTTAACCCTAATTTTGGTTCCTAGGTTTGGTTCTCCTTAGACCCCCCATCCTTAAAAATTAAAATTAAAATATAAAAATCAAAATCAAAATCAAAATTTAAAATTTTTTATAACAAAAGTCTAGAAACCTAATATTTCTTCATACTTTCACAGAAATTTTCCTTAAAATTTTTAATACTCCCTTAAAAACTTTGGCAAACAATTTTTAAGTGACAATTAAATAACTTTTTAAAATTTTTAAAAATTAAAATCTATAATTCAAAATCTTAAAATTAAAATCTATAATTAAAATTATAAATTTATAATTAAAATTAAAAAATTTTCATTAATTATAATTTAATAAAAAATTCTTAATATAAATTCTTTTACCTTGTTGTTTACTTTTAACAATTTAGGTTTCAATTAAAAAATTTTCAATAAATTATAAATTATAAATTATAATTATAATTTATTATTGTAAAACTAAAAATTTCTTGTTTAACCCTTTTCTTTTGCCCTTGACCTTGTAAAAATTTTAACCTTTGCCCCCTTTTAAACTCTAGTTGGCCTTAAACTTATAACTTTATAAAAATTTAAAAATTAAAAACATAAAAATTTAACCCTTTAATTAAAATTTTAAGACTTTAATATAATCATTAAGAACAAAGGTTAAATATTAATATTAACCTTTGGTTATAAAAACCCTAAAAATTTAAAACTTTTAATAAATTTGATTATTAATTAAAATTAATTAAAAACTACCTCTATTAACCTAGAACCGACTTCTTCTAGTTTTTCATAAAAACGAGTATAAATACCTTTTGGGCCACCCTTCTCTCACCATAAGCTTCAAGTTCTCTTGATGATGATCCCAGAGTAGGGTTCGAAACGTCGAGATCTTCAACTCTCCAACGCAGCTTCCTTTTTACCTCAACAAATAGAATGTAAATACCTAAAATTATATAAGACCGATCAAGTTTGTAACAATTCATACCTAATATTAACCTAGAACGTTTCTCTCAATTTTTCCAAAATAAAAAATGAAAACAATCTTAAATTAAACTATGAAGAAACTAAAGGTAACTCTACTTTCTTTTTAGTAGACTAAACAACATTGAGAGATATGAATACACACTTTCTTTTCAAAGTTCTTCTTCAACCAAAGATAAAAAATACAAGAATCTCATAAGCCAATCCAGCTAATTCTTGAAGGTCTAACCTAATCAACCCTAACACAATTTCTAGATTTCGATTTATAGATGAAACTATCAAATTCAAGCCAGAACAACTTCAAAAAATGAAGATACAAATGCCAAATTTTAAAATCAAGTTGGGATTAAAAACCCTACTTGCCATTGTTGTTTGATACTAGAGTACAAAGCGTTACTGGTCCATCACTTCCTTTTTCCAACACGAACAAAGCGACGACACCACTCTCTGTCCACTGGAATAATGCGGTGGAACTACCTATTGCCTATGATAAAGGTGAGGCGACCACTCTTACAACACTGCCCAGGTGCGACAACGCTTGTATATTTCGAAACAAGGAACAAGGCGAAAAAAGATGTTCATTTTCAATAACTAGCATCAAATGACAATTATTAGCAAGGAAATGAAGCATATAAGGTAGATCAGGATAGATCTAAGTAGATCTAAGGAATTTCAAATAAAATCTAGCTAAATAACTAGTAGATATGATCAATTCAGAAATTGAAGTTCAAAGCAAGGAAAGAACAAAAAATAACCAGAATTTCTAATCTTCTCCCCACTATGGTCGCCAATTTTGTTACCAGAAATACTCACCTTCTATGGACAGAAGTTGTTTCCCTAGCCTGAAACACTCAAAGCTAGAACAAAGGAGTCACAACAACTAAAACCACTTTTCCTAAGATCAAATAAATGCTTGGAATAAACTCTTTTATCTGACATAGACTATAGTAAGTTGGATATTGTATTGTTTGATCCCCAGAGATTAACTTGGAAAAAACACACAACAAAGCACATACAAGATTAACGTACCAAGTTCAATCTATGATCTGATGATGATGACTAAGGAGTTCAACAATGAAATAATTAATTCATACACAATACCATTCATGAGAAATGAACCTTTATTTGCATAAATGAAATAGAGAGAGAAATTACAACCAAATCCTTAGTGTTGAGAAGTCTCTTCTCAAGTAAACCTTACCTCCAAAGATTCAAACTTGTCTACCAAATGCTCACTCTCCTTGTCTGGATTTGGCCTTATTTTTAATGTTGTAACATAATCTTCCCCCTCTTACCCATGCGGGGTGAGCCAATACTTCTAGCCATGGGAAGATAGATGAGGTTGAGGATCTCATGGGTGAGGTGGAGGGAAGATAGTACAAGGACGGATCTTGAGTCCAGGTGGTCCATAAGTCTGGGGATGAGGCTACCACGAAGCCAATATTTGAGAAGCCTATTGAAGATTCCTTTTTTCACCTTCAAAACTCGAGTGGAAATACTTTTCCACTGATACAGAGCTTTACCCAAGGATCACCGCTCACTATATGAAGGTAAGTGGTGGTGGAACCTCTTATTGTTCAAGGAAATAAAGGTGTTACACATAGAGGTAACACACATTGACCACAAGAAAAGTGCGGTGGTGGCCAAAGGTATGAAATCACTGATCCTGGCCCATTTTTAACTTCACAACTTTGGGATTTGAGGAAAATACTGATGTTTGATTCTCATTGTATGATGATGACGAGAAATGTGTGTAACAAAGGAACATCAATATGAAGATGAATCTGAGAGCTCAACTGAAGGGAACCAAGATGAGCAAAGGAGAATCAATTTGATATTACTTCACAAGGGTCTCCCAATTCAAATAATAACTAAGTGCTATTGGAGGAACCCTTGATGAGGATGAACTAGTTATGATTGCTCTCAATGGTCTCACTAGACCTTGGGACTCATTTATACAGACTCTATGTTCCAGAAAAAAAAGTATGAAGTTTGACATAGTATGGGAGGATTGCATTCAAGAAGAAGCTAGAGTAGCTAACAGAGAAGCTCTACTGAGAGAAGGTGATGAGGATCTAGCCATCCATACTAAAGGAAGAAAGAAATCAAACATCAAGAAAGGTAACCATAAACATTCAAAGAATAAGTTTCAAAAGAAAAATAAGGATTACTCAAACTATCAATGCTACAACTATCATAATATAGGACACCTTTCCAGAGAGTGTCCATCACCAAAGAAGAAGAAGAACAACAAGAGACATCATGCTCATCTAGATGAAGATGAGGATGATGAATAATTACCTCAAAAGAGACTGACAAAAGAATAAGATGTAGAAGAATATGTACTATTCTTTGCACTCTCTGGGTCTGTACCACATGGAGAAGATACATGGATTATTAATAGTGGTGCTTCAAAGCACATGAAAGGGAAGAAGAAAACTTTGTCAAGACTTGAAGAAAAGAACTCTCCTCAGAAAGTGTCATTAGGATATGACTATCAATATCCCATCAGTTGAATCAAGCTACAAGCTTGACTCTGGGACTTCCATGAAGATGAAGGAAATACTGTATGTACTAGGTTTGTAAAAGAACTTAAGTTCCATCTAATCTCTAGATAAGAAAGGATATCGAGTTTCTTTTATAGATGAACAAGTACTTATGTGGTCCAAAAGAAATACACTTGAATATGCTGTGGTAATTGGAGAAGAAGAAGGAGGACTACACAAACTCAAAGGACATCCAAAGACAACTCTTGTCCATGAGACTACCATCTCAAGTGAACTGTCGCATAGGAGGCTTGCTCACATGAACTACAAAGAAATTCCCTATGTGAGTAAGGTGGTAACAAGGTTACCGGATCTGAATATTGATCATGAGGGAACTTGCAAAGGATGTGGAAGAGGAGAAAACATGAAGAATCCCTTTCCGAAAAGTGAAACAAAGACTAAAGGTATGTTGGAACTAATTCATTCTGATGTATGTGGTCCCATGCCCTCCCTATCATTAAGTGGATATGAATATTATGTCACATTTATTGATGAGTATTCAAGAAATACATGGATATACTTCTTGAAGAACAAGAGTGAAGTCTTCAAGAAATTCAAAGAATTCAAATCCTTGACAGAGAACCATTCAGAAAAGAGAATCAAGACATTGAGATCAGATAATGGTGGGGAATACACTTCAAAGGAATTTGAAGCATTCTGTAAGGAGGCAGGAATCAAGAGAGAACTAACTACTCCCTATAATCCCCAATAGAATGGTGTTGTGGGAAGAAAGAATAAAACTATTATGGAAGCAGTGAAAACAATGATTCTTGACCAAGGCCTCCCCATGCACCTATGGGATGAAGCAACAAGAAAAATTGTACATGTGCAGAATAGATTATCTCACAGTGCACTTGGATTCAAGACTCCTAAAGAGATGCATACATGAAAGAAACATGAAGTAATCCATCTCAAGATATTTGGCTATCCAGTATATGTGCATATTTCAAAACAGAAGAGAACCAAGTTGGATCCTTATAGAAATAAGGGAATATTTGTTGGATACTATGAAGTCCCCAAAGACTTCAGGATATACATTTCAAGATTCCATCATATCGATATTAGTAGGGATGTAACATTTGATGAAGTGACAACTCTTAAGAAATCCAGAAGGTGTCAGATTGAAGAAGTACAAGAAGAGGATGTACCTCCCAGAATGGTAGAAGATGAACCCTCTCCCAAAATAGTAGCATCTGAAGATCATGATATGATAGAACCTCAGGAACCCCCTACTATGGATATCTCTCAAAAGATAAATCCTTCTTGGGTAATAGAAATCATACAATAAGCAGATAGATATGGAGCTCTAGAAGGCTCCACAAGAACAAGCAAAAGATCAAACCCATACTCCAGTTATGTAGCTTTGATGTGTGACCTTGTAGTTCAAGAACCCACCAGCTATGAGGAAAGTTGCATAGAATAAAGAGTGGGTTAAAGCAATGACAAAAGAATACCAGTCAATGATGAAGAATGATGTTTGGGATATAATACCCAAACCAGAAAACAAAAGTGTGGTATCTTCAAAATGGATCTACAAGATAAAACATGTTGTTGATGGAAGTGTTAAAAAGTACAAGGCAAGATTTCTAGCTAGAGGATTCTCTCAAAAAGAGGGAATTGATTATGAAGAGACATTTTCTCTAGTTGCAAGGTACACTTCCATCAGAACCATCATGGAAATTTCTTCCATGATGAAGTGGGATCTACACCAGATGGATGTAAAGACAACCTTCTTGAATGTTGTGATTGAGGAATAGGTTTACATAAAAAAAACACAAGGAGTTGAAGTTGGAGACATAGTGACTCATGTATGTAAGTTGAAAAAGGCTTTGTATAGAATGAAGTAAGCTCCTAGAGCTTGGTATGGTAGAATAGTTAACTTCTTGAAAATATTGGGATTTACCAAGAGTAAATTTGTTCCTAACCTTTACATGAAGGTTATGGATGATGAACCAATCATATTATTACTGTATGTGTATGATCTATTTCTGACAGGATATGGGAAACATATCATAGAGATCAAGAAGAAGCGAGCTGAAGAATTCGAGATGAAAGATATTGGATTGATGCAATATTTCCTCGGGCTGGAAGTGTGGTAGAGACCATAAGGAATATTTATGAACCAGGGAAAGTATGCAGTAGAAATATTGAAAGTATTTTATATGTTGGATTGTAAATCCATGGACAAAAACATGAAGTTCGTATATGATGAGTCATCAGAGTTAGTTGACATGACTCTGTTGACACAAAAACCACTCGACAAGGGTTCAACTCTCTGTCGACATCCAAACCACCGTGATCTCCTTGAGCACTGGCCTAGACAGGTTTTACCCCGTTTGTCAACACCTGTAGATCATATGAAGTCTCACCCAAGATGTTCAAGGGAGAGATGAAGGAACCAAGTTTCTACAGAATGAAGGAGGACCATGAGTCTACTTATTCACTTATCGCAACATTTATTCCACAGATCTAACCATTCAAATTATGCATTAACAAAATTATATCATCATTCAACAAATCTCGTTATCACACCGGAATTGCAACACAACCCATCGATGCATAAACATATCTACCAGTATAACATCATTTAAAGCAGAAAAACATCGCTTCATTCACAGATCCATATCACAGATACACATCGCATTCATGTTTGGATCGCAAAAAACATGAAAATTGGAAAACAAGAAAAGACACAATGATTCTACTCAACCTCCGTCATGTCATATTAGTCTTCGCAACAAAATATAGATTCTCCAACATAGTTCTCTAGCTCACTTACATAAATCAAACTCAGAATAATGCGCAAGAACTAAAGAGTGTCCCATAGTAAAAAAACATCATGGAACCCTTAACACTTAAAAATATACATCTACTTATATGATTGCACATTTATATTCATGGTACACTTAGAAAACTTCCTAACTACTTCTCAACTAAATATACAAAATAATGACCAATATCCACAAAATGTGGTCAAAACTACAAGATATGACCAAAATTACATAAAATATTATAATTTTGACTTGCGCGCCATATTCCACCTTACGTTGCATCTTTGACCTTGCACAAAATCCATGACACCGCACAGCTAAATTACCACAAAACCTCCTTCCAATAGGCCCCCAACACAATCTTGTGGCTCTCCCTCGAGCCACGTCAAGTGGACATGTTGTATTCACTGATCTTTTGCTTGAAGTCCTTGTACTGCTGAGTGATCTCCTTGACCTGATGTTTGAAATTCTCAACAATATCCTGGATTCCTTTCAAATCATGTGCTAATGGATTCTCAACCATCTTATTAGTAACCTCCTTTTTTCCTTCTTGAACTACCTTCAGCGTAGAAATTGCCTTAACAGAAAGCTACGATCCAATATATTGGAACTCATCTAATTGTGTATTGTGCCTTTGTTGTATTTCCATTTCCTTCACAACGCACTGTTGCAACTCCTTCTTCTCCACAAACTTTGTGATATGAAAAACTGGTGGCAGCACTCTCAACGACGTCTTCAGTGTTTCCAACTGCCCCTTTTCCTCTTGTAATAGTGTGTTCAGTTTCTCCAATTGCTCATCTTGGACTATGCTTCCCCAAAATTGCGTAGTCACCTCAATCAAATTTTTCTCTTCTTGTTCCATTTCCTCTAGCTATGTCGCCAAATCCTCCATGGCACTTTTTCTCTCTGCTACTTGTTCCAGAGGTATGTCTAGGTGTACCAGTGCCTGCAAGTTGCATTATCTCGCTGCAACTATGCGATGACCACTCCAAGCCATTTTTCTCTTTCCACTGCATCCAGTTTCGATGTGCTTTCATATACATGCTGACAAGAATAAAAAAATTCCTCCTCCAACTGCACTCTACTGTCCCATAGATGTTCTTTCTCAACCACCAGTCGATCCTTCTCCTTTTTCAACTCCTTGATGGCCTTGGAATTCTTTACAATTATGTGTTGTTGTTCCTTCTGTAACTCTTCAACCTCTATCTGCGCTGCTACATCTTTCTTCTGCGATCGCAAGAACTAACTGTTGATACTGTGTTCTCTGTCTTCCAACTCCTTATTAGTGACCCTATGCATATGCACCAATGTCTATGTGGAAATTGCATTGATGTCGATGGAAAAATATTGTAATTGCTGCAGGGAGGCATAGAGATCCTTGTTATTTGTCTCAATCACATGCGGTGGAATTTTCACATTTCAAATCCGCGTTCTAGTGCTAATTGAGCCTGGAAGTTTTAAACCTGTGCAGAGAAGCAAAGCATACAGATAATTTTAAGCCAAATAGAGATCACAACACATCATTCACACATAAACAAAAATATTTACCCTAGAAACCCTTAACTAGGAAATCCAGAAACCTTGGAGCCACACCTCCTATTTTCTCTTCATTACATTATGAAATCCTCACAATACAAAATATAGGTATTCCACAACATCCAAATACCCTAATCCTTTAACCCAAATTAGAAAAATACTCCAATCCCTTAACCGGGAGTCAGTTACATGTTTTTAGACAAATTCTAAAAATAGAAACAAACAGCTATAAATAGCCATAAAATCTATAAATAGCCAAAAAAATTTGCTCACTACGCTCGCATCGGAAACAACCTAACGGCCGTTTCCATCGAAGGTGCTTTTGGGATCACCAAGCTGCAGTGATGACATGCACACCTCGCCTCCACACGCACATGCAAAGAATATAACATATACCCAACATTCTCCCACTTGTTTTTTCCTTTGCATAGAAATGATTCATGTACTCAGAAAGTCACAGGTTCAAGGAATCAATGCCCACAGATTCTCTACACCAAGAAAAATTCTCTGTACTAACAGACTTTGTTAATGAGTCTGCAACATTTTTTATGGTGTCAACCTTCTCCAGCAGCACCTTCTTGTCTTCAACCATATCTCTCACAAAGTGATATTGCACATCAATATGCTTTGTCTTAGCATGATAAGCAGGGTTCTTTGCCAGGAAGATTGCACTTTGGCTATCACAATCTAACCTTACACCTTCTTGTACAAACCCAATACCTGAACACAATCTTTGCAACCACATAGATTCTTTGATTGCATGAGTAGCTACCATGTATTCAGTTTCTGTAGTTGAGAGTGCAGCTACATCTTGTCTCTTGCTCATCCAACTTATAGCTCCTCCAAATAGGTTAAACACATACGCACTTGTATATCTTCTATGATCAATGTCTCCAGCCCAGTCTACATCAACAAATCCATGTACATTTATTACTCTGTTTTGGTCCAGGTCTTCCTTGGTAGCAGATTGCATAATCTGTTGTGCCACGCAAATATCTGAAGACCCTCTTTACAGCTTTCCAATGCTCCTTTCCTAGTTTTGACATATATCTCCTCAAAAATCCCGTTGCATGAGCAATGTCTGGTCTTGTATAGACCATTGCATACATCAAACTACCAACAACACTGGCATATGGAACCCATGACATGTCTTCTTCTTCTTCCTGTGTCTTCGGACACTGCTCTACAGATAAATTTCCACCTACAGGAATAGGAACCTTGACTGGCTTACTTTCCTGCATGTTAAATCTATGTAGTACCATCTCAACATATTTTCTTTGATTTAAAATGATCATTTTGTTTGCACAATTTCTTCTTATCTCCATTCCTAGAATGAAGTTTGCATCACCGAGATCTTTCATATCAATATTGGAGGACAATTTAGACTTCACCTCCTTTATAACATCTTTGTTGCTTCCAATCAATAACATGTCATCAACATACATAACTATGTTAATGAAGTGATCACCAACCTGTTTGGAGTATACACAATGATCAACTTTGCTTCACACAAACCCCAATCCAAATATGTATGTGTCAAACTTTTGGTACCACATCCTTGGAGATTGATTTAGACCATAAAGGGACTTCTTTAGTTTACATACCAACTCATTCTTTCCCTTTACTATGAACCCTTCTGATTGTTTGATGTATATTTCTTCTTTTAGATCCCCATGCAAGAACACTATCTTCACATCCATCTGCTCTACTTCAAGATCAAAAGCAGCAGCATTAGAAAGAAGAAATCTAATAGAAGTTAATTTTGCAACTGGAGAAAATATTTCACCAAAATCAATCCCCTCTACCTGAGAATATCCCTTTTCTACCAAGTGGGCTTTATACTTATCCACTTTACCTTCTGCATTTAAATTCTTTTTAAATAGCCATTTGGTCCCAATGGCTTTTCTCCCAGCTAATAATTGGCCTAGATTCCAAGCTTCATTTTTGTCCAAGGAGTCCATTTCTTCATCCATGGCCTTTTTCCAGAGATCACTATCCTTTGAATTAACAACTTCCTTCACATTTATAGGATCATCATCAGTAATAGACATAGCAAAATGAGAGAAAAAATCGGGAGGGGAATACCTTTCTGGTTGACTTATTTCTCGAGATGATCTCCTCAAAACTGGAGTATGAGGTTCTTCTTCTTCTGATTTTGCTTCTTCTATTGAGTCAAAGTCTTCACCTTCTAACTTAAACTCTATTTTCTCTGGTTCTTTTTCCATTGGATTCACTTCCTTTCTGGGGACTTCTTTAAGCTCTCGAAACACAGCATCTCGACTATAAACGATCTTCTTATTTATAGGATTCCAAAGCTTATACCCTTTCATACCATATTTATAGCCAATAAAGATACACTTCTCAGCTTTGTTATCCAACTTTCTCCTTTTCTCCTTTGGAACATGTACATAAGCATCACAACCAAAAAATTTTATATTCTTAATAGAGGATTTTGTACCAGTCCATACCTATTGTGGAGTTTTATCAATCAATGCTAATCTGGGTGATCAGTTTACCAAGGAACATGTTGTCTCCACTACTTCTGCCCATAATTCTTGACCTATCCCAGCATTGCTTAGCATGCTCCTTGCCTTTTCCATCAATGTCCTATTCATCCTCTCAGCAACTCCATTCTGTTGAGGTGTGTATGGAGTAGTCTTTTTCCTTGATATACCACACTTCTTACAAAAATACTCGAATTCATTCCCATAGAACTCTCCACCATTATCTATCCTCAACACCTTTATTTTATTTTCTAACTGATTTTCTACAAGAGCCGTAAATTCTTTAAACTTGGAAAATACTTCATATTTCTTTCGAAGGAAATAAATTCATACGTTCCTTGAGAAATCATCTATAAATGAAACATAATACATAGATTTTCCTAATGATGGAACAGGAATAGGTCCAAACACCTCACTATGTATTAATTTTAGAATTCCCTTTGCTCTTGTAGCACCAGATGCAAATATTACTCGATTTTGTTTTCCATATATGCAATGTTCACATAAATCAAAATCCAGAGTGCAATTAGTTATACCTTCAACCATACCTTTACCTTGTAATGCTCGAAGTCCCTTTTCTCTGATATGCCCCAATATTTGATGCCATAGCATTGTCTTTCCTTCTGATGTAGTCAGGGTTTTTTCATCTTTACCTCCTTCTTCCAGCACAACAAAATTGTTACATTCATAAATGATGATTTTTCCCAATAGTTTGTACAGAGTTGCATACCGAACTCCCCTCATAAATACCATTGATCCTCGAACCATTTTGCAACCGCCATATCCACACACAGTCTTTACACCTGCAACATCCATCTTTCCGATATATATCAAGTTTCTTGCTAGATTTTGAATGTGTAGTACTCTAGGTAGAGTTCTAATCCTTCCATCCTTCATTTTTAGCTTGACTCTACCACGTCCAATGATACTGGCTGGTGAATCCTCTCCCAAGTACACATATCCTCCATTGTAGTTTTCATATTCATAGAACCACTCCCTATGAGGGGTCATATGACATGACACACTTGAGTCAATCAACCATATATCACGTTCTGAAGGATTACCTGTGGAAGCTAGGTACACATCCCTCCTTCTTCTAAGGATTTCTTTGCCTCTGTGGAAGGGGTATCCTCGTATCCCTTTGCTTTCTCAACATTCTTAGATCTGTAATCCTTTTTATAGTTCCCAACTTTACCGCATTTCCAACACTTCCTTATTCCTTTTCCTAGGGATTTAGATCTACCCTTAGATTTAGATCTCCCCCTAGATCCTTTATTTTTGTTTCTCTCCTGGGGGCGACCTCTCACAGAAAAGGAATCCATGCTATGATTATCCATGGTTTTTTGCCTCATCTCTTCTGATAGTAGGGATGATCCAATTTCATCAAATTTTAAGGTCTCCTAGATAGCATTACCTATTGCAACAATTAGGTTGTCCCAGGAATCCAAAAAAGAACACAATAATGTAATACATTTATCTTCTTCATCCATTTTAATACCAACAGAGGTTACCTGACTTACCAGAGTATTGTAGACATTCAAATGCTCTGTTACAGTGTCATTCTCGGCCATTCTGAGGTGAAACAACTTCTTTTGCAAAAACAACTTGTTCACAAGGGATTTTGATTGATACAAAATCCCTAGTTTTTCCCATAGCTTCATTGCACTATATTCAACAGATACGTTCAACAACACAGAGTCTGATAAGGACAATCATATTGTACTCCTCGCCCTTCTTTCTAATTTATCGTAATCATCTTATGATGTTGCAGTGGGTTTCGTACCCAAATCCACAGCAATCCACTGTTCCAGATCTACCAGAAGATCCTTTATTTTGAGCTTCCATAGCTCAAAATTATGGCTGTTAAATTTCTTGATCTCAATTCTTGAGGTGCTCACCCTTCTCTTTCAATGCACAAATCAACACTGCAAAGCTCCCACTGAACCCGGGTTTATCACAGACTTGATATCTATCAACAACGTCGAACCCTTAGCAGCAAAGGCGTCCTCTAGATGCCAAAATCGAGCTCTTATACCACATGTAAGTTTTAAACCTGTGCAAAGAAGAAAAGCATACAAATTATTTTAAGCAAAATAGATATCACAACACATCATTCACACATAAACACAGATATTTACCCTCGAAACCTTTAAGCAGGAAAACTAGAAAACCTTGGAGCCACACCTCCTATTTTCTCTTCATTACATTATGAAATCCTCACAATACAAAATATAGGTATTCCGCAACATCTAAATACCCTAATCCATTAACCCATATTATAAAAAGACTCCAATCCCTTAACCGGGATTAAGTTACATATTTTTAGACAAATTCTAAAAATAACCAAAAAGCAACTATAAATAGCCAAAAAATTTTGCTCACTACGCTCGCATTGGAAACGGCCTGACAGTCATTTCCGTCGAAGGTGCTTTTGGGATCACCGAGTTGCAACGCTGACATACGTACCTCCCCTCCATACGCACATGCAAAGAATATAACATATACCCAATAGATCCAAGGTCTTGCACAGTCGCTACCTCAGGTGCCTTCTTCAATACTGAATCAACAAACAAATCAAGTCGAGCCTTTATCTTGCTAAATCCTTCTATCGCTTGCTCCTTCATCTCTTCAGTTGTCATGCCCATTGCAGTTGTAATGGCTAGAATGAGTTGGTTGTGCCTCCATCCCTGGGGCTACTCTACTTGTCGCACACGAATCCTGTCGCTTCTTCATCTTTGATTCTTCAAATGAACGACTTGCTTCAAATTCAGTGGGTGTCTATGATGACTCTGCATCAAAATCATGGTGACTATACTGGTCATGCTAAGGTACCTGATCAACTGGTGCATTTATTGGTGGACCTGTCAACAATTCTTCTAGGATGACTGGTTCTCTCCATTCTGCCAGCCAATCATTGAAAATTGTCTCCAAATACGCATAGGACAACTTGTATGGTTTTGGTAACCACTACTTCTCTGGGTCATGACGTGCCTGCACATGAATGGCATTTGGGCCAATCAAAAAATGAGCAACATGTTGGAACTTTGTCATAACTTCCTCAGATAATCACAAAATTTGCACACCTGCAGCCTGCAGTGCTTCTCAATAGATTAAGAACTAAACTCCATAGTCCTTAAGTTATCTTCACCCACCATAGGTTTTGGTAGCATGCGCCCTTGCAGATATTTACTGCATCTACATCCATCTCCTCATAATCATATGGCTCCATCCTAGCCACAAGTGCAATTAGGATCAGTAGCCAACTGTATGCAAACAACCTCTTCCCCAATTGAACTACTATTGCATCCTCCATCAACTGGTTCATTAAAAATAATAACGAATTCATCTGTACTCCTTGTTCACACTGCTCTGTCAATGCAATAACCCCAAAATTACACTGTCTAGGCATGTTCATCCGCGCAATCTTTGCAGCCAAAATTTGTGCACCAATGCAGACATTCGGATCATTGATGCTATCAATGCGGTATGTTCATCTGTCCCACTGCAAACCATATCTCTTCTTTAGTTTTTTTGTGAGTCTCTTGTTGTTATCCCTTCCTTTAAAATACTGCGAGCGGTCTGGCCCATCCTTAGGCATCCTTGTGATTTATGAAATAAGTGCTACCATGATAGCAACTGGCCGGTCCAACCACAAAATCCCACCATGAAAGCATGCCAGGAGCTGCTTCACACATGCATTTGCCTCATTCAACCACCCTAAATGTAGGATGTTGATCAATCCCAACAATCCTGCTCTATCCAACCCGCGTGCCCTGTCCTGTGGAATGTGTACTATCGGGCTGCCTCCTACTTCTACCATAGGGACATAGGGACCCTTCATGATCTCCGTCGATGCAATCGTGTCTTGATCATCATACTTTATTCCCATCAACGCAAACATGATATCCGTGGTGCATTCCATACCTTGCAGAATCATCGACATATTCATCGGGTATTTCTTATTCTTGGTTATCTTCCTTTTCTTCGCATCGGGTCATGTGGGAGGCACATACCTAGGGATGTCTGTAGTGGACACCCCTGCGCGAGCCGATGCTTCCACATCCCTTGAATTCAATGGACTCAACTGCACAGTTGCCTCCTCATGTGCCCTCGTAGATGTTCAAGTCTGTCTCTTCTTCGAAACTGGGGACACGGTCCCTTGCGTACCTCTCTTCTTCTTCGGAAAATAGGAAAATCCCACTGGCATACTTACAACTTCCTCTTAAATAGTGACTGGAATTACTAGTGAATCCCTCTCACTAGAAATTTCAAAAGTGACTTTCTCATGCTGCATGCCCCACAATGTTCAGTGAGCACTCGACCTTACTTCACTCTACAACTCACCCAATCACCACAACTCAACTCAAGGAAACTCTGTTCTGCACCTCTATCGACAGTTCACACTTTGCACAATGGTGACTTTTGACCACATTCAGACCCTTCTTATAGTGCCAAATCGATCCCTCGACCATCATGACCAAATCATGCCGATCATCATGACTAAATCATGCATTAACTTCCCAAATCCGCCATCAATCCTATCGATCCAATGGCCAGATCTGCCATAAATATGTGTCACTTCAATAAGAACCGTTGGTTAACTACTTTAATTGTCACCATTTATTACTGATTTGACTATGTCACGACCCTGCGGCTGTCACGACATGGCCTCCTAATTGTTTCCTCCTAATTGCGATATTCATTCCTCTACTTGCACAACCACTCTCTCTTGGTGCACCATCCTCCTACCTAGCATATTATGTTTTTTTTCCCATGCAGTGCCGTAAGAATCGCGCAACTCCAGGCCTGTCCTGTAGGAAATCATCTTGCTACCATTTACTAGCTTTGGCAGCATTGCACCATATAATTGTTGTAGTTGTATTGCGCCTCCTGAAGTAATGGAATTAATGAGATAGGTACTTAATGAATGCATATGTAACTTACTTGGATGCTTCATGAACTTTTTTTTGTACAACAATACCAAGTCTCCTTTATGAAATTGTTTATTCTTGATATGTCGATCATGCCAATCCTTTTGTTGATCCTTCTCAACACGTTTGTGAAAACCGTCAACAAAGCGGTCTTCCTCTAGCCGTACCAAATGTTCTAGGAATTCTTATAACCCTACTTCATCATCCATGCTCGTCGCTGCCACTATGCACAAACTTGGAACAATGTACTTGATAGGCATAACTGCCTCTTTTCCATACACCAATTTGAACAGTGTCTGTCCTGTCAATCTTTTGCAAGTGGTGTGATATGCCCACAAGGCTGCTCGAATATTCAAATCCCATTCATCACATTTTGTGTTACATACGTTTGTAAGCGCATGCTCCAACACCTTATTGAACGCCTCCCCTATCCCATTTTCTTATGGATGATACAGGGCACCCTTCTTATGTTGTATCTGAAGCTCCTCTATGAATGCGCTAACTTTGCAATTGATGAAGTGACTCCCCTAGTCACCCATCAATATCCTCGGGAATCCAAACCAAGTCACAATGTTTTCAAACAGGAACATCACTGCTGTTGCTGTGGTGCAATCCCCAACAGGTACGGCCTATGCCCATCTTGTCAAATAGTCTATTGTTGTAATTATGTACGGTGCACCAGTTCTCTTTCCAGGTGGGTTGATTGGCCCCACAAATTCCACAACCCATTTATTAAATGGATGCAATTTCACCTGAGGTACCAATGGAATTTCATCCCTCCTTGATGGTTTCACCATTCTTTGACAGACATCGCAACTCCACGCATAATATTTCGCATCATTATGAAGAGTGGGCCACCAAATCCCTGCGTGGAGCACCTTCTTGGCAGTACCGTGACCTCCAAGGTGTCCACCGAAAACTCCCGCATGTGCCTCTACTAATATATGCCCTTGTTCATGTAGTAGGACACATCACCGTAAGATCTCATCTGGTCTTAGTTTATAGAGGTGTCTAACAATCAGCTGGAAATCTATGGCCTTGTTGACCAATTGCTTCTTCTGAGTTGTAGTAAGCTCTTCTAGTGCTGCTCTCATCGCCAAAGACTGAATTATTTTTTCATAGTTATCATCAACCATGCTGAATTTGAATTGCTACGCATATGGAAACCCATATTCAATGTTTTCTGGTTCCTCACCTGTGTCAATTCGCGATAAGTAATTTGGGCCAACATTCAAGTGACCTAGCTTCACAATTATCTCAAAAACAAAATCTTGAAAAAAAGTAGCCAACAACATATATTTCCCCCCAACACAGGATTATTGACCAGGTATTTCAAATCAGAATGGTCCGTGAACATCTTAAAATGACCTCCCAACAAGTAATGCCTAAACTTCTGTAGCGCATATACCATCGCCAGACCTTCCCTCTCTATGGTAGTGTAATTTTTCTCCACAGATGACATCTTTTGACTATCGAAATCAATCAGGTGATCAAGATATCCTTTTCCTAGATGTTCTCGAACCACACCTAATGAAATTGACGGTGCATCCACATGGAGATGGAACTCCTTATTCCAATAAGGAAAAACGAGTATTGGTGCGGAAGCCATCTTAGCCTTCAGCGTCCCAAAACTTTGGAACTCCTTATTCCAATAAGGAAAAACGAGTATTGGTGCGGAATCCATCTTAGCCTTCAACGTCTCAAAACTTGACACTCTTTACTCCATACAAAAACTGCATCCTTCTTTAGAAACCTTTCCATTGCAGCTATGATCACAACATAACCACGAATAAACTTGCGGTAGTATCGTCTTTGCTCTAGCGTCGCTCTCAATTTCTTCACATTTGTAGGCGGTGGCAAGCTCAAAATCATTGCAATATTGGCTGGGTCAACTAACAATCCTTGCTTGCAAACAATGTGATGCAACAACATCCCAAAAGGTGCATATAAAATACAGTTCTTCGAATTCAGCGTGATTTGATGTTGTCGATAGCACTTCAGCATCAGTTGCAATTTTTCCAGATGGTACTTGATCAACCCATAAACTATCCAGTTATTCATATATACTTGCAGAAAATTTTGAATAAAATCCTTGAATGTGGCAACAACAACTTGAGAAAATATTGCAGGCGCATTCTTCATCCCAAACGTCATCGTAGTGTATTGAAAACAACCCCATTCAGTAACAAATGTTGTCTTGTGGCCATCCTCTTTCGAAATTTTTACTGGTGATAGCTAGAAAATCCATGCATGAAGGAATACATTTCTTGACCGCCTACTCCTTCTAACACCTCATCAATGAATGGTGCTGAAAATGGGTCATGGATGCATGCATCATTCAATTTTATCAGGTCAACAAATATGAACCTCACCTATCTTCTTATATTCAACCACCATGGGGCTGATCCATTCAGATTCTTCTACTAGCTCAATTATCCTAGCTTCTAGCATTCTCCCAAGCTCATATTTGACCCTTTCCTTGTATTGCAAATTCAGGTGATACCACCTCTGGCTTACTAGTTTCACATCTGGCTTCAACAAAATATTCATCTCTCCTAAATATCCCAATATTCCCTTCATCTCAGAAAACTTGGTAGGGAACAAATATTGCAATTCATGCAACAGATATATGATCTTTTCCATGGTCTCTTTGTCCTAGTAGTCCCAGAAATTCACAAACTTTGGGGTCTCCTATGTCCCATTGTTGACCTTCCTGATCTTTAACGGCTGATTCATTGGATCCATTAGTACGTCAGGTGCTGCGACATCCTGACTCCCTTCTGTTTCTGGAATATTGCTGTTCCGTGGATCATCAACATCCTCGGGTCCTCTAGATACATTATAGCATTCCATCATCGAATGCGTATGCAAATCCGCGAGTTATGCGATCAGTACTACCTTCAGGACAATGTCACAGATGAGTTGTATCTCATTATGAACATTTGCATTGGTATCAGCGAAACTAAAGGTGTGAGTAAAGCAAATCGTCAACTCTTCCCAAATAGTGATCTCTCTGCACAACTCAACTGATACATACCATGATCATGACATCTCATCCAATGTGTGGAAAAATGCATGGACCTACTCATCCTTTGGTCATGATGCCTACAAGGTCTGACACTCGATCAAATGAACCCCAGGGTTATTCTTCCCATCATACCTTCCTGTTTGGTACACTTATGTATTGCCAAAGTGAATTGTCATCAATATTTGACACTGCGACCATCCAGTGATCGACTTCTTATGGGTATCCCACCAACGTGCTGGAGTAGCCTTCAGTGCTTCATCCAACAGAAGCAACAACTATAGTTCTGACACCTTATCTTCAAATTCCACTAGGAATTCAGATAACTCAAGAATTCCTTCATATACTAGTAATTCAATAGTCTTAGTCGCGATTCGGCACAACGACTATGTAGCTAACTTACCCTGAAACCGCCTACCAATAGACTTAGTACAGACATATAATTGAGTCATTTATGTATCTATTGAATACAAGGCCAGATATATGCTTTATTGTGAACACCTTAAGTCAGTATATAGTTAAACCTAGACATGTTCACTTGATAGCTGCAAAGCATGTGATGAGGTACCTAAAACGTACGATAGACTTGGGACTTTACTATGGTAGATATCATGAATACATATTATATGGATATATGTATTTAGATTGGGAAGGAAGTGCCACGGACAAGAAGAGAACCTCAGGTGGATGTTATTGTCTAGGATCCGCCATGATCTCATGGTTTAGTAAGAAACAATCTAGTGTATCCCTCACCAAAACTGAAGTAGAGTACATAGGAGCTTGCTCTGCTAGTTGTGAAGCTATATGGATTTGGAAACTGATTTCAAGACTATTTGACATGGGTTTGGAAACCATAGTGATTTTTTGTGACAGCCAGAGTTTCATAAAGATGGCAGAGAATTCGGTGTTCCATGATAAATCAAAGCACATAGAAATCCAATATTTTTATAGAAGGGATATGGTACAAAAGGGATATATAAAACTCTAGTATGTGAGTACCGATGAGCAAGTTGTTGATATTCTGACCAAGCCTCTATCTTGAGTAAAGTTTGAATATTTCCGTGACAATCTTGGTGTAGTTTGAAAATACTTTCCTCACAAGGAGGAAGAGTGATGGGACTACAAAATTTCCTTGCAAGAAGGAATGATGAATATACAGATCCTCAATGGAAAATAAGGAACAAGTCGAAGATATGGAATCCATCAAAAAGGAATAGTAGGTCGAAGATATGAACCCTCCTCAAACAAAGGGGGAGCAGGTTGATAATATGCATCCTCACAGGAAAGGGGGAGTGATGGTAAGACTAACATCGATGATGGGATGCCAGTGATGCTCCAGTATGAAAGAGGCCAAATATGTGTGAATATGTCGACAAGGTCCGACATTCACTTGTGGATGACAGTATGGTCAGGTGGGAAATAACACTCTGTTCTTGTAGACATTACTCTTGCATGGAGAGTATCCATAGTTCATTGTGGATACTGTAGAATACCAGTCGTTTGGGAGTGGTCCTAGCCTTAGTGGAAAGGATGCTTTTTGAGGAGTCCTTATTAATGGCAGGGACAACATTTACATGCGGTCAAGATCTGATTTGTAGACATTAATCTTGTATGGAGAGTATACCTATAGTTATATGTAAATGCCATAGAATAACACTCGCTTGGTAGTAGTCCTAGCCTTAGTGGAAAGGATTCTCTATGATGAGTCCTCACGGATGCCATATTATAACACTCGCATGGAGTGGTCCTAGCTCTAATATGTTGTGGATGTCCTACAATGAGGGACGATACCTAGGTGCAGTTGAGATCTGAAGTTGTAGAAAATACTCTTGTATGGAGAGTATGCCTACATGTATATGTAGATTCCATAGTATAACACTCACTCAAGAGTTGTCCTATATTTGAAGATGAGGATGCACTACAATGAGTCCTTATGGACAATAGGGTATGCATCTAGGTGCGGTCAAGATATAAATTCAGTTGGTCGATGCTATGGACCCTCCTCGTTAAAGGGGATTAGTCTAATGGAGGATCGCATCATCCTTGGAACTATGTCCTAAAGTGATAGGGATTGATCATCCCACAAAAATATCATGCATACAAAAGGAAGCATGGTGGAAAAAGGATCGAGAAGATTGAAGAGTTGCTACAAAGGATAGAGAAGATCAAAGTATTGTTGCAAAGGATCGAGAAGATCGAAGTGCTACTGTAAAGGATCGAGAAGATTGAAGTGTTGCTGCAAAGGATTGAGAAGATTGAAGTATTTCTTCAAAAGGATCAAGTGATCGTGTGATGTAGAATATGAAGACATTGAAGATTAAATGTTCTAGTTACTGGTTGTGGAAAATTCCTATGACGTATAGATGTATTACATCAATACTATTGAGGATACTCTCTCTCATTTATCCTATAGTATATGATAACATTGCCAGTAGAATAACCTTCTCGTTAAGGTGGAGTGTTGAAATATTGTAACTTCAAAGGATATTCTAAATGTATGTTGGGACTTAGGATAGAAGGGCAGAATTCATGTAGAATTATGCCTAAGTATGGAAGAAGAGTGTAAAGGAGAAGAGAAAGGAGCTACGATGGAGGAAGAAGCATCAAAGGAAAGGGAAGGGTGTTGTGATAGAAGAAGGAAAGTAAAGAAGAAGACAAAGAGAAGGTGTGGGATGAGGAAGTTGAGCTAGTTTAGTAAGCCACGACGGAAGGACAGAGGAAGATACGATATGACATGTCAGAATATTCATGGAAGCAGGCGTGCGAAGAAGCATAATGATAGGAAAATGAAAGTAAGGAATAACACTGAGAAAGATATAGTCCTTAGCGATCGTGGGTACGAGCTCAACTGGAGCCAGAGGAAACCACATGCATAAAGGGATCTTTCTAAGTCAGGCCAATAGTGCCTTTTTGTTATGTATTTCTATAATAGGAAAGATAGTTGGTTCACTGAATATAGTACGTCGGTTGGGATAACGACTGAAGCTGAGTCTATCAGAGTCTGTATTGAATCAGTATTGAGTCTCTACAAGCATGTATGGGAGTTGTATCAAGTTTGTAATAGGGCTATAAAAGAAGGAACCCAAGCTGTAAATGGGTTAGATATTTTTGTGTTGATTAGTTGATACAACAATTTTTAGTAATATCTAGGATCTTGGGAAAGACACTTGAGCTAGGATGGAGATAGTAGTTTTTGGTTAATGACTTTGGATCATTGAGTGTGTCAGATTAGTGGGTCTACAGCTGAGTTTGGAGTTGGGTAGAGAAGCTCGAGTCAATCTAGGCTGTGTGCGGATTGCTACTAGGAGTAGAGTAGACCAAGAAGAGAGAGAAGACCAGAGAGCATGAGGGAGAGGAAACGTTTGTAAATATAGAAGAGAATTTCTTGAACAAAGTATACAGCTTCATGTGTAGACAAAAGGTGCATCTATTTCCTCATTCCAATGCCAAATGAAGAGCACCTTAAGGTTTTTTCCCAGATGGTTTTCCACGTTATATGTTGTGTATATGTGTGAATATTGAGTAGCTTAGTTAAATGCATAAATGATGTGCTCTATGATTGATTGATTATTCTGTTGCAACCAAATAAATGCATGAATGACATGTTATAAGTAATGAATATGTGTATGCTTTCCGTTCACTATTTGATTACGTGAATCACATAAATAAGGATTGAATTATCAGTTAGTGTTGAAATAAAAGTGAAAAGCATCAACCCACCCTCCCGGTCTTGGTAGGAAATATTGGTGCAGAGCCAAGCTACTCAAACACCCTCCTGCACAAACTACGGAAATGTGGTACTGGAAGTTACCGATAAAACTAAGATATCTCGGGTGTGATGACATATGTGTCGCAAGTGTTGCCAGCTGAGCTCCGCTATGTCGGGCCGATATCTTGGGCTTTATTGTGTTTCCCAAGAAGGGACTGAACTCAGGCCCGCTGGGGAAGAGGGACGGAAAGCCAACAAATGGTTATTTTGTTAGGACGTTGAAGTGTTGTGGTGAGGGATATGTTCTGGCATCCCATGAAACTAGAAATTCAAGACTGGGTGGATTTCAAAGAGCTAGAGTTTGCACAAGAAGAAAGTGAAGGATCCTGGTGGAACCCAACAGATTGGTTGGGATGGTATATTTATTCATATCTTTATGAGAGTTTATTTTTTGAGTTCCCCATTGTATTTTATGAATGGTTGTTTAAGTGGGAAACCCAACAAAATAATTTTCAAAGGGAAGAACTGAAGGAGTGGACTCCTTTCTTGATTAAGCGGTTGAAAATTATAAATAACCCTATATCAAGGGCTGTGGACTTCTGGGTATGTAGTATCCTAGAAGGATATATTACTTAGTTTGTTGTTGACACAATAAACTCATACAGTGAGGCATAGCAAAAAAAATTCCAAGGACCATGCAACGGATACCTATCATCTTTAAAGACGTGGATAAACATGATTATCTATGAAAAAGGCATTCTGCGAATGATAGAGTGAGTAACAAAGGGTGGTTTTTTCTCAGCAGAATCTTAGAGTGAGTTGTTCCCATGGGAAAGTGGAATTGAACTAGAGACAAGATTTTTAAGAATTGGAATAAGATTCATGTCCAACAAAAGATGGAAAACATTGTTTAGGATAGAGAGTTGAAACACAGAGCAAGAAGAGGAAGGCTACGAGTTTGCATCGTACTTAGACGGAGGCTCTTGTGATGAATAAGAGGAATATTAGCCGATATCAGAAGGTAACGAAGAGTTCGAAGAGTCGACTGAAGCTCCAAAAAAATAATGTGTTGATAAATCACCTACAGTACCAAAGGTAAGATCGCGGGACTTGTCTCCAAGTATTTATGTAAATACAAGTAGTACTAACACTGTAAATGGCAGACAAGGAAGTCCGACTAGCCCAAATTTTGTTCCGATAGTACAAACAACAAATCCAATGGCTGGAAATGACATTAAGCTCCCAATATTCAATGGGAATGAGATATAAGACTTAGATAAAGTCTGGTTTCTTTGTGACATTGTCTAGATTGTATTGTAGATCTAGGATGAGAATGCCAAGAAAGAACAACTGACCACACCGCTACGAGGTTGTTCGCTGGACTGGTATATGAAATTTTCCATAGTACTAGTAGGAATAGTCCCAAAAACATTCAATGAGATTTGACTGGGGTTGATTGATGAGTTTAAGAAACCAAAGTCTGAATCCTAATGCATCACTGAGATAAAGGAGATCAAGCAGCTACCGACCGAATCTGTATGGGATTTTGACCATAGATTTAAGACATTAATGGCCAAAGTGAGTCTCGAAATGTCGGATGTGCAACAAAAGGAATGGTTTATTGTTTCCTTGTTGCCTCATATTCGAGCATTGCTGATGCAACATAAACTCATGTCGCTAACAGAGGCTCTAGAAATAGCAATGAAGCTAGAAGCATAGCCAGTTGGGGACATTGGCTCGGGAATGATGCAAACTTAGTCGTAGATTTTTAATTTTATAGTGCAACTCCAGGACATCAAAAGAGGCAAGGAATTTTAGGAGGAACTATGGTGTATAAGGTGCAGAACAAATGGACACCATAAGATAATTTTTCGGTGCTGGTGAACTATGTCGTAGCAGGCACGCTAAACCCATTAAACACCCAAGAAAGAAGAAGAAGGCTACGAGTTTGCATTGTACTTAGATGAAGGATCTTGATGAAGAAGAGGAATATCAACCAATATCGGAAGATGACGAAGAGTTTGAAGAGTAAGCTGAAGCTCCAGAAAAATACTGTGTTCATAAATTGCCTACAGTACCATAGGTAAGATCACGAGACTTGTCTCCAAGTATTTATGTAAATACAAGTAGTACTAACACTGTAAATAGCAGACAAGGAAGTCTGACTAGCCCCAATTTTGTTTTGATAGTACAACCAACAACTTCAATGGTTGGAACTAACATTAAGCTCCCAATATTCAATGGGAATGAGCTAGAAGACCCAGAGAAAGTTTGGTTTCTTTGTGACATTGTCTAGACTGTACTGTAGATCCAAGATGAGAATTCCAAGAAAGCACAATTGACCACACCGCTACGAGGTTGTTCACTATACTGGTATATGAAATTTTCCATAGTACTAGTAGGAGTAGTCCCAAAAACACTCAATGAGATTTGACTGGGGTTGATTGATGAGTTTAAGAAACCAAAGTCAGAATCCCAGTGCATCAATGAGATAAAGGAGATCAGGAAGCTACCGACAGAATATGTTTGGGATTTTGACCATAGATTTAAGACATTAATGGCCAAAGTGAGTCTCCAAATATCGGATGTGCAACACAAGGAATGGTTTATTGTAGCCTTATTGCCTAATATTTGAGTGTTGTTGATGCAACATAAACTCATGTCACTAATAGAGGCTTTAGAAATAGTAATGAAGCTAGAAGCATCACCAGTTGGGGATATTGGCTCGGGAATGATGCAAACTCAGTCGTAGCTCGCTAATCTTACGGTGCAGCTCCAGGACATTAAAAGAGGCAAGGAATTTCAAGAGGAACTATGGCGCACAAGGTGCAGATCAAATGGACACCATAAACATAATTTTTCGGTGCTGGTGAACTATGTTGCAGCAAGCGTGCTAAACCCATTAAACACCCAAGGAATGCCTTGGTGTGGAATATGCCAGACTAGACGGCATAAGTTTGTGGAATTCCTGTGCTTACATAAGATTGTGAGTGCACCCGCTAGTATCTAATGTAAATTTTGTAAGTCAGTAGGTCATGATGAGAAATATTGTAGAGCACTTCGTCTATCTCAAGAGAAGACGATGGATACCTACTTAATGAAAAATGATGAACAAATGCAAGCTAAATGAGTGCAGCCTCAGTATCAGCCTATGCAGTATCAACAACAACAATATCCTCAACCATAATACCAGCCAAATCAGTATCCCCATCAACAACAATACCCTCTGCAAAGGGGGGGGGTGGGAATTTTAGAGGTCAAGGACAACAACAAGGAGGAAGATTTGGTCGAGGAAGAGGCCAAATAGTATGTTATAATTGTGGGAAGCTAGGACATTTTTCCTGAGATTTTCAAAAATCCTATGAAAAATTGTACATATTGTAAAGCATTTGATCACACTCTTGATCAATTCCCGCAACTTATTGTGAAATGGAAGGCTAGAACTATCGTTAACTCCAATCCAAATATTCAAAGGTTCTACCACTTGGTAGACTATTCCAAGTACCTGTGGAAGTCGAAGGATTAAGAACATATGCCGAATTCAAAGTTATTTACATTTTCGATGACACAAACCCATATCCTACACTTCTAGGAATTTATTGGGCAATAGAAAACCAAACTATTATAAACTTCAAGAAGAGGATCTTGTCTTTTGAAGATTCTAAAATAAGAGTGGTTGCACCTATTGATCCATTTGAAGGACAACGATATATCGAGCTTGTGCATAATGAAGGGAAATAAAAATATTTGGATCAATTGTACAACATCATGTCTTCTAAGGAAGACTATATTAACCCAACAACCAATGGAAACCTGAGTTGGAGAAGTGTAAGATCGTGTACGTCTGAATCAGGTGATGCTCTAGAAAATTGGCAGAACATGCTGCATGAAGTCTCCATGCACATATGTACGAGAATTACAAGAGTTGTTCAAAGGGTAGGAGTCAAAGAAAGTGCACTACCTATGTATGAAGGATTTCCTAATCTTGCATCCTTCTTGGAAGAATTTGAAGAAAAGTTCACAAAATCACAGCGATTATCCACTTTGGACTATGTGTTGAAAGCTATGCTCGCTAGATGGTGGGGTACACACAAGCTGTCTATCTCTGAATGGTCACATGTAGGAGATTAATGGAAATCAGATTTGGAGAAGAGATCATTTATTTTGATCAAAAGTACATAGGATTGATAGAACCTTGAAAAAATATTGAGCACTATCGTAGGATTTGGCAAGAATATATGCGACAAGAATGGGTTCACCGATTCATCCACACCTTGGAAATTATGCCAAGAAGTTGGTACACCTCATAAGAGTTGTGACGAGGAACCATTGAATGGGAAATATTAGCTGTAAGTTTTACCCAAACATTCCAATCTGAAAGTGAACACCTAATAGCTGATGCTGCATTACAAGTCATCAAGGAGAAAATATTTGAAGAAATACCAGTTACAAACATGCACTGACATCATTGCCCCATGACTAAACATAGTTGGATGCAGTGCTATAATCTCACTGGGGAACTGGATGACGATGAACTACTTGAGATAAATATACCCGAATCAGGAGGTATACGCATAGTAGAGGGAGCCCCTATGACTATTGACAAGTTTCTAAAACCACTTAAAATTAAGAAAGTAAATATTGGGTCCGAGGAAAACCTGAAGTTTTCTAATATTGGAGATTATTGGGATGAAGAAACTACGAGAAATATCACTGAATTATTACACGAGTTCCAGGATATGTTCCCTACAAAGTTATCTGAAATGAAAGGCATAGTTGGAGACCTAGGTGAAATGAAGATACCCTTGAGTCCTGATGCAAAACCAGTTAAACAACGACCATACAGAATGAACCCGTGGTACAAGGAGAAAGTTAAAGCTGACATGGATCGAATGCTAGAGGAAGGAGTGATAGAATCAATTTAAGAATCATAATGGATCATCCCAATCATAGTGCAAGATAAGATGAATTCAGGGGAAGTCAGAATTTGTGTTGATCTCAGAAAATTAAATGATGCCTGCTTGCATGATCCATTTTCAACTCCATTCATAGATGAGGTATTGGAGAATGTTGGGGGACATGAAATGTATTCATTTGCAGATGGATTCTCGGGATACCATCATGTTATAATTTCAAAAGAAGATCGCTAAAAGACTACCTTTTCAATGGAATGGGGATGCTACTAGTACATGGTAATGCCCTTTGGAATCAATAATGCACCTGCAATTTTTTCGCTAATTATAGTTGTTGCATTTAAATAATATATACACAAATTTCTTGAAGTTTACTTTGATGACTGGACAGTTTTTGGTCTCATAAGAGATCACATAGAAAGTCTTAGAATGATGCCGTCAGTACCAAATTGATCTCAATTTGAGAAAATGTATTTTTTGTGTTCCTTTTGGGGATCTGTTAGGACATGTAGTCTGTCGTGATGGAATTTTGGTTGACTTGGATAAAATTTCTATCATCCTGAACTTACCACTAACTACCATAGTTAAAAAATTAAGATACTAAGTTTCAATGGATAGATGAATGCCAAGAGAGTTTGGATAAGTTGAAAAGCAAAATGGCTATTGAACCCATACTGGTTTTCCAAATTGGAAAAAAGAATTCCATGTTCATGTTGACGCATCCTCTATGGCTCTTGGAGTGGTATTGACGCAACTAGGAGACTGAGATATTGATCACCCAATTTATTTTGCTAGCAAGAAGCTATCAACCGCAGAAAATAATTACACTACATTAGAGAGAGAAGGACTTGCACTGGTCTATGCATTGCAGAAATTCAGACATTACTTGCTGGGGGGCATTTTAAAATGTACATTGATCATTCTGCATTGAAATACTTGGTTAACAAGCTAGTGTTGGGGGGGAGATATTTTTTGATGGATTCTCCTATTCCAGGAATTTGATTTTGATATTATTGCCAAACCAGGTCGATTAAACCTAGGACTTGACCACCTACCAAGAATAGAGAGTGGACAAGAACCTACTAGCCTGGAGGAAAATCTCCCAGTTGCACAACTGTTTGCGATAACCACCTTTGATAACCAACATGAGGATATCATATAGTTCCTAACTACGGGTTTTGCATCGGCTGAGTTTACAATAGCGCATAAGAAACAATTAGTAGCATGAGCTGTAGATTTCCAATTGATTGTTGGACACTTATATAAACTGGGCCTAGATGAAATACGGTGACGCTGTGTTTTTGAACATGAGTGACCAATTATTTTAAGTGAAGCACATGGTGGGATTGCAAAAGAACACTATGTAGGAAAGACGACGATATAGAATATATTGCAAGCCAAGCTATGGTGGCCTACCATGCATGCCGATGCTAGAGATTATTGTCACAACTGTGATGTCTGCCAGCGACTAGGGAAGCCATCCAAAAGAGATGAGAATCCTTTATTTTCACAAATCACGTTACAAGAATTTGATAAATGGGTTGTTGACTTTGTGGGGCCTATTTGTCCAATAGGGAAGCACACAGGATCTAGATATATTATCACTGTGACAGATTACCTGAATCGATGGGTAGAAGTTGCACATGTCAAGGATTATACTGCTGCAATGAAAATGAAGTTTTGTTATAAAATGTGGTAACAAGGTTTGCATGCCCCAAGATATTGATTAGAGATCAAGGTACACATTTTGTTAATTAGTTGATTGAAGAACTAACAAATGAATTTCATATACAACATAGAATAATAACTCCATATCACCCATAAGTGAATGGAGCAGTTGAAGCATTTAACAAGATTTTGGAAAATGTGCTCACCAAAGTCTGCAACATAAGAAGGGATGATTGGGACCAGAAAATTTCAGCAGTGCTATGGCGTATGGTACAACATGCAAGAAGTTAACAGGCCAGACATCGTTTTGATTAGTGTATGGGCAGGAACTTGTCATGCCTATGGAATATATTGTACCAAGTTTAAGACTGGAGTCCATTACAGAAATGACAGATGTTGATGTTGTCTAAAAACGATTACTTTAGTTAATCCATTTGGAAGAAGAATGCTTCATTGTAGGAGTCCATAAAAATATAGAAAAAAGGAAGAAGGCATGGCACGACAGACACATTAATAAAAAGCAATTTTTAGTTGGAGGTATTGTTCTTATGTACGACAGTAAATTTTTCAAAAACCCAGGCAAGTTGAAGACACATTGGTTAGGTACTTATGTAGTGAAGAAAATCACTGATAGAGGAGTAGTGAAATTGGAAAAAATGGATGGCACGTAAATTAGAGGGCTCATCAATGGGAGCTAGTTTAAGCCTTACTTTGATAACTGTGATATCAAAAGAAGTGTGATGATCTCCATGAAGGTTAGGAGAAAAAGAATAGTGTGACCTTTACATAAAGCGCAGCAAGGAAAGTGTGGCACTAAAAGCAATGGTGCTTTGATATAATGAGGAGGAAGGATTGTTGAAATGACCAATATCAAATGCATAGACATTAAGAAAATTTGAATCCGATTGCAAGAGATGTTGAGGGTCACATCCTCCATTAATATCATGACATCACAACGAAAAGGGGCAACGTAGTTGGTACCTCCACATAAGGAGTCAGATCAAAGAACCCAAGTGATGGTTCATGTTGTCATTATTCTACTCGATGATGGCGTGTGTAAGGATTTGACAGACTCATTGCTGGAATGAACTGCTATTGATGGTCAATTGCCAGCCCATGTCCTTATATTACCACAACTAAATCTGTTTGTAAGAAACAGAGTGAGTGAAAATCAATAGAGAAGAATGATGACTAATTGTTATCATGATAATAGCATTGGGGGTCTCATTGAGGAAATTGTAATGATTGTTCTGATTAGGAATCCTGGTGTTCGATGTGTTTTACTGATGGTTGGGATCTTCTTGGAAATTTAGCCAATTGTGGGCCTCCATGCAGAAGTGGTTCATGGATCAAAATCAACGCAAGTCAATTTATGGAGCATTAGCTCACGTGGCTCATGAAAAGTCATAGGTGAGTGTTGGGATCCTGTTGGGCCTTGGGACAGAAGGGAAGAATTCATGTAGAATTCTTCCGAAGTATGGAAGAAGAGTGTAAAGGATAAGAGAAAGGAGCTATGATGGAGGAAGAAACGTCAAAGGAAATGGAAGGGTTCCACGACAAAAGAAGGAAAGTAAAGAAGAAGATAGAGAGAAGGCGTGGGATGAGGAAGTTGCACCAGTTTATTAAGCCATGAGGGAAGGACAAACAAAGGTACGAGATAACATGGAAGAATATTTGTGAAAGAAGGTGTGCGAAGAAGCGTAATGATAGGAAAATGAAAGTAAGGAATAACACTGAGAAAGTGACAGTCCTTAGCGATAATGGGTACGAGCTTGGCTGGAGTTGGTGGAAACCACACACGTACAAGAATATTTGTAAGTCAAGCTGATAGAGCCTTTTTATTATGTATTTCTATAATATGAAAGACAGTCAGTTGGATGAAGATAGTAAGTTGGCTGGGATAGCGACCGAAGTTGAGTTTGTTAGAGTCTATATTGAGTCAGTATTGAGTTTGTACAAGCATGTATGGGAGTTGTATCGATTATGTAATAGGGCTATAAAAGAAGGAATCCAAGCTGTAAATGAGTTAAATGGTTTTGAGTTGATTAGTTGATACAACAATTTTGAGTAATCTATAGGCTCTTAGGAAAGACACTTGAGCTAGGATGGGGATAGTATTTTTTGGTTAATGACTCTGGATCATTGAGTGCATTAGAGTAGTGGGTTTGCACCTAAGTGCACATATAGGTATAGAAGGTCGAGTCGATCCATGCTCTGGGCAGATTTCTAGTAAGAGTAGAGTAGAGAAAGAAGAGAGAGAGAAGATCAGAGAGCGTGAGGGGGAGGAAATTTCTGTAAAGATAGAAGATAAGATCTTGAAGAGAGTCTGTAGCTTCATATGCAGACAAAAGGTGCATCTATTTCCTCATGCCAATGACAGATGAAGATAACCTTCTGGTTTTTTCTTGGATGGGTTTGCATGTTATATGTTGTGTATATGTGTGAATGTTGAGTAGATTAGTTAAATGCATAAATTTTGTGTTCTATGATTGATTGATTATTGTGTTGCAACCAGATAAATGTATGAATGTCATGTTATAAGTAATCAATATGCCTATGCTTTTTGTTCACTATTTGGTTACGTGAATCACATAAATAAGGATAGACTTATTAGTTGGTGTTGAAATATAAGTGCAAACCATCAACCCACCCTGCTAGTCTTCATAGGAAACCTTGGTGTAGAGCCAAGGTGCTCAAACACTCTCCCACACAAACTACATAAATGTGGTTATGGAAGTTACCCATAAAGCTAAGATATCTCAGGTGAGATGACATATGTGTCGCATGTGCTGACGATTGAGCTCCGCTCTGTTGAGATGATGTCTTGGGATTTTTTGTGCTGGCCAAGAAGGGACTAAACCTAGGTCCGCTGGGGAAGGGGAGCGAAAATAAAACAATTTATTTTACTTATGTAACCCAAGGGAGATGTTATTATTCCTCTGCTAGTATGTTATATTGTAATTTGTAATCATAGATTCATGAGGTAAATCCTCCATTGTAAGTCAGGTCATTAGTACCCTAATGAATAATATAAAATACTGTTTTGAGACTTCCTAGGTGAAGTTGTCCTAGTAAGTTCAGTGAGGCCAACTTGTCTAGGGTATAAATAAAGGATCTGATTTCCTCATTATAACACAGAATCACTCACTTGTGTAGCGCATAGGAGAGAGAGAGTGAGAGAGAACAACAAGGAGAATACATGTTTTTGGGGTTATAACTTAAACATCTTATACAAAGGAAGTTTTGCTGGGTTTTCTTCCCCTTGGGGGATTTCCAGGATAAATACTGTTTCTATCTTGTGATTGTGTTTATTTCAGTGATTCTACATATTCTACTATTGTGAATTTGGATTGTACACTAATGATATCTAGTCTAGCATATGAAATCTTAACATAGTTGATATTCCTTCTTTTCAATCCCACATTTCTTGAGCAATAGAACAAGTGATTTGAATTTGGTGAAGAAAACCTCAATAGAATCGAAACTTCTTGGACTTAATGAGAATAACTCATTATCCAACCAATGCACTCTTATCTCATCTTGTAATCCAAAGACAAACTCAATTTTGTTCCATACTTGGTCTAGAGTGGTTAAAACATCTATATGAAAGAGTAGATCAGGAGAAATAGAGAGGCAAAGAAATCCATAGGCTTCATCCAACCTATTATTCCACTTGGATTTCTCAACAATAGCATTAGGATAATTCTCTAAAGGCAAATTAACTCTGCATAGTCCCTTACTACGCAATAGAATGCCAATTTTGGCTTTCTATTCATGATAGTTGAAGGGAGTTAGGATCATAGCTGAAGAGAAAACCATGCTAAGAATTTGATGTGCTCAAGAAGATAATATCTACAACCTACACATATAAAAACAAGGAGAAAAAAATGTAAGATCAATTCAAGCTCTTCTTCAAAGAGGAATAGGAGACTATATGCGCTTTGATGTAGAGAACTAATAGCTCCTAAATTTTGTATAACTTAAGAAAACTTGCACTTTGATACCATGTAGAAATAGCAGCTCTGATTCCATTTAGAAAGAACAACTCTGATACTATAAATAAATTGAGGCTTACTACAATGTGTAAGCACAGGACAAGATCTAGTTACAAGATAATTCTCACAAGCATGCACAAGGAAAATAGAGAGAAGAATAATGTTACTGAATCACATGAAGAAGTGAAGAATGAATAATTGATTATTGAATCAATTAATTGATTTATTATTACAATACTAATACATCCTTATAAAGGAAAATTTATTTTCTAGAAGACAACTCATGCTAGCTCATAAATCATGCTTACTAAATATGATAAACCCCTATAGGTGGCTAAAGCACTTTCCAACTCTGCCAAGGACCTCATGAATTTGCTAAAGAATGACTGGGTTGTCATGAGTGATGGAGAAACATGTTAATCCTAGATTCTGGAGATAAAATCATGGAGGATGGGTTGGAAACAAAAGTTAAAAGTTTCCTAGTTGACTAGCTTTACCTTATCCACTGAAAGGAAGGGATAAAGCAGGATAAATAAAATTTTTATAGGAAGGCACAAATATTCATTATGGTTGTCAATAAATTGGGAAGTATCTAACCAAAATCAGGAAAAAGGCACTCCTGTGTTATATATGGAAAGTGTTGACCAAGTGGTGCAAGTGGATGCCAACTATCTAAGCTAGTAGGTAGGAAATTAATAAAAAATGATTAAATATTGTTATTCTAAGTATGGAGTGGGTTTTTAATATCCCAACATCTAATAGGGTATTGTCTATGAGAATCATTGAATCGATACAACACAATTCTATACTTGATACAACACAAGTCCATAATATTGATACAACACAAGACCAGTCTTGATATAACACAAGACTCCAATCTTGATACAACACAAGACTCCAATCTTGATACAACACACGATTCCAATCTTGATACAACAATACATCACAGTACATGCATCCCACCTCAATACACGAGGACATAGATATGACATGATACAACACAATATCCTGAATTAATACCACACAACTCTTGGAGAATGACTCGTGATGTTGTGCAATCAACAAAGATATCACAAACCATGGATGAGTAAGTCATGTATGATGACTCTGACTAGTTTGGGAACTTTTAAATATTGTTGTCTATGAAGATACATCAATAATCCCTCTTCAACTAGAGGATTTTCTTTCACGGGGACTTCACTTAGTGAACATCTCACATAGCACGTGCGATTGTGGGATATTAAAGAATACCCTTAATTTCTAGAGATATTGACCCAAAATATTTTTGTTGAAACCCCCTCCCAATACTCAAAACCTCCTCCCCACCCCTTTTTATACCTCAATCCTTATAAACCACCCTACCCACCCCCACCTTAAACCCCTCATCCCCCCCATACCTGCAATATATTGGTTCAATTTTTAAAAATTTTAAAACCCGCAATATGAACTAACGTGATAGGATATTAGTCAACAAGTGAAGCCCCCATGGTTTCTTTATACTAAACCAAGCTTGTTCTGGAAAAATGCTTAGTAAATATGGTGGAAATTTTTCTCATACATGGATATGTACAGGAGTTACACAACTCCTTTCTATACCATGTCTCAGATATAACTGACTAGAAACTTTGCAAAGTTTTAACTTTTTTTACAATATGCTCTATCTGGAGCAACATATCAGTGATGTTATCTTTCTAAATCACTATACTAGTCAAATTCCATATATCCATGAAACTTTCTTTCATTGACTGAGACATGTATGAATCTACATATACTTGTACTAAGCAGATAACACAACACATGCTTTGATGTACATGTATTTGTACTGACTGTAAAGAATATAACAGGTCCTAGGACCTGTGTATATATAACATCTAAAGTATCCTACAAATATGAATAAGAATTAGATTTATCTTCGTGTGTGTGGTCATGGAATTATAATCCAATCTTCTTGAATCCTTTCAAGAACTCTATTGAATATTTTTTCTCAAGGGAAGAAAATCTTATCCAATGACTGTTACACCTCTAAAATTAAGAATCATTCAAGATTCTTACATATACCTTCATTTTTAATATGAGAACCATGCAGGTTTATGCATGGTAGGAGTTCAATTACCCAGTTCCATTATATTTCCAGGAGCTAGAAAATCTAGCTTCCCCCACTCAACATCTAGGATGTGAGAATCATAATTTGAGTCCTTCGTCATGAAGATGTTGGTTTATTGGTCAGTACTGAGGGGTGGGGGGGGTGAATCAGTATTGTTATCTTTTTACTATTTTAACCACTTTGAAATCTATCATTAGAAACACATAACAAAAAGAATACACAAAACACAATTTTAATGTGGAAGTCCAATAGGGTAAACCACCAATATGTCCTATTACTACAAAATTTCTATTTACAAATTGTTTCTCATGCTGCTACAGACAAGGATGGTATTACACCCTGTCTACCAATACCAATTGGAAGGAGGATACGACCCCCTAGTTTATCAACTATGACTAAAAGGATGCTACAACACCCTATTTACCAATGCTGATTGGAAGGAGGCTATGACCACCTAGTTTATCAGCTACGAATGAAAGGATGCTACAACACCCTATTTACCAATTCCAATTGGAAGGAGGCTACAACCCCATGGTTTATCAGGTAAAACTAAAAGGAGGAAACAAACCCCTACAGGCCTGTTGTCTACCCTTGCACCTCCCTACCACCCTGATATGTTTCTCACGATTTCTCTCCCAATGAATTCTGTAACACCCACTGCTCTCTAATTCTGATCATGCAATTCAAACTGTAGAGACATATTCCCTTTTACTCAGGCCGCTGCTTAAATACTTCTTACTGTTTAAGCTTTTTTCAACAGTAGCGTCTCTTCAAACTGAACAAACATACCTTTCTCTGTTGCGCCCTTTCAGATATGAAGATCACACCTTTTAGAACATCCTTTTACGTTCTTCCATAGATCCTGCACCTTAGAGATCGTTTCTGCATCTTGTAAACCATTTCCGCACCTCTTTCCAATGTTTGCAGGTGCTTCCATACTACCAAACTTCTTTCCACGGGATCAACTTCCTGATCCAATCAGATTCATTGATCTTATCTCTAAGTCAATATGGACCGTCGATCTAACCATCAATTTCCGCCTCAAAATCTCCTTTCCACACTAATATTATGTTTCAATGATTTCCCACCATTGATCTTCATTGGGAATTTTCATGATTTTCGATCTCCATATTGTAGGATGTGGGATATGGGATGCGGGATGTCGACTATCCACTTTTTCCTTTCTACAAGATTCTTTCTGCAAGCTTCTTTTCACAGGATTCTTTCCACAAGATCCTTTATATAATTCTTCTTCTGTACTATTGATCTGTTTTAGCAGAAATAACTTCAACCGTTTGATCTCTCTAGATTGCGGGATGCAGGATGTGGGATGCGGAATCACACTTTCCTATTTTGGGCTTCCACAAATTCCTTCTGCAACTTTGTTTTCACATTTTCCAGGATCGTTGATTTCCTTGCAGGTTCACCCCTGACCGTCTATCTTGATCTTTTGCGAAACTTTGTTTCTTACGCCTAACTTATGTAAACTTGATCTTCACCGTCAGATCTAGTTTGGGTCGCTCCCTGACTGTCCATTCTAGAACTAATGCGGATCTACATTCTATCTTTGCGAATTATACAAAAACCGATCCTCATTCATCGTATCTCATGCAGATAACTATGCTGCCTCATCATCGTGCCATGTCATCACTACCTTAGTATTTCACTGAGTACATCATCATATCCATTGGTTATTCCTTTGTCATTCGTGAACACCTTTGACATTAATGACAACTATAACCCAAAATTTCCAACAATCTCCCCCTTTGGGATTGATGGAAACCTCTAAGCATTCTCCCCTTTGACAACAATGACAAAGGAACATTTCTATCTGACATCTCCCCCTGTCAACATTTCTCCCGCTGAGATTGAGCTTTCTCTTCTTAGTAATTTTGTAACGGAATTACTCCCATTTTCTGTCTAAAATGCTCAAAGGATTCCTTAGGTAGTGGTTTGGTGAAAATGTCAGCAATTTGTTCTTTTGTGTCAATGTGTTCTATTTTGATAGCTTTTTGAGACACCTATTCTCTTAGATATTGATATTTTATTGGTATATGTTTTTTCTTAAAATGCATGATAGGACTTTTAGACATATTTATAGCACTAATGTTATCACATTTGATCAATATTGGATGTTCATATATTACAAGTAGATCTTCTAGGATTTGTCTCATCCAAATAACCTAAGTGCAACATGAGGAGAAAATAATATATTGTGCTTCTGCTGTAGATAGTTAAATGGAGGATTTTTTTTTACTTGACCATGATACTAAACAATTTCCCCAAAAAAATGATGCTCCACTAGTACTTGTTTCGATTGTCAACACTTCCTTCCCAATCTGCATCAGTAAATTCCTTCAAGGTAAAGTCTTGTCCTTTTGAATACCATAAATCATACTCCATAGAACCTTTTATATATTTGAAAATATTTTTACTGCTGTTAGATGTGTTTCTTTGGGAGCTGATAGGAATCTAGCTACCAATCCAACAAATTGCATCACATCTGGTCTTTTGGCTATCACATATAGAAGACTACCAATCATGGATCTAAACATGGTATGATCTACTTCCAGATATTCATCATCCTTACTTAACTTGCAACCAGTGACCATGGGTGTACCAATAGGTTTGGAATCTTCCATTTTAAACTTTTTCATATCTTTGAGATATGAAAATTCCTTCGTCTGTTTGGTAGACTTGCAATCCCAAGAAGAATGTTGATTCACCCAACATTGACATTTTGAATTCTTTCTTCATTTCATAGGCAAAATGTACACTTGTAGAAGGAGCAAAGTCGACATAAGTCGACTTGAACGAAGACCGACTTAGTCAGCCGACTAATTCGATGGGCCGACTAAGTCGGTCGGTCGACTAAACTAAAAGATTAGTCGACTTAACTAACAGTCGTGTCGGTTCACCGAACCGACAGGTAGTTATTTTTTGTAACTGTTTGTAACTGGTATATATTAGGCTGTTGAGCCAAGCAAGAACTCAGTTCAATTCTGTGCCTTGTATGAAATCACTACATTAATATAATCTGTTTTCTATCTGTTCTTGTCTCTTGTCTCTTATTTATGGTTATTTTTTAGTATGTATTATTGGTAACCTTATGTGATCTGTGAGATTACAAATTGGTTCTGTTGCCGGGACATGAACCCGGGTCTCTCGGGTGAGAGCTGAGTATCCTAACTAACTAGACTAGACAACATTCTAAGACGTTGTGTATTCGACCATGAGAGAGAACAAATCATGCATGAAGCACACTATGGACCTGCTGGAGGACATTTTCAAGCGGATACAACTGCAAGAAAAATCCAACAGTCAGGCTTATGGTGGCCGACCATCCACAAGGATTGCAAAAACTTTGTTAGTCGATGTGATAGATGTCAACGACTTGGTCGATCTCTACCGAGCATAGAAATGCCCTTGATATCTATAAACCCTAGTCTCACATTTGAAATTTGGGCTATAGACTTCATAGGACCTTTTCCTATCCCAGCCAAACGATCAGGTGCCATATATATTATCACGGCAGTGGAATATGTCACTAAATGGGCAGAAGCAGAACCTGTCGATACATGTTCAAGTGAGGTAGCTGCTAAGTTTATCTACGAAAACATTATCACCCGATTTGGATGACCACTCACATTGATCAGCGACCAAGGATCACACTTTATCAACAAAACCATCCAAAACTTGACCGACCAGTTTCACATCGACCACCGACGAAGCACTGCATATCATCCTCAGTCGAACGGCGCCATTGAAGCTTTTAACAAAACACTAACCAAAGGGCTAACCAAAATATGCAGCACCGACAAAGACGACTGGGATGAGAAAATCCCTGCGGTTCTCTGGGCATATAGGACAACATATAAGCGGTCGACAGATCAAACACCTTTTCGACTAGTCTACGGGAAGGAAGCAGTCGTCCCCCTACATTTTCGACAGCAGACACCTATTATTGCACAGATACTACATGTCGATGTCGAACAGGCAAGAAAGGACTGACTATTTCAACTCAGTAAGCTGGAAGAACATAGAATCATGGCTATTGAACATCAGGAAATTCACAAACAACAACAAAAATCCTGGCATGACCGTAACATCAAAAACAAAAACCTCTCAGTCGGCGACCTTGCTTCACTGTATAACAGTCAAGTCAAGGGAAAACCCAAGAAATTACACACATAATGGATGGGACCTTACGTTGTCGAAGAAATACATCCCAACGGTTCAATCTGACTGAAAACATTATAGGGCCTAGTATTCCAGAAGCTCGTTAATGGAGCCCGACTCAAACGCTATAAAAACTGGAAAAAAAAAAAACGACCTTAACCGTCAACCAAAACCTATAAAAAGACAGAAAAATTCCAAAACAAAATAATACATCCGACAACAAGCCATGACAGCAACTCACTACGTCAACCACTGACATCACCTCCATCGACCATATTCGTCGACTAGTCAGGCCGACCGTTTTCACCCACAACATCGACCATCCGGCTGCACAGTCCCCAGCATGAGCAAGTCTGACTGCATCCGCAAGAGTTCATTTTTGTACCCCCCTGTTTCTTCGGGACGAAGAAACGTTTTGTTCGTGGGGGAGATGTAGAAGGAGAAAATTTGACATAAGTCGACTTGAACGAAGACCGACTTAGTCAGCCGACTAAGTCGATGGGCCGACTAGTCGATCAGCCGACTAAACTAAAAGATTAGTCGACTTAACTAACAGTCGTGTCGGTTCACCGAACCGACAAGTAGTTATTTTTTGTAACTGTTTGTAACTGGTATATATTAGGCTGTTGAGCCAAGCAAGAACTTAGTTCAGTTCTGTGCCTTGTATGAACTCACTACATTAATATAATCTGTTTTCTATCTGTTCTTGTCTCTTGTCTCTTATTTATGGTTATGTTTTAGTATGTATTATTGGTAACCTTATGTGATCTGCGAGATTACAACAACACTTAGGATTTGAATATTGCTTCCAAATATGATATCATCCACATAGACAACAACAATGATCATATTTTTATCTTCAACTTTTAAGTAAAGATTACTTTCAGTGGCTCCTCTTTTAAAACCTTGTTGTTTCAAGTAACTGTCTAGTATGGAAAACCACGCTCTTTAATCTTGTTTGAGGCCATAGAGAGCCTTCTTCATTTTACATACATAGTCTTTGTTCTCTAATAGGAGAAACCCTTCAGGTTGTTCAATATATACTTATTCTTCTATTTTACCATTTAGGAATGCAGACTTGACATCCATTTTATATACTTTGAATTTTTTATGGCATGACAATGCTAAAACCATTTTGATTTCTCCAAGTCAAGCTACAGGATCATAAGTTTCTTCAAAATCAATACCTTCCACTTGGGCATACCTCTTACGAACCAATCTTGCATTTTTCCTTATTACTTTTCCATATTGATGGAGCTTGTTTTAAAAAATACATTTGGTTCTATTGAGCCCTGGAAATTTGCAGGAAACAACAGCAAGGGATTCTCCCCAGTCAACATTCCCAACTAGCCCATGACTATTTGGTGTAGGGAATCCGTCCGGTTTGCGGTCTGGCTACTGTAGGTCAAGTAACAAAAACAAAGGGTTTTACCAGTTGCAGCCCGGTCCACCATGTATATTTTTGTATTTTTGACTTTAAGTATGATATGTAAGTGCCTATCTAAGATGCAAATTGATGAAGAATGCAAGGAGTGGTCACAATGTGAAGCGCAGGTTCTTACCTCTCATCTTAGACTCTTTCGCATATAAATCACACACAACTGTAAAACAATACTAACTAAGTTGTCCCTAGGGAGCAAGATCATTAATTCGCGAGTAATGTAATACCGTTCATATGTTAAGATAAATCACAGATAGTTGTTCTTGGAATCAAAACACATAAACATGAATAAAGATATGCACAACAAGATAGCTCGTTATCTGTTAAAACATTCATTACTCATAGTGGAAATTATCACAGAATGAATCGGAGAACATTCAAATAAGAACATAGGTTCAGAAATTTAGAACACTCTCACAGTTAATGAAACATAGCTGAAAACAAAATAGTTCCCCTTCAACATCGTTCATTTTATCACATTTGAACATTCCACACAGCACTTTCTCCCAGCAGGAAAAAATTGTAATTTTATTATTGCAAAACGAAGTAGTTCCTCTTACAACATGTAGTTCAAAATTTTCTCTGAGAAAAATCCCCTTCCCTCTCTATCTTTTTCCATTTATACAAGAACCAGTCCAACCTTCCGATATCCTCACCAGCGTTTCAATCTCCAGTCTTGTCGTTTGTGTCAATGCTCATGATTAAATGTTACATTTTAAATAAAGATTTCTATGAAAAAGGGCACAGCTAGGTAACTGCCGAACCGCCCAATCCCCGGCCTTTGCTTTGTAATGATTATGTTTTATCATTCCTTGGTCCCCTTTCGACCCTTTAATAATTTTCTTCTTTGAGCAACGGATCTGCTGCCTTATGCTCTAGCGTGCTTTGCCCTCCAACTGCATCTTCTTTCCTGCGACAATATTCAAAAGGGGATCTGAGAAACTGCCATGTCCATCTGCGACCAAACAAGAATTTATCATTTATCCTGACTATCATTAAGAAACATAAATTATAATATCAATGATCTGAGTACTAAAGAAGAGAAAACCAGTGTTGGGTTTTTTATGTGTGAAATTCAACCTAACACAAGGCACACCGGTCTCTTTCGGAATAGTTACAATATCCTAACGATCGGGGGGGAAATGATTAAGAATGGACCCATAAAAAAACCCCACCATCGGTGGATCGGAACACTAGACATCGGACGGTCAGTGCGTTGTAAAGCCGCAACGGTGGAAGTCTAACAGTCCAGGGGTTTCGGAACACACATCAAAACTCGACGCGTTAAAACATCAAGGGCGGGACTTACTGAGGCATCAGATAGTTAGTGCGTTGTAAAGCCACAACGGCGGAAGTCTTACAGTCAAGAAAATACGCAGGCTAGTCAACATCGGAGAAACAAAGAACAACATATTGGTGAAAGGACAAACATTCCAATGGGTGATTAGTCTATTCACAGGCTGCAACGATGGAACTCAATCAGCCTGTGGCCTTAGATCAAAATCATAACTCCTTCTGAAAAGATAAAAAATGAGGTCTATTTTCCAATAATGAAATGCGGGCTGACCTCCAAAAAAGGGCAAATGAAAATCCCATCTCATACGTCATCGTAAAACTGCTAAGCCTTACAGTCCAAAAACCATGCACAGACCCAAATGAAAGCTCGAATAGCAAGAAAACTGGCCTCAAACAATCCAAACATGTAGCAGAGTGGGGCAAACAAAATCAACAAGGAGGGTCCAAAATTTCCAGAAATTTCGGAATAGTTGCAGCTACAACAATTGGCGGCTCATTGGTGAATCTAGATCTCTGAATAAACTCCTCCTTAAGCAATAGACTGTTTAGCAGTGAAACCAACATGTTGAATTCTTCTAGAAGTCTGGATTCCCATAATGTCACACATATGTACTTGTAATCATTGATGATAGTCCAAATTTTTAGGGAATGGAAACCAAAATCTCACAGTCAAGATAACTCTTTTGAGGCATAAGTGGGCGGATTTCATTTTAAATTTGTCTTTGGGTAGCTTCCAGCTGAGACACCACAGGATTGTAGTACATGGTAAACATAAATATTTGTTTGTGGGTTTTTGTCCTTTTGAGTCCTCCTTATGCCTTTCTTTCTGAATTTTTTTCAGGCCCTTCTATCCATAGTGTCCTTTGTGTGAGAGATGTATTTAATTTTCAGCTCACGGATGGAGAAGAACTTTTGGCAATATGTACTCATATAATTCAGTACTTTGTTTTGATGAATATTGCTTTCTTGGGAGTTTTTTTACTCTTATTAGCCTTTTCGCTTTCAATTCTTGGCATGGGACCATTTAGATATAATATACTATTTATCCTACTCTCCTTTCCATGGGTCTTTTTCTGTCACCCCCTAGGACGTCTTAGATGTGAAATGGATGGGGCCTCGAAATAGTATTCCAGACTTTTCGATTCTGAGTTAATTCAGGGATTACGCTGGACTTCAATGTGTTTATAGACATTTGGAAAAACTACTTACTAGAAGAAATTCCCTTAGATGCAGAACATAAGACACAGTCTAATGCCTAAGGAATCTAAGTTTATCAAGGGTTCTGATGCTCTCCATGCAACCAAAAGTTTGCTTCTCTTATTGGAATCAGAAGAAAACTAAACTAAACAAAAAAGGAAGGGAACAAATAAAAGTGGCAAAATAGGTCAATTATTTATGTACAAAGAAGAACAAAATAAAACAAAATCAAGAAAAATAAGGTTTAAGAACTAAACCATTTACTGGTAAGTTCTCCTCCCTTCCCTGTAAATCTTGCAACTTATAGGTTGAGGGGCCAAGTTTTGTCGCAATCTGGAAAGGGCCTACCCATAACTGTTGAAACTTCATGTGTTTCCCCTTCTCATCATGAGGGTGATCCCACTTAAGAACCAAATCTCCTACTTCAAATTCTTCTGTCCCAGCTTTGTGCTTATCAAACCACCTCTTCACTACCTCTTGTTGTTGTTTAAAACGTTCTCTAGCCTTGGATCTAGATTCCTCTGCCTTCAAAAGATTATGTATCCTCATCTGCAAAACTTCATTATCTGATCCTCTTGATTCTTGAGCTATTATGGAAGAGGGTAGCATGATATTGGGGGGTAGAATAGCCTCTTTTCCATAAACAAGGGTATATGGGGACATACTTAATGAAGTCTTGGGGGTGACCCTATCAGCCCAAAGAGCATTTGGTAATGTTGAATTCCAACTTCTCTGGTTTTCTATCACAGTCTTTTTTAAAATTCTAATCAGATTTTTGTTCGAAGATTCAACCAAACCATTTCCTTGTGGATAATAATTTGCAGAGTAATGAAACTTAATTCCTTTTTCATGAGCAAATCCCGTTAATCTAATAGAGGAAAAATAAGTAGCATTATCGAAAACTAAAGAAATTGGAACTCCAAACCTGGTCATAATATGATCTTGCAAGAAGTCCATGACTGCATCTTCATTCACTTTATGCAATGGAATGGATTCAACCCAACGAGTGAAGTAATCGGTTGCCGTCAGAATATATTTGTGTTGCAAGGAAGAATTTGGCTTTATCTCTCCAATGATATCCATCCCCCACTGCTCAAAAGGTTCTGTTATCATCACAGGCTTTAATGGTCTTGCTGCTTTAACTTGTCTTCCACCACACCTTTGGCAGATGTCACACTTTCTGACATGGGCATGTGCATCTTTGAACAGTGTGGGCCAATAGTATCTGGCTCTGAGAATTTTATGGGCTGTTGTATCTCTGGAGAAATTTCCTCCAGCAGGCCCATCATGTAAGTCTATCATGACCTTCTTCGCATCTTCTTTCTCTAAACATCTAAGAAGAACTCCATCATAATTTTTTCTAAATAATATTCCTTCAACAATCTGATATGAGGCTGATTTAAGACACAGTGCTCTTATTTTCTTAGAATTCCATTGTTCTGGCAACAATCTCGCCTGAATTTAATGCACAAGGTCTCGATACTAGGAGTCCAGAGCTATGAAAAGAGGACATACATCCATCAAATGTAGCTCAGCTTTGTTTTCCCAATTATTTTCTTCATTGTCTTTACTTTTAGTCATTAGTTTGCACAATCCCTGCCCTTTAACTATGGAGGTTGGCTTGAATTCGAGGTCATACTCCTGTAGAGCTATTACCCAGTAGCCTCTTCCTTCTCCTAACTCTTTTTGTATGAAAAGAGACCTCACAGCTGGGTGTGGGACTATTACCTTTGTCTAGTTCTTAAGTATATATGGTCTGAATTGTTTTACTGCTTTGAACATAGTGTAAGCTTTTTTATCCATAGCTAGGTAATTTAATTCAGCCCCTTGTAGATCAGTGCTCATAAATGATATGGGGAACTCATCTCCCCCATCTTCCTTCTGGGTAAGCACCGCTGCTAGTGAATTGTCAGATGCAAAAGTGTACAAAATAAAATCTTTCTCAAAATCCAGAATTTTGAGGGAGGGTGTGTGCGCAACAGTTGTCTTTATTTTACTAAATGCATTCTTTTCTACATCAGTCCACTTGAATTGTACACTCTGCTTTACCATTTTCTACAAAGGTTTAACAATTTGAGTGAAATCTGGAACAAAACTTCACATGAAATTTATTGTCCCCATAAATGATTGCATGCCTTTTTTATTATGGGGTAAGGGAATCTGTTCGATAGCTTTGATCCTCTCTAGGTCTATGGAGATCCCCTTCTTAGAAACCATGTGACCCAGTAACTTAACTTCGATAATGGCAAACACGCACTTCTTGGGGTTTAATGAGATACCATATTTTCGGCAGCATTCAAAAATTTGTTTTAGATGGAATGTGTGTTCCTCCCTTCTCTTTGAGAATATTGTGATATCATTGAGGTAAACTACAGCACTGCGGCCAATCAGACCACGAAAAGCTATGTCCATAGCCCTCTGGAAAGTAGCTCCAGTGTTTATGAGTCCAAAGGGCATCCTTCTGTAAGCAAAAGTCCCCCATCTGGTTCAGAATATAGTTTTAAGTCTGTCTTCTTCAGCGACTAAAACTTGATTGTAGCCTAAGAATCCATTTAGTAAAGAAAATAATTCAGAACCTGAAACCATTTGCAATATCTGTTCCATGGGTGGGACAAGATAATTGTCTTTATCCGAAGCGCGATTTAAGTTTCTGAAATCCACACATAGTCTAATTTCTCCAGATTTCTTCCTTACTGGTACCAAATTTGAAACTCATTTCGAGTGTCTAACTTTGAAGATAATTCTAGCATCCGACAGCTTCTTTACTTCATTCTGAATCAAAGGCTCTAATTTTGGATGCATTTTCCTTAAAGGCTACTGATAAGGTTTGATTCTAGATCTGATGGGGATAACATGCTGAATAATATTGGTGTCATATGTCTTCAAATCTTCATACGTTCAGGAAAAAACATCTTTGTATTGTTTGAACAGACTGATGAACTTATTCCTTTCACCTAGAGAGCGACACTTTCCCAAATTCACATATTTAGGCTCAATTGCAGTCCCTAAATTAATCAAGTTGAACTGTAGAGATGAGTTATGAGTCTTCACATTAACTGGCCTTCTGAATTTCTCGTTTAGATCAAACATTCACTCTAAAATCCTGACTCCTTTGGGAGTAAAATTATCAAGTTTTAGCTCGGCTTGATGTTCTTCACCATCAATAATCACCCCTTTGAAGGTTTCGTCATTTGTCAGGCATTCTAGAATCTGCTGATCATCATCAAAAACTCATAGATTGGTAATCATATCTGGAACCAAAGGCCTGAAAAGCAATTCAATAGAACACCAGTTATTAGAGGGCACAAGCCTTGCAGCTGAGGTGGCCAACAAGTCAGCGGCTGCATTCTTAAGTCTAGGAATCGATACAATGTTAAATGCATGAAATTTTTTAAGCAGATCCCATACTTCATTTTGATAAGATTTTAAATGAGGGGAAATGCAATGTATTTGATTTTGAATCTGTTTTACAATTATTTCAGAATCCCCATAAACTTTCAGATTTTTTACATTTAATTCAATTGCTTTTCTTAGTCCCTGAACTAGTGCTTCATATTCTGTTGTGTTATTGGTGCATTCAAACTCTAACCTACATGACAGAAAATGTTTATTTTTCTGAGGATCAATCAAGACACAGCCAGCCCTTGACCCTTCCAAAGTTTTAGACCCATCAAAGAAAAGCGTCCAAAAATCGCCTATCACTACTGTGCATGAATTAACATCTACATCTACAACTAAGTCTACTATTTTACAATCAATTTCATTAGCCTGTGAAAACTGAAGGAGATCAGGCCGAGTATCCGATATATTGCTGGCTTCTTCCGCTTGATAGTTTCCCAGTTCTAGCTCAATAAAGTAATTTCCCAAAACAGAACTCACTGGTTCATTTTTTTCTTCGAACAGAGTAACATTGTGTTTCATGTGGGGCTCCCTTAAAAATTTAATTTGATTTGGGATTCCTTTATAAGGTAGCCAGAGATGTGACCAGTCCGAGGCAAAATATCCACTCAGCTTTGCCGACCAATCTCTGCTCAAAACAAGTCCATAAGCTTCTAGTATGTCAGCCACCACGATGTCAATGAATTGACATACTTTATCATTTGAAGATAAGAGAATGAGAACATCCTCCATTTCCCCAATTACCTTCACATTCGTTCTATCCAACTGAATGAACCTCCAGGTAGAAGGTTTAGGTTGCCCATTTATCTTTTTGCAGACTGATAGAGGCATAACGTTAACTGATGCCCCTGAGTCTACTAGGAAGTTATGCATGTTGTAGTTGAAAATTTCAAAAGTAAGGAGAAAAGGTGGAGTCTTGCATTTAGGCTTACCTCCCACGCTTGCTTCACCAATTTCTTCTTCTTGGGGTGATTGTCAGTGGGAAGATTCTCCTCTGATATTTCAAGTGCTTTCAATAGCTTTTCTTTCTATTGCGGCACATTGCACATCTCAAATAATGATATCTTCACCCTTACCTTTTTGATATCCTCCACAATGTCATAATCCATCTTATGTTTTGTGAGATTATTTATCTTTTCTTCATTGGGCTTAGTAGGCATGTTGATTTGTCTAGGATTTTGACTAGTGATGGTAAATACCAAAGTTTTATTAACTGAGGAGTTTTTTTTTTTTAATTTCTTAACATTCTTTTGAAGTCTCTTACTTTTTGGGAGCATAAGACTATTTTCCTTAATCATCCCCTGGCTTCTCGTCGTTACATTTGTTTCTAGGATATCTTCATGTCTTAGATCCTTTTCTTCCTCGGCATCAAACAACAATACACAATCCCATAAAACCATGGCCTCATCCTCCTGTTTTTCTGTTGATTTATTGTTGCCTTTCCCTTCTTCATCATTATCCTTGGTTAATTTGGAATCCAATAGTTGATTCATAACCAACGTCATTGAATTTATCCATTGAGGACAATTCTTTTCAGAATGGGGTTGTTGGTGAAAAGTGCAAAAGTTATCCATCCCTACCTCCATTAATTTCATAGATGTAGGGCCGTGCGGAGGGGGTTGGGATTGACTGTTATCTTCCCTTTTCTTGTAATAAGGCTTATAAAACTTTTGGGCTTCCTTTTCCTTTTCCAAGTCTATTATTCTGTTAGAGAACTTCTGCATCATATTTTCCATTCCTTCAAAGTCTGATGACTGCTCCTCTTTAGACTTAGTAAATAACAAAGATTTCCTCCCAACAATTTTTTCTCCCGACTGCTCAAGATAGTATTCGATTCTTTCTTTCTCGGCCTCCACTCTTTTGGCTTATTCATAAGTCTCTGCTAGCGTTGGTTTGGCTTTCATTTAAGCAAACATGGCCAACTCGGGTCCTAGAGCTGAAGTATAATACTCAATCAGAACTTTATCCGAGGGTTTGTCAGCTTCAGAAAAATTCTTAAGATAAGCTGCAAATCTTTGGGTGAAACTATGGACCTTCTCTTTTCTATCTTTCTTTAAGGTGCATAGCCCTTTCATGAGAGCTGCATGAGTTTTTGGGGCTGCATATTTAATTCTGAAAATCCTTTCAAAGGTGTCCCAGTCTGGGACAAAGTTTGCAGGCAAACCAAAATACCATGATGTTGCTGCTCCTTTAAGGGTATGTGGAAAAAGTCTGCAAACTACATCCTCATGTTCCCCAACCCTTAATCCTTCTATTTCCAAATAGAAACTTTGTAAATGGTCATCTACTACAACCCTCTCATTTGGATCAAACTTAGGCGGCATCTTCTCAAAAGCTTGAGGTAAGTCATGCAACGGAGGTGTTAAGTTCAGGGGTGATCTGGCTTTCCAAAATGGTGGTGGATTTGGTGGGTTAGGTGGCTGGTTTTCATTTACACCTTCCATGATTTTGGGTGGAGAATGAGGAGGTGAAGGAATAGGAGCCCGCATAGGAGAGCAGTAAGGTGTGTTTGGGCCTACTTGATTCAAACGCTGAACAACTTCCTACAACGCTACTTCTACTAACTCTTCCAAATCTCCAACCAACACTGAATCTTCCAAGATGGGACAATATTTCTTCTTGTATTCTCTTCGGGGTAAATTAGGGATAACGGGTAATCCTCCAATACTCTTTACATAGGCTCGTGTGTGTCTTCTCAGATCATTGACTACTTGGTTGTCCACAGCAAACAAATGTTCTCTATTCTCTTCAGTATTTGGGTCAGGAAATAAACTGCTTTCAAAACTATCACTGGTGGAGTTATTTCAGGGAAATGGATTTCCCCGGCTAGCCATGCACTGGTGGCCGTCCTTCTAGCGCTAGAAACTGTTGGGGCCTGGAAATTCTCAAGCAACAACAGAAAGGGATTCTCTCTAGTCAACGTTCCCAACTAGCTCGTGACTGTCTGGTGTAGGGAATCCGTCCGATTTGTGGTCTGGCTACCGTAGGTCAAGTAACAAAAACAAAGGGTTTTACTGGTTGCAGCTCGATCCATCGTGTATATTTTTGTATTTTTTACTTTAAGTATGATATGCAAGTGCCTATCTAAGATGCAAATTGATGAAGAATGCGAGGAGTGGTCACAATGTGATGCGCAGGTTCTTACCTCTCGTCTTAGACTCTTTCACATCTAAATCACACACAACTGTAAAACAATACTAACTAAGCTGTCCCTAGGGAGCAAGATCATTAATTCACGAGTAATGTAATACCGTTCATATGTTAAGATAAATCACAGATAGCTGTTCTTGGAATCAAAACACATAAACATGAATAAAGATATGCACAACAAGATAGCTCGTTATCTGTTAAAACATTCATTACTCATAGTGGAAATTATCACAGAATGAACCAGAGAACATTCAAATAAGAACATAGGTTCAAGTTAGAATACTCTCACAGTTAATGAAACAAAGCTGAAAACGAAATAGTTCCCCTTCAACATCGTTCATTTTATCACATTTGAACATTCCACACATCACTTTCTCCAATAGGCAAAAATTGTAATTTTATTATTGCAAAACGAAGTAGTTCCTCTTACAACAAGTAGTTCACAAGTTTCTCCGGGAAAAAACCCCTTCCCTCTCTCTCTCTTTCCATTTATACAAGAACCAGTCCAACCTTTCGGTAGCCTCACCAACGTTTCAATCTCCAGTCTTGTCATTTGTGTCAATGCTCATGATTAAATGTTACGTTTTAAATAAAGATTTCTATGAAAACGACCACAACTAGGTAATTGCCGAACCGCCCAAGCTTGGGCCTTTCCTTTCTAATGATTATGTTTTATCATTCCTCGGTCCCCTTTTTTCCCTTTAATAATTTTCTTCTTTGAGCAACGGATCCACCGCCTTATGCTCTAGCGTGCTTTGCCCTCCAACTGCATCTTCTTTCTCGCGACAATCTTCAAAAGGGGATCTGAGAAACTGCCATATCCATCTGCGACCAAATGAGAATTTATCATTTATCCTGACTATATTTAAGAAACATAAATTATAATATCAATGATTTGAGTACTAAAGAAGAGAAAACCAGAGTTGGGTTTTTTATGTGCGAAATTCAACCTAACAGAAGGCACACTGGTTTCTTTCAGAATAGTTACGATCTCTTAACAATCGGCGGGAAAATGATTAAGAATGGACCCATAAACCCCCCCCATCAGCAAATTGGAACACTAGAGATCAGATGGTCAGTGCGTTGTAAAGCCGCAACGACGGAAGTCTAACAGTCCAGGGAATCTGGAACACACATCAAAACTCAGCGTGATAAAACATCGGGGGTGGGACTTACTGAGGCATCAGATAGTTAGGGCATTGTAAAGCTGCAATGGTGGAAGTCTTACAATAAAGAAAATCCGTAGGATAGTCAACATCGGAGAAACAAAGAACAAGATATCGGTGAAAGGACAAACATTCCGATGGGCGATTAGTCTATTCGCGGGCCGCAACAGCGGAACTTAATCAGCCTGCGGCCTCCGATCAAAATCATAACTCCTTCTGAAAAGATAAAAAATGAGGTCTATTTTCCAATAATGAAACGTTTGCTGATCTCCAAAAAACAGCAAATGAAAATCCCATCTCATACCTCATCGTAAAAATGCTAAGCCTGACAGTCCAAAAGCCATGCACAGACCCAAATGAAAGCTCGAATAGCAAGAAAACTGGCCTCAAACAATCCAAACATGTAGCAGAGTGGGGCAAACAAAATCAACAAGGAGGGTCCAAAATTTCCAGAAATTTGGGAATAGTTGCAACTGCAACAGGTTCCTACAATGTTCTTATCTTCATGTCTTGGGACGAGTTCCTGGGTCTCATTTTTCTCAATCTGATCTAGTTCTCCATTCATGTATTTGACCCATTCATCACTTTTGTTGGCTTCTGTAAAGTTCTTGGGTTCTACTATTGAGAGTAGGGCTTGTTCCACATCTACCAGTTGTCTTCTTGTTTTGACTCCAACATTTTTATCACCCATGATCTGTGAGTCCGGATGATCCTTTTGTACCCTTCTAGAGGGAGTTTTAGTGTCAGGTCTAGGGAAGTCTTTTTATCTTCTTGTGTATATTCCCTCTCTTTTTCTTCTTCTTCTTGATGAAGTATTTTATTTCATCATCATATGTATTTTCAATGCTGTCAATATTTTTTCTCTTTCCTTGGTTTTATATCATCTACTTTCACATCAGCAATTTCTACAATTTTATTCAACCTTTTATTATAACACCTATATTCCTTTTTGGTGGATGAGTATCCTAAAAAGAATCCTTCATTAGTCCTGGAGTCAAACTTTTCAAGGTCATCCTCATTTCTTTTGATGTAACAGTTATTTCCGAACACTATAAAATATTTGACTGAGGCTAGTCTTCCATACCACAATTCATAGGGGGTATTATCCTTATTCACTTTGAGTTGTCCTCTATCAAGTATGTAGACAACCATGTATATATCTTCTCTCTAAAATGAATATGATAGATTTGCTTCATTGAGCATAATTCTGGTAGCTTCTTGGACTGTTATGTTTTTCCTTTCAACAACCCCATTCCATTGAGGATTTTTTGTAGCTGAAAATTGTCTCTTAATTCCATGAACTTCACAGAACTCATTGAATTCATTTGAGGTAAATTCTACCCCATTATCTAATCTAAGACATTTGATTTTCATACCTGACTCATTTTCAGCCATTGCCTTGAATATTTTAAAATTTTCAAAAGCTTCTGATTTTTCTTTGAGGAATGCCACCCATGTCATTCTTGTGTAATCATCAATGAGAAACATGAAATAGTGATCTCCTTGCAAGATTTTAGTTCTAGTTGGTCCACAAAGGTTTCTGTGTATTATTTCCAGAGGGTGTGAGGTCATATGCTCTTTTATTTTAAAACTAGATCTGGTTTGCTTCCCATGTTGACAATGTTTACATACAGAGTTTAGAGGCACTACAATTTTTGGTAGATATCTTACAGCTTCCTTTTTTCTTATTTTGACAAGATTGTCAAAAATTAAGTGTCCCAACCTTTTGTGCCATAACCAACTTTCATCTACCATACTTAAGTAGATTTGGTTTTCATTTTCCAAGATGTATACATTGTTTGTATTTCTCATAACAATGGCAATGATCTTCCTTGATTTCTTATTCTTGATTTCACATTTTTTTGAGTCAAAGATACAAACGCGTCCTTGGTCGCATGTTTTAATTACACTGAGAAGATTAGGCTTGAGGTTTTCAACTAGAAAAATATTTTCTCCTTTGATCTTGTTGTTGATAACAATTGTTCCTTTGTCGGTTATTTTGGAGGATAGGATGTCTCTAAAAGTGACATTTCCCTTATTATCTTTTAGTGTTATGAATTTGATTGGGTCACCGGTCATATGATTTGAACAACCACTGTCCAAGTGCCATACGTTTTGGATTTTGGTTGCACATAAAGCAATCATGGAAGTTTTCTTTTGCATCCATTTATCTCCAATATCTCTTTTGTTTGGTGTTCTGAGATTTGATTGCAACAGTGTTTCTTATGGGATTCTTCAGCTTACAATCTCTTTCCATATGTCCATGGTTATTACACTTAAACATTCTATGTCATATTTTTGGATTAGTGTAAAAATATTCTCATTTCCCTTCGACTTATTACTTGATGACTTCTTGTATTCAGAAACCTTTGTTTTAGTTATGCAATTTAATGCTTTATGACCAAAATTATTACAAGAATAGCAGTGACCTAAGAATATCTGTAAATATCTATTTGGTCTCTTTGGTGTTGTATTATTTCTATTTTTATCTTGAGAGATTAAGCCTTATTTCTTGCTTCCTTCCCTTTTAGCTAGAGTCTTTAGTACGTCAGCGTAGCTTTTCTTAATTCCTTCTTGATTGGTGACAAGAAAACTCTACGGTTTCTTTACTTTAATGAACCCCAATCCATATCTATCACTTGATGGTCTTTGAATACTCAGAATTTCATCTGGAATCCTTGATCTATTCTCAAACATTGACTTGATAGATTATTCATCAAGCTTTCTCTTGAATTGTATGATTTCTTCTGCAAGATTTTTAGACTCTTGTATTCTTCTTTTGAGTTGTATATTTAGGTCCTCCTCAACCTTTTTTGCATCTAGAAGTTGAGATTCCAACTGACTAATGATAACATTTGACTGCCTATTATTTTTCCTACATTTCTCAAGTTCTTTAAGGGCGCTAACAAGTTCAGCTCTTAGGTCTACTTCTCCTTATATATTTGAGTCACTGTTTGAGGCTTCAGTATCTATGCCCATGATTAAAGTTTAGTTTCTTCAACGTCACTTTCTTCCTTGGAATATAAGTTCTTATTTTTATCTTTATACTTATTTTTACCCGTATTACAGCATGATTCTTCATGTTCACTCACCTCTTGTTTTGGGTAGGAACACTTATGGGAAAAATGTCCAATCCTTCCACAGTTAAAACATTTTAAAGGTAGCTTACCTTTGTATTTCCCAGTTCCTTTATTAAGTCTACTTACAAAGAGGGCCTCCTCATCATCTAGATTCTCTGATTGATTTTTGGAAGAGACTTTAAAAGCTGCTTCTTTCTTTGAGGTTTCATTTAGTCAAGTTCTCATCTCATACACAGTGATAATTCCATGTAGCTCATCTACTATCATTGTTTTAAGGTCATCTCATTCCTCTAGGGTGGAAACCTTTGAATCATATCTCATTGGTAATATTCTTAGTATCTTGCTTAGCACTTATTTTTCTTTCAATTTTCCTCCAAGACCTCTAATATCATTAACCACCTCATCTACATGAAGAAGGTATTTCCCAATATTCTCTTCTTCTCTCATTTTCAAGCTTTCAAATTGACCTTTATATGTCTGCAGTTTGGATTCTTTGACCTTAGATTCTCCTTCATAGATAATCTTCAACTTATCCCAGGCTTGTTTGGTAGAAGTGCATTGCATAACCTTAGTAAACATAGTGTTTGTTAAGCCACTCAATATTGCATTAAGTACTTTAGCATTGCCTTCATATTGGCCTAGTTCTATTGTGTCTATAGGGTACTAGTTTCCCACAGGAACCTCCTTTTTTGTTGCAGCCCAAACCTTCCATCCAAGGGACATCAGATGGCATCTCATTCTGACACTCCAATATGCATAGTATTATCTTGTAAATAGTGGAGGTCTATTAGTGGCCATGCCTTCTTGCTGATCCATAGTAGTTTTCATAAAGGATCTACCTTCCAATGGTTAAACTGTGCTGAAGGAACCTACTCTGATACCAATTGTTGGTTTATTGGTCAATACTGAGAGGTGGAGTGAATCAGTATTGTTATATTTTTACCATTTTAACCTCTTTTAAATCTATCATTAGAAACACATAAAAACAAGAATACACAAAACACTATTTTAACATGGAAGCCCAATAGGGTAAACCACCAATACATCCTATTGCTGCAAAATTGTTATGTACAAATAGTTTTTCTTGCTACTATAGACAAGGATGGTATTACACCTTGTTTACCAATACTGATTGGAAGGAGGTAATGACCCCTTGGTTTATCAAATACGAATGAAAGGATGCTACAACACCTATTTACCAATGTAAATTGGAAGGAGGCTATGACCCCCTGGTTTATCATCTATGACTGAAAGGATGCTACAACACCTTATTTACTAATTCCAATTGGAAGGAGGCTACAACCCCCTGGTTTATCAGCTACAACTAAAAGGAGGAAAAAACCCCCTACAAGCCTGTTGCTTTCCCTAGCGCCGCCCTGCCACCCTGATATGTTTCTCACGATTTCTCTCCCATTGAATTCTATAACACCCACTAATCTCTGATTCTGATCATGCAATTTGAACTACAAAGACATATTCCTTCTGACTCAGGTCACTGGTTAAATAATTCTTACCATTTAAGATTATTTCAATAGTTGCATCTCTTAAAACTGAACAAAGATACCATTCACTGTTGCTCTCTTTTAGATCTGAATATCACACCTTTCAGAACATCATTTCACGTTCTTCCATTGATCTTGCACCTCAGAGATCGTTTCCATAGCTTGGAAACCATTTCTGCACCTCTGTCCAACATTTGCAGGTTCTTTCGTACTACCAAATTTATTTCCACAGGATCAGCTACTAATCCAATCAGATTCATTGATCTTATCTCTAAGTCTATCCAGATCCTTGATCTAACCATCGATTTCCACCTCAGATCACCTTTCTGCACCAATATTTTGTTTCAGCAATTTCCCACTGTTGATATTTATTGGGCGTTTTCCATGTCATTGATCTCCAGATTGTGGGATGCGGGATGTGGGATGTCAACTGTCTTCTTTTTCCTTTCCATAAACTCCTTTCCTTAATATTATTTCTGTAAGCTTCTTTTATCAAGATCCTTTTTGCAATATCCTTTCCGTAATTCTTCTTCGGCACCATTTATCTGTTTTAGCGGAACTAACTTCAGTTGCCCGATCTCTCCATATTATGGGATGTGGAATCGCACTTTCCTATTTTAGACTTCTGCAATTTTCTTCCACAACTTTGTTTCCACATTACAGGTTGTAGGATGCGGGATGCGGAATCGCACTTCCCTATTTTGGGCTTCCACAACTTTGTTTCTGCATTTTCCTGGACCATTGATTTCCTTGCGGATTTACCCCTAACTGTCTATCTTGATCTTTTGTAGAACTTTGGTTTTTCTACCTAACTTATGTAAACTTTATCTTCACCGTCATATCTAGTGTGGGTCGCTCCCTGACCACCCATTCTAGAACTAATGCGGATATACATTCTATCTTTGCAGATTATACAAAAATTGATCCTCATTCATCAGATCTCATGCAGATAACTATGTTGCCTTATCATCGTTCCATTTCATCACTACCTTAGTCTTTTATTAAGTACATCATCATATCCATTGGTTATTCCTTTGTCATTCATGAAAAAATTTGACATCAATGACAACTATAACCCAAATTCACCAACAGAAGACTCATACTCATCTATGTCTAACACACGTGCACACACACACACACACACACACATATATATATATATAAATGGGATAAATAAATTACCTTTAGGAGTCTTTACATCTGTCATAATAGTTTAGGGCTTCTATTGTGACTTCTTCGTAAGAATAATAGAAACATCTCGATATGTTCTTTTGTTGGATCAACCATCAAAAGGAATTCATATTCATGTCATTCTTTTGTTGTAGATCGGTACATATGGTTTTCCCTACAAGAAAATTTATTCAAGTTATTCACAACCTTGCATAATCCATTCATTTTAATACAATGAAAAATAGCACATATTGACATGCAAAACATTTTAACCAATGTTTAAGTGTAACCATATCTCATGGAAGTTAATCAAATTAATGCTCTAATATACTAGCAATGGTTCATATAGTTGTGGACACATATTAAATCAATGTTTCGACATAACCCCATTCATATTTCATAAATAAATTATGCAACCTCATATTCACATCTCATGAAAAAGCATGCAACTTAATATTCATATCTCATGAACAATCATGCATGATTTATATTCACTTCTTGTGAACAATCATGCAACCCTATACTCTTTTTAATTTAAACATAACATTATTTTTACTATTTACCAATAAAAAGAAGGATTGTAACGTATGCTTTCAATCATGTTATACCATAACATCATTCCTAATCCCAGGCATACATTCAAAAACCTTTAAATCTGATATAATAAAAACATATGATAATCAAACAATCATGCATGTATACTTCTTGAGTTTTGTTATTTTCCAATAAAAGAAAGACAATCAACATATATGTTCAATATGTTGTATCATAACACAATTCTTAATCCTTGGAATATGGATCTCTATATGATTGTAATTAAACACATTCAAAAGCATATAGATCTAAATAGAATATAATAAAAAAAATACGAGTCTTATATTTTATTGTTTTGCATGGTCCATCTTGATCTCTGCTTCCTAGCGGAGATTACTAGAATTCATCATTATTGATCTCCTTGCAAATTTGGGTTTATATAGAAGGTAATGAATCTCTAAATGGGGAAACTGGATCCCTTGCAACCTAGAATGAATTCTCTTCTTCAGGGAACAAAAAATTCAATGATCATCATGTAGAGATTCACTATCTCCTATATGAATACATTTGCTACCTCATGTATGAAGAGATTCACTACCTCCAATCCACAAATCCCTGGGTCATTCAACCAATTCATCCAAATTGGAAAGACATCAATAACATGAATTATGAAAGATTCATCTTTAAATACCTAATCATATCTCCCAAACCATTTTTAATTTTTGAAATACGCTACTACTTGAGCTAATTCATCCCATTTGGGAAGTGGGTTTTCAACAATTTTGGTTGGTTCTTTGTGGTTTGATCAGAAATGATTCATGGATTTTGATACATGGAATAACAATGGGGATTTGTTACCAACAATTATTTGAGTATGATATATAGATTCACAGAGAATGATTTACAAAACATAGTCATATTTTCCAATAAGATATTTCACCTCAACAGTAAATAAGAGAGATCCAATACAACACTATAATCAATTGTATTGAACTTTCCATGTGCCTAGTATATTAATGACAAGCCAAAACAACTAGCATGCACAATGGTAGAAAATGGATATCTCCGTAATAGTCTTGGGAACATTACATAGCACATAGACAAAGATGATCTCAATTAAACTCCTTCCATGCAAAGATTAGTTCCCTCCTATGCACCGGTGCCAAGTTGGCACTTAAGATTTTCCACCATGCATAAGAAATGCACCCTCCTTTACTCAATTAGCTTTAAATGAATGTGAATTGATTGAACTAAATCTGAACTAATTGAACTGAACTTTAATATTCAACTAGGTGCATAACCATAAGGTTAGAAGGCTAACTAAATGTTTTTGGTGATTCACAATTAGTGCCATCCATTATTATCTTTTGCATGGAACTTATTATTTAATTGATGCATGTTTGATTACAAATGATACTTTATTGAAGACTTTACAATTCGAGTTCACTTTGAGGTAAATATAGGAAATTTTTATACCCCAGTTGTTAAGTCCCAAACTATGATCTTTCACGTGACTTATGTTCTTTTGCATTATGGACTTATGATATTTTATATGGTTGTGGACTTGTGTTTCCTTGCATGATTAATGTGATTAAGGACTTATGATCATTGTTTGATAATGTGACTTTGGAATTCGACACTATTATTAAAATTAATGTTATTAATGAAAACATTGTTATCTTTGAATATTGTTACTATTGATTAAATAAACAACTGGCTTGGTAAAGGAAACTAAAAGAGTATGGGGGACCATGGAAACCAAAAAGTGAGGGGGAATGGGGACATCCCTAGCACCTTATAACTTGTTGTTGGATAAAGTTTGTCCATCCTAGTTCATTTTTACACCTTGGTGACATTAATAATGTTGGTTACCCAAACCTTGTACAACAAACCGTATTCTTGATATTTATGGATTATGGAGTTAACATTGCATCTTTTGCACACCATACTTGCCCCCTCGTTCCTAGGGTTCCCTCCTTGGGAAGAGATTCCCTCACATTTATGTGTTTTTGATCATTTATGAACCCTTATCCTAGTTTTTATGGGTTGTAAGCTATTTTCTAGCTTCCACTCTGCTGTCGCCTTACACACACCAGGGGGTTAAGCGCAATAGAAATCTTCAATATGGTAGGTGTGTCCTTACGGGAAAGTATCGAGTCAAGTCCTGTCACTTAATATTGAATCCTCCATTTAGGTGACACTCCAAATGAAGCCAAGGGGAGTGGTCCCTAAGAAAGAGTTACTAAGGATCTTGCGTTTTAATTGTTGTGGATTGAAGTAAGTATTTTAGGAGTTTTTTGGAAGAAAATCACTAAAAGAAGATTATTGCAAAGATAACAAATATTTCATCAGCATGTAAATTATAACATCAACACATAATGATTTAACAAAAAATGATAAACTAATAATAAGAAAATGTAAACCTTTTTTTGCAAATGTAAATCAATGCCAATGGAGTCGAAGTAAAAAAGAAGCAATGTTGCTAAAATGATGAAATGTTTTGCAATGTATTCTTGGTCATTTTTAGTTATTAAATGATGAGTTGAGTTATGGTAAATGGGTTTATCAATATACTATGAAGTACTGAGAATATGTCTGGATTATGACAAAGGTGGTTCCTCACTTAGAAATGTGGGCTAAATCGGGGTCTCTAGGAAATGTCCAACACTACACCAACAAGGGTGTAGCCTGATAGATCATGATGTCACTATCTAGTGGTTCCCTCTTCTTTTGAAGAATTTTCCCACAATATTAATTATCAATACGCTGGATTTTAATAATGTATTGGAAGTTAATTTTATTAATCACTTGTTAAATTAATGTTTGAAAATTAAGGAGTGTCACAATTCACTTTTGATTTCCCAACGACCAGGAAAAGCTCGCAAAGGGAAAAAGCATACGCTAATTTTGCAACAAAATGTTTATTCCAATTTAGAAACAAACAAGAGTTATTGTTGAGTACAAATAAAACAAATTATAAAAATTAAATAAGCTAGAACCACTAACTATGTGTCACTTTCTAATCATCCACCAATAATCGACAAGATCTTTAATTGGCGGCGAGAGCATACTTCGTGGCAATGAGTCGGGTTTGAAATTATTTACTTTATTCTAAGATAAAACAAAGGTAAATAAATATTAATTAATATATACATCCTTTCTAGAAGATGGATTATGCAAATGTGTTTTTTAGAAAGAAAACATGATAAAAGGACACTGTGAATCCCCCCAGAGGGGATGGAGTGGGTGTTGTGTATCCCACTTGCTTTACATGGATTTGTCAAATAATAATACAAAATTTTACACTTCTTAAGTACTAGAAAAATTGTGAAAATTTTGATGAAAACAAGCACTTGAAGCACTAATATAGATCTAGTTTGAGATGATACTTTTAAGGAGATTATAGATCTGATATATATGCATAACAAAATCATATTTTAATATTATATTTTATGTATCTAGCTTTTGTCAAGCATAAAGGACCGGTAACTAAGAAAAAGTTGAAATTTAGAGAGGGAAGAGAGAAGTCCTCAAGCCTGATCTTGAATAATATGAAGGAGAAGAAGAGTTTATGAAGAAAAATAAGTTATATGCAGTTTTTCAAATGTAGTGGAAAGGATATGTATGCAACTGATCTCTGAAATCACTTTCACCTAGAGAAACCCACAAAAACTACACAATGATTCAAACAAGCATGGTTAATCTAGTACATTTCATCATAGAAAAAAAGGAGAATATTCATATAGTTGAATATGATCTATTACTCTTGAAATATTCCAATGATAAAACATAAATGATAAAATTGATAGCTGCAAATACTCATTCAAAAGAAAGCTAGATCAATACTACCAATTTTGACAGAAAGAAAAGCATAATTTAGCTAAATATCACCTCAAAACTCATCTAATTGTAGAACCATGAGACAATGCTACACATGAGCCTCCAAACCCTTAAATTTCATTAATAAACAATAGATAATCAAGATTACAACTGGGAGAGGTCATTTGCATCCCTAAATGGGGAAGAAATCCTTGCATAAACAGGGAAAATGAGACCAAACCCCAAAGGGGGTGAATTTTCCAAGTGTTGGAGCTTTTTGAGATGATTGGGGGCGAACTAGAGTGAAATATAGGTGTTAAGCACCACCTATCACAAGGTAGTTCATCCCTCCCTCTTTCTGTGACACATATACAACAAGAGAGGAGCTCTTTCATGGATAAATGTGACCCTCTGTTAGGAACCCATGTCAATCCTTCTCTTTACTGTGTTAGTATATTGTTGTTGGACGCATATGCTTTGTAAGTCATCCCATAGTAATTGTTGATCCATAGTTTGTGTTATTGTTGTTGGGTGCATTTGCTTTGTAATACGCCTGTAGTATTTGTTGATCCATAGTTTATATTGGCCCATGGTTTTGACCCATAGTATTGGCGCCTATTTTTAGTATATAAGTGTGTGTTGAGGCTAAGGAAGGCAACGTGAAGTTATTTTGTATTGAGATTGCTCAAAGGAGGTTGCCCCCTTGAAGTGGCCTGCGATTAATATAAAAGTGATTTTATGTTCTGCTACTATATCATGTATTTTGATTAATTATTTACTGCAGGGTCCTCACATTTGGTATCAGAGCACTTTCTTGGGCTCGTTGGGTGAAATTTCTGCCCAATTTTTTTTTTTGCTTCTGTTGCAGGTTCAGATCTGGGAATAATCCCTATCCGCTTAAATGTGGGAAGTACTTGGGCATAAGCCCTAAAACTCATTGTGACGAGCACCACAGGAACCCCGAAGTAGCTGGCCCATTGAGAGGACCTGCCAGCGAAAAGGGCAATGACCCCTCCCTGATTGACTAGTTCCCACCCGTGAGGTAAACCAAGAGCTGTCGTTTGTGGCCAAACGGTTATCAGTTTTACCTGAGCCGTGGAGTGAGGGGTACTGCCCCAATACGCAAGCCGTCAGACAACATTGGTGGCCGAGTGAATCCCTTGAACCGATAGGAAGCTGCACATACCTGGGGTCCATATCTATTTTCAATTACACAATCGCAGATTTCCTCTTTCTAGAACTGTTGTCGGTCAGTTCCGCACCATTGTAGATCCATTTGTTGCCGATCACTTTCGCGTCGTTGCAGATTCCACTGTTTTCGATCACTTTCGGCCATATCTCCTTGGTTTCAACTCTATTTTCCCTGAAACTTCACTAACACCTCTGCAATTCCATTCTGCATATTTCATTCCTGAAGACCCTATCCCAAATTCCACTTCCTAAGACCCGAAATCCCACATTTGTCTATTTTTAGGGTTTTCCATAACTCCTTTGATTTTCACCCAAACGCCTTCAAAGTTTTCCACCGTATTCCTTTCCTCATTCTGCTTCTTTGTCCCTCTCTACCAAATTTTCTCATTTTTTCACCCCGCTCCTAAAATCCCCATTTTTTGCTTCCCTGTCCTTTCGACAGTGTCCAAAACTTACTCAAACCCAAATTACCCTTCTGATTGTTTCCCAAATCCAGATTTTCCTCTACTGAAACTGTTTCTGTTTCTGTTTTTCTACCCACACCCCCCCTAAAAAAAAAAAAAAAAAAAAAAAAAAAAACAACTCCTAGTTATGGTTGTCACCCGCACAGGAGCAAAAACCATGGAGGAAGCACTTGCAGCCATCCAAGCCAAAATCCAGGAACTGGATGAAAAATTTATTGGTCTCCATCTTGAGCATTCAGCTATGAACACTAGACGATAGTCCGAGTCTTCATCAAACAATGGGTTCTCTTCTTCCAGCAATTTTCGCGGTCCGAAGCTAGATTTTCCTCGCTTCAATGGTACTGATCCGACTAGGTGGATCTATCGTGCAGAACAATATTTCAGTCTTCATAATACTTTTGATGTCAACAAAGTTCCACTTTCCTCCTTTCATTTGGAACAGGAAGCTCTTCAATGGTATCGTTGGTACATCAAGGCTCATGAAGAGCCAAAATGGCCTGATTTTTGCCAGCTCCTTTTGCAACGATTTGGTCCTAGTGCTTTTGATGACTTCACAGGAGATCTCACTAAAATTCACCAAATTGGCACTGTGAAAGAGTATCAAACTGAATTTGAGAAACTAGCTAATCACACTGAAGGAGTACCTGATGACTTCTACCGGAGTTGTTTTATCAGTGGTCTAAAGGATGCAATTCGCTTTGAGATCAAAATGTTCAGTCCCAACACAATGATGGAAGCCTTGGGGTTGGCTAAGTTGGCAGAAGACAAGATGGCGGCCCAACAACGCTCCAAATCCTCTTTTGTTCCCTTCCGAAATATGGGTTCTCAATGACCTCCCATTCCGCCAGCTCCTCGCTCACCTCCAATCAAGCATTTGTCTGAAACAAAGACGCAGGCACGCAGAGAAAAAGGGCTTTGTTATAATTGTGATGAGAAATTCACTCGGGGACATCGATACGTTCAACAAAATCTCTATCTCTTGGATGTGGATTCTCCACCTGCCTCTGAAATTGGTGAAGAAGCTCCCGATACAATGGATGCTCCGGTTGACATTCAGGAGCCACCTACTGACCCTCCATCTCAGGACGACCCGCCTGAGATATCCCTCCATGCTTTAGCTGGAGTCACTGCCCCCCAAACAACGTGGGTACGCGGTTACTTCAAGAAGATTCCTCTTACAATACTCATTGATTCTGGCAGCACTCATAATTTCATTGACCCTCGGATTGCCAAACAAGCTGATTGTTTTATCCATCCTTGCTCCAACTTTGAAATCATGGTTGCCAATGGGGGCACCTTACCTTGCAAAGGGAAGTGTCGTAATGTGTGTATCTCTATGGGAGATTATAACCTCCGCTCTGACATGTTTTCCTTGACCTTAGGCGGATGTGATGTGGTTTTGGGCGCTTAATGGTTGCGCACACTTGGCCCCATATTATGGGATTTTGCTGAACTTTGGATGCAGTTCTCCCTCGATGGACACAAACACACATTGAAAGGATTGCAACCAGGGTCTCTCAGCATCGTCGGTTCAAATTGCATGGAAAAACTCCTTAAGAAGAGTTCCCATGGTGTCATCGCTCAGCTCCATTCCATTCAAATGCAACCATTAGCGGCCCCCACTACTCCTTTGGATCTCCAACAAATTCTGGATCGATATACAGGTGTTTTTGCTGAACTAGTGGGACTTCCACCTTCATGACCAGAGGACCATCGTATTCAGCTCCTTCCTGGAAGCATTCCTCCCAACATCAGGCCCTATCGCTACCCATTTCACCAAAACACAGAGATTAAACTCCTCGTTAGGGACTTATTGAAGCAAGGTATTATTCACCCAAGCACAAGTTCCTTTTCTTCACCAGTTCTTCTTGTCCGCAAAAAATATGGGTCATGGCGCCTCTGCATTGACTTCTGAGCACTTAATCACCTCACCATCAAGGATAAGTTTCCAATTGTTGTTGTTGATGAGCTTCTTGATGAGCTTCATGGTGCTCAATTTTTCTCCAAGTTGGATCTTCGCTCTGGGTATCATCAAATTCGGGTTCATGAGGATGATATCCCTAAAACAGATTTCCGCACACATGATGGCCACTATGAGTTTTTGGTCATGCCCTTTGGTCTCACTAATGCTCCTTCCACATTCCAGGCCTTGATGAATAAAATATTCCGACCCTATTTGTGGAAATTCATTCTGGTATTTTTTGATGATATCCTCATCTACAGTAAAACATGGGCTGAACATCTCCAGCATCTGGCTCTTGTAATGCAACTTTTCTTTGATCATCATCTCCATGCCAAAAAGTCTAAATGTGTTTTTGGGCAAAAGGAAGTTGAGTATCTCGGGCACATTATCTCAGCACGAGGGGTTCATGTGGATCCTGCCAAAATCACTGCCATGAACAATTGGCCGCCTCCTAAGACACTCAAGAGCCTTCGTGGTTTTTTGGGGTTGACTGGCTACTACCGCAAGTTTGTCAAGGATTATGGGAATATTGCAGCTCCATTAACTGCTCTATTGAAAAAGGATGCTTTTACATGGACACATGTTACTGAGTGTGCATTTGACAAGCTGAAACAAGCTATGTGTACTACACATGTTCTAGCTATGCCCAATTTTTCCAAGCCCTTCACTATTGAGAGTGATGCTTGCGGAAATGGACTTGGTGCTGTTCTCCTTCAAGATGAACACCCCATTGCGTTCACCAGCAAATCCCTTTCTGGTAAGAATTTAGCTGCCTCTACATATGAGAAGGAAATGATGGCTATTTTGCATGTAGTACAAAAGTGGCGACCCTACCTCTTAGGGAATCATTTCTGCATCAAGACTGATCACCAGAGTCTGAAATATTTCCTAGAATAGCGTGTATCCTCCCAAGCACAACAGAAATGGGTTAGCAAAATCATGGGTTATGACTATGAGATCACTTATAAGAAGGGTAAGGACAATATTGTGGCGGATTCCCTTTCTCGCACATTTGATGACCAAGGTTCTCTTTCCGTGATTTCTATGCCTGTTCCAAATTGGTTGCAATTGGTTCAACAGGATTATGTCAATGACTCTTCATTATCTCAAATCATCCAACACTTGGACAACAACCCTTCTGCTGTCCCAAATTACTCTTGGGATGGTGCTTCACTGAGATACAAGGGTCGTCTGGTGCTTCCCCAGAACACAACTCTTCAACAAGCTATCTTCTATGAACTCCATGCTTCTCTGTCAGCTGGGCACTCTGGTTTTCTCAAAACGTATGAACGGGCAGGGCGCAACTTCTTTTGGCAGGGCATGAAAAGGACAATTCAAGAGATGGTGGCTGAATGTGATACCTGCCAGCGCAATAAGGGTGAAACAACACCCCTTCTGGGATTGCTCGAACCCTTGCCCATACCTACCCAGATATGGACAGATATTTCTATGGATTTCATTGAAGGGCTCCCTAAATATGGAGGGAAGACTGTGATTTTGGTTGTGGTTGATCGCCTCTCCAAATATAGTCATTTTTGTGCTCTCAGCCATCCCTATACAGCCTCCTCCGTTGCTCAAATTTTCCTGTACCAGATCTTTCGTCTTCATGGCATGCCTTCTTCCATTGTCTCGGATCATGATGTGACTTTCACCAGTCATTTTTGGATAGAAATCTTTCACCACACTGGCACCAAACGGATGGTCAGACTGAAATTATCAATAAATGCTTGGAAACTTATCTTCGTTGCTTCTCCTCTGAGCAACAACATCCGTGGGCAAAGTGGCTCCCTCTCACTGAATGGTGGTACAATACCTCTTACCACACTGCCTCTAAAATGACTCCATATGAAGCAGTTTATGGTCAGGCACCGCCAGTTCTTCTTCCTTACAGCCCCAGCAGTTCTCCAGTTCAGGCAGTTGACGTGGTCCTTCGAAACCGCGATGAGGTTCTTCGCATTTTGCGCGAAAATCTTCAAATGGAAAGAAATCACATGAAGCGACAAGCTGATCAACACCGTTCTGAGCGCACTTTTGAAGCCGATGATATGGTTTTTCTTCATCTCCAGCCTTACAAGCAATCCTCACTAAAACTCAAAGGACATCATAAGCTCGCTCCAAAGTTCTATGGGCCATATAGGATTCTTCAGAAGATTGGGTCTGTTGCTTATAAATTGGAACTTCTGCCTTCTTCCCGCATTCATCCAGTATTTCATGTCTCTTGTCTGAAGAAAGTTCTTGGCACCAACATCAAAGGCCAAACTATTTTACCAGAACTGGATAATGAAGGATCCATCTTTTTGGAGCCGGAGGCTATCCTCAATAAGCGCACTCGTCAGCTTCGCTCTCGCTCTATCACAGAGGTCTTAATTCAATGGCATGGAATGCAGCCCGAGGATGCTACGTGGGAATCACTCCTTCAGATTCAGCGCCAATTTCCACATCTAAAGCTTTGAGGACAAAGCTTTTTCTAAGGGGGAGGGGATGTTAGGAACCCATGTCAATCCTTCTCTTTACTATGTTAGTATATTGTTGTTGGACGCATATGCTTTGTAAGCCGCCTGTAGTATTTTTTGATCCATAGTTTATATTGGCCCATGGTTTTGACCCATAGTATTGGCGCCTATTTTTAGTATATAAGTGTGTGTTGAGGCCAAGGAAGGCACTGTGAAGTTATTTTGTATTGAGCTTGCTCAAAGGAGGTTTCCCCCTCGAAGTGGCCCGCGATTAATATAAAAGTGATTTTGAGTTCTACTGCTATATCGTGTATTTTGATTAATTATTTGCTGCAGGGTCCTCACACCCTCTAAGGAGAAATTCACCCCCTCATGGATTTGATTGTAATCAAGCCAATTTGATATTTATTTTGGCTCGAATTACTCCCAACATCATCCTTAGCTAACCCATAATATATCTGGGACAAGTTTCCACTGATTTAAGGATGTGTTTTTTCTCCATATTTTCCTTTTTTCTAATTTTTATTCACTTTTTGCCTATTTTGGAGACTTTGTCACTTAAGTGATAAATAATCACTTAAAAATTAAGAAAATTGAGTTTCAGGGTAAAGAGGGTTCTTTGAGTTTTAAAAATAGAACCCACATGGAAAACTCCCTCTCTATACCATACTTTTATGACATTTGAAATTTTATAATTAAAATACACCTTATCGATGATTTTATTAAAAAAAATGAAAATTAAAAAATCTTAGGGGGGACTTAGCGCATGTTCACAACAATCTGAGATTATGATTAGAATGGTATAATACATAGAGTCTAGGATTTAATAAACCTCCTAGGTCATAATCACCAATTTCAACACCCCAACTTTGGAGGATTTTGAGAAAGAACTTGAAAATTATATGTTGCCTAAAAAATGCCATATAACCAACGAGTGAAAAAACACTCAAGGGTGATGAATTTGATGACTAAGTCCCAAGAAGGCCAATAATTTTACATAAGACACCACCATGCTATATCATTTATCACAATTCCCCCAAGGGGGTGTGAACATGTGAAAACAGGGACCAAAACCGGTCCTGATGAAACCATTGAACTTTTGAGCACTGATAATGAACAAGGTACTTGTTCATAACTCCAGCAGCTCACTGGAAATACACTAAGTGAAATTTTAGTGGATAACACACTCTTACAACGTTAATTGATGATCCTATTTTATTGCTTCCATGATATTGATGACCCTATTTTATGCCTTATCTCACCAATTTCTCCCTCCTTGATGTTTTGTAACCCTCTTATGCATTAGTATGCCTCCATGTGCTCTTCATGGCTCCACTCCTTGGTTTTTTGTAACTCCTCATCATGGTGCTAATTTAGGTAAGGGAATCTCCCACCACTCCACTAATTCAATTTAAGTCTCCATGATGAATCTCAAAATTAACTCTCTCTAATTCGAGTTCACCCCCTTGGGTTAGAGTTGGCCTCCTTCTACTATAAATTCATATTTCCTCTCTTGGTTGAAGCTAATCTTGAGCGTTGGACCATGTGATTTGTTCTATATAACCATCTTGGGAATGTTGGTAGTATTGGGATTATATTGAGAATTAGAGTTAGTCTATTTTTTTCTTTTCTTCCACTCTATCACTCTACTAGTCCAGGTTCTCACATAGGAATCCAAGAAATGGGAACGGGGAGCTAGGTCATGCCCCATAGCCAGTGGATACGGAAAGGAAAGTAGTAGTGGGAAGTATTGTGGTTCTTGGAAGAGGTAATTCCCAGAGTTTCTAGACTAAGTGAGTTTATACCCATTGATTCATGTTTTCATCTAGTGGGTGACCTGTTCAAGCGAGGAAGGGTTGACTATGTCTACGACTGGGTGGAAAGTTGTCTTGTTGTAGCCAATTGCCCATATCTTGAGATATGTGTTACTCATTTGATTTTATTTATGTTTAAACATATTGTTATGATGATTATTTGAAATGGAGGATGAGTTTATTTATCTATATTCTTTATTATTTTATGTCATAATATGGTTATAGGAATAATGGACTCCATAGGATTCAAACCTGCGATGCTATTCATTCTAAACTTCTTTCTCTTCTTCAAAAATTGTATTCGTGACTCTATGGTATTGGGAGGGGCGCAAATACATTCTCTATTTTACCAATATACTCTCATTTATATGTTGAGGGACCTATTCCATGATGTCTGGAACAACATTTCCAATAAGGATCGTCTTTCATTTCATCGAAAAATCATTCCACATGACCAAAATATCTTTGTTTTGTTCCAACAATTTTCTCGGTCCCAAGTTGAGTGCACCAATTGTTAGATTGGAAATGTTTTATGCATAGATCTACCCCTATTTGAAATATGAGTTTGAATAATGTAATATGAATATAATGTTGGCTTATGGATGAGGGAGACATCCATACAATCTAAAATATATTAGTTAAAAATGGTTGTAGGGGACAACAATCGGGAGGTTATTTTGTGGGTTGCGATTGTAGCTGGCGCTTTTTTATTTGATTTGGTTGTGGTGTGGCTGTAGGTGAAAGGATACATATGTGTATGTGTGATTTTTTTTACGTTTCAACCTCACCAATAGAACACACATAAAAACACCAAAAGTTAACTAAGTTTGTAGAAAAAATTATAACAACAATACTCTTTTTTTTCTAACAATTGTGGTTTTGACGTTAATACAAATTTTAATACATGAATGGGTTTTAGGACCTTATTATCATTAAGTATGATTAATAATATATCATCATCACATTTTTAACAATCTTTACCATTGGTAATTAAATAATTAATTATTGTCGCAACTTTAGTTATAATTCAATCTCTAGAGTTAACAGTTTTAATATTTGAGTGAATGGTTAGTTAGCCTAACCGTAACTTATTTATATTTGGTTTTCTTAAAATTAAATTAGTATTAATTTTAGCACCTTTGGCCTTGTTTAATGGTTTGGGACACTACAAAGTGGTATCAGAGCTAAAGGTTTCAACAATGTGACTGTTGGGTCTTCTGCAAAGTTACAAGTCAATCTATAAACATGCATTTTCATTAGATAACTTGGATGCATGGACTTTAATACAGTTTCACATGTGAGTTAGTTAATTAAATTGTTAGCTTAGGATGGCTATGGACTTGATGTTCTACCGGTAAGAAGAAATATTGGAAGGATTTCTATCCCCCTTGTCTAGTAAGGGAGATTGTAACTTAGATAAGTTGGCTAGTTACTTTATAAACTTGAAGAAAATTAGTTTTAATGATGATGAACTTAGACCAATGTGTAGTTTACCAAATGTTGATAATGAACACATTGCAGTTCCCAGTGAATGATTGAGAAAGTGGTGTGACCACTAAACTAATGTTTTAATCAAACTTTTGAAGACTAAATATTCAACAAGTACAAGTTCAGTAGTAGGAAGCCAGAGATTGGAGATGGATTTTGAGGAAGTAAGGAGACCGTATAGTCCTGAAGAGGAGTTTGTTGAGGGAATAAGGTCAATTAGACATAAGCGGAGAAGTGAACTGTTAAGCTTGGAGGATTTAGTGGTGAAATGTAGAGAGGATAATGAAAGGATAATTCATATATAGGAGCATATTATGAATGATCCAAAATCATTGAAGACCATCCAAATATATGATGCAAAGAGTCATAAAAGAGGTTATGTGAGGTCTAGATCATCTTTAAGGATACCTTATCACTCAGAGAGAAAGGAGGGGTATACATCAAGCAATACAAAGAGTAGTCCTGAAAGATATCTAGTGAGATACAATAAGAGGAGGTCTGCTCAAGATGAACTAGTAGGAGAGCATAGAAGAATCAAGCCCCCAACTTTTGATGGAGAAGTAAAGAAAGGAGAAGATGTTGAAGAATGGTTATTGGGACTCAGAAAGTTATTCCAGTTGCACCAATACACACCTAATATGGAAGCATGGGTATCCATATAACATTTGAAGGGAAAGGAATCTATCTGGTGGGATCATCTAGTTAATCTAAAAGACACCGACAAAGAAAAAATATCTTGGAAGAAATTTAAGAAGTACTTGTAGAATGAATACCTCTTTGATCATTACTATGACAAAAATACAAAAGAGTTCTTCGAGCTTAAATTGGGAATCATTACTATGGATTCGTATGAGAAGAAGTTTCTGGAACTTTTGAAGTATGCACACTTCATCAAATATGAGAAGGTAAAGATTCAAAGGTTCCTAAGTGGTCTTGATGAATATTATAGAGATAAAATCTAGTATGATAGACCAAGGAACCTTAAGGATGCCATATGGAAGGAAAAACATTTATATGAACAGAAAAAGAACAAGGCCCCATATCAAAAGATTTGGAAGGATATGAAGAAGAAAAAATAGGAGCAGAGAAAGAAAGGTTTTCAACCTTCAAAATTCTGAAATGGTAATCCTTATCAACAAGGACAACCAAGGTAAGTGACTTCAAGGAAAATAAAACCTATGGAATGTTCGATATGCAAGGAAACAACTTTTCCAGTCAGTTCCTGCATAAGAAGAATAAACTTCACAACATTCAATAGGATTCAACTATTGGATATGTAGGTGGAAGTGTTCAGAGGATCTTTGCAGCCCTAAATGGGAGGCAATCTAACCACCAGTCCTAAATGGTTAAATTAGTAGGTAAGATTGCTAATAAAACCATATCTATTTTGATTGATTATGGAGCTAGCAATAGTTACATTACAACTAATCTAGTTGAGAAATGTCATTTGAAGAAAAATAAACTTGAAACAACAAGTCTAGTACAATTAGCTACATGAACCAAGAGGAAAATCACATAATTTGTAAAGATGTGTCCTTTAGAAATTAATGGATTTAAAACCTTTGCAGACTTAAAAATCATACCCTTAGGGTCATACGATGTATCAATTTGCATGGATTGTTTGGATGCACACAATGCCATACTAGATTGTCATCCTAAAACTGATACTTGTTTGGATGAAGAAGGAAATCGAATGACAGACAACGGTATACTTATACCCATATCCCTGAGGGAGGTATCAGCTCTACAATTGAAGAAATGTCTTAGAAATGGGTTCCATTTATATGCAATTCATGTGGAAGAGTCAAAAGGAGGAAATGAGATAGAACTACATGATTATCGAATGCTATAAGAGTTTGCAGATATATTTCAAGAACCGCTAGGAATTCCTCCTAAGAGGGACATTGTTTTTTATATTGACTTGGTTACAGGAATAATTCCTTCATATAAAGCACCTTATAGAATGAGTACTCCAAATTTAAAGGAATTATAGATGTAGTTAGAGGAGCTATTAAAGAAAGGTTACATAAGACCTAGTGTTTCACCTTGGGGATCCCCTATGTTATTTGTGAAGAAGAAGATGAAACTCTGAAATTTTGCATAGATTATAGCAAGTTGAACAAAGCAACAGTTGAAAACAAGTACTATTACCAAGAATTGATGAATTGTTTGATCAGTTGAGAGGAACCAAGGTGTTTTCAAATATAGAGTTAAGGTTTTATTGGTTTTAATGTATATATGTTGATCTGTACAAGACGTGAGCTAACCATTGTTTATTTTCTTATTGATTGTAGCTAGTTTTGGAGGGTCGACCCTTTTAGTGGCCGACCCACGATGTAACCTATAAGTACATATATGTTGTAATACTTGAAAAAAAAACTGATGCATATATCTAGAGATGTTATAGAAACTTTGACTCAGTATAATATATATGGTCCTTTGCTTTTATCTAAGATTTTAAATTTTTGTTTAGCAGCGTTTGGATGGGGGGCCACCTTCAACCACTGTTTGTAAATTTCTAATTGTTAATAGATATTATTTTCACATTGTTGTAAAACCCCTTCATCTCTATACATTCATTTTTAGCATTATTATGTGATTTTATGGCTATGTATATGTATGTGTAATTTTGAAGGCCTTTGTGTCTGAGTTATGACTTTCAAGATAACATAGTTTGTTGTTTATCATAATTTTGTTCTAGGATAGAATTTATCATAGTTTGCTTCTGATTTAACATAGTCTGCCTCTGGTTTACATTTGATTAATAGGAATTACTTTTCATGGAATGAATGTAAAGTAAGCTTTTCATAAAGTCCGTAGAATTATAAAAGGATCATAGTAGGTTAGAACATTTGTTTTTCTATTTCATCTTAGTGATAGATGGCTCGAATAAACAATAGAAAAATAGCACAAATAGAAAATAGAAATTCAATTTCGTTTTATTTGTCATTACTTATATCTCAAGCTTTGTAATTCCTGTAAGAAATTATAGGAGAGAACAGTTTATACTAGCATATGATCACTCTGCACATTGTTTGATTTCTGTTATATGTTGAACACTAATACTATGGTTTATTAGCCTATCAAACTAAAAGAACCAAAGAACATTAATTCTCAGCATAGGATACCTTTAACTTAGTATATGGAAGACATTTATTTATGTAACTAACGTAGATCTTAATTAGAGCAAATATATAGATCTCTTTTAAAAAAAATAGAATTTGCATGGATTGCTTAGGATTCCCTATTATCGTCAGCATGTTTTATAATGAAGTAGAATAGTGTTGACTATAAATCCTAGAGTTATTATAACACGAGATATATTTTGTAATTTCTGGGTATTTGGTCCAAAAGAAATACCTTAATACATGAGTCTAAAATCATTATGAAGCAATCCACTTAAATGCATGCTTTTCATGATTTGCTATATTAATAACTCAACTCTATCTTGGAATTGTCTATACTAAAGTACCAGGTCATAGATAAGCCTATTCCTTTTATAAGATCTTGGTTGATTTTATTTCAAGTTTGTAGTTATTTGCATTAGGTTGGAAAAGTTATATTTATTTATCTTTGAAGTAGATAGAAGATTTCATCTGATTATTCATAGAATTTTGAAATTTCAGAATAGGATCCAACTTAACTAGTTGCACATAATTTTATTTTAACCAGGCCTTTTTATTTTAAATAGGCCTTTTAGATTTGATACGTTTGATTTTATTCTAGTAGAAGCATAGCTATTCCTCTTACTTGCATAGATAGTGTTAGCATCTCAAAAGTCTGCAAACTTTTTCTTGATAATTTAATGTTTTAGGTAGTCTTAATAAATAGATATATTATACTTGACATTTGTGGCATTGTTGTCGGGGAGTTGCTTAAAGGTAAGACACTGTTTGGTTTGTTTCTTACTAATTTGTTAGATGTTTTTCTTTCAGTGTGGTTAGTTTTTTGCAGATTGGAGGAGGGATGGTGAAACGAGAGGTAAGAACCTATGCATCTGTTATAACAGGTTCCTTCAAAACCATATGTAGCTTAGGTGCTTTTGATTTAATTCATTTATATAGATTATTTTATTGGTTATAATTTTGTTATTAAATAGAAGATAATTTTGATGAGACCTAAAGATAGAAAAGGTAGATGCGTTAAAAGTGGTTCTTATATATTTGGAAGTAAAACATCGTCACCAACTAACCCTAGGGAAAGGTATACATGTAAGAAGATAGAACGGGGTAGTACATAGAAATGTGTTGAATTGAAGACTGGACTATAGGAAGCTGATATAATTCAAAGTGAATTGTTACAATCTTCAGGGCTACCACAAAATTTTAAAATTTCACCAATAAAAGAATATCCTAACTTGGTTTATATTTTTGATGTGGAGAAAGTTAATGCTATTTTTGGTAATACACAAAATTTGGTAATTTCTTAATTATAATCTACAAGTCTCATTTACAACTATAGTATAGAAAAGAACGTTGGGATTTCACACCATTTGCAAAAAGAGAGAGGGTAAGTTGCACCTTTTTTTATAATCGTCTTACAATGGGTGGCTGTGAAGGAGGATACAATATGGAATAATAGGTAGAGTAGGAAGGACAAACTGAAACAACATTTGGGTTCCTTATTTTATATATTGTATGTAATGTCAATATGAAAAATATGCCATCATCTTTATTACCTAATTTTTATGGTAAAAGTATTGAAGATGCGGATACCTTTTTATTTGAGTTTGACAAGTTATGTAGAAGTTACAACCACTTGCAGGATTCCCAAAGGTTAAAGTTATTTCCTACCACCCTTAAAGATGGTGTTCTTAGATGGTTCATGGGATTGGAATAATACAATATTAGTACCGAGGAGGAGATGAAGAGGGAAATCCTTAAAAAATACCAAGATTATTGTAGGCCTAAAGTCTCTCATAATGATATCTTTCAAATGCAAGAACATGAAGATGAAAATATAGAATCTTTTCCATAATTATTTAATTTTGTATTGCAAAAATCTAAGTATAAAACTCTCCAAGAGGATGCAATAAGAACTATTTTCCTTTAAGGGATCTTGGAAGAATATGTATAAATCCTTAAGCTCATGGCATCAGGAGATGTTTCTCATAAATATTTTGATGAAATTGTTGAATTATGTAGGAAATATTCCCAAAGTAGATCCAAGGATGTAAGGAGTGTTAGGGAGGGTCTTCTGTACACTTCTGAAATAATATGTACTTGTGGGGTGACAAGAATAGAAATAGGGTACTTATTGGAAAATTTTAAAATTGATATTTTATGTACCTTAAGTTCCCAATTGGATGCTTTGAAAACCAAAAAGAGGAAAGAGGAAGAAGACAATACAGCACTGCACATATTCTACCCCAAATGTAGAAAAAGACACCCTCTTAAGGAGTGTCCTCTTAATAATATATAAATTTTTTCTCTTTGTTCTGACAAACATCCTACAAAAAATCGTCCCTCATTACCGGAGTTGCAATCTCTTTACAATATCAGTAATGAGAAAATGGAGCAATCGTATGCACCTAAAAGTCCATTGCATATTAGACCTCAAAATATGTATGCATAATCTACTTTTCAAAATCCTTCATATTATTATCCTATGAAACAACCTCAATAGCCATGGAATCCACAAATGTGGTAAAATTGGCTACCTCATCCTACTCAAACCCAACCATGGCAACAAGGTTGGTAGGGACAAGCTTATAGATGAACTCAATCAACAACTCCACTGCATACTCCTCCTAGCTATCCCCAGTATCCACCAAACGTGCAACAATTATTACCTTCTTTTACATCACCTGCACTTCCTCCCATACATTTAGTTCCACGACAATATCATAATCCAAATCTCCCTCAAATTACATTACTTCCTGCTCAACCTATTATGAATCCTAACAACAAACCATCCCAGCCTTTTCGTAATGCTAAGATGCAAACTTCCCCAACCTATGTCATTCATTCAACTCTGATTCAATAAATTTAGTTAAGTTCTGGGAAAGCTTTAAATAAAACTCATCATGTGGTGGTTATTCAAGAATAATTTGAGGAAGAAACTACTGAAAAGGAGGCTCAAGAAAAAGAAGAAGCTCCTAATGCACTAGATAATGATCAAATGCCTAGAACTCAAAGTTCTCAACTAATTATGCATCCACAAATGCACAATGATCCTCCTTATTAGGAGAGTATTTTAATAGAAAAACATGTAGTTATTTCACAGTTTGATTTTGAAAATGAGTTATGAAATGTTTGTATTTGAATTCGTTTACACTAGGCTATTAGAGATGTTCCTATTTATCCATTATCCTTTACTCCAGGCTATTAAATATGTTCCTATTTAGCCAAAGATGATAATGGAGTTATGTTTGAAGAAACCTAGTAAAAAACAAAAAGATCCATCAACAATAGATGTTATAGGCCAACTATCTGATTATATCTCATACTAACCCCTACTTCCAAAATTTGCAAATCCTGGGAATCTTGTTGTAACTATTTTTATTAATGAAATTCCTATAGGAAACACTCTAATTGATTTTGGGGAATAAATAAATATCATGTATATAACCACTTTAAAAATACTATAATTACATAACCTCCTTATACCTACTCCTACAATTTTGGAATTGGATGACAAGAGTACAGTTCAACCCGTGGGGGCATTAGAAGATATTATAATCACTGTATATTCATGGGAGTATCAGTGGATTTCATGGTACTCCAAACAAAGGATCCAACCAAGTAACAACCTGTTATTTTAGGAATACACTGGTTAGCAACTGCTAATGCTTTTATAGGATGTAGGGAAGGTGTCTTAACCATATCGAATGGAACTTCTCTGCAGAACCTTATCTGATTACCTACCAACTCAATCTGTAAGAGGAAATATGTTATGGTTAGAAATTCATTATGGATATGAGGATATTGAACAACCTTTATTATTCATTAGTTAATCTAGGGGACTAAAATACCAAACTGAAGATGACATTCTAGACCAATTTGTTTCTGCCACCACTAGTATTGATTTTCCTCAACCTTTTTCTTTATTTGATTATTTATTCACTGATTATTTTCAAGAACAATATGATCCATTGGCTATATCATCATTTGTAGTTGTTGCTAGGGTTTTCACCCTAGCTTGTGCGGATGAGCACCTACTAAGGAATATGGATTCCTTAGTAGCAGTTCAATGATATATAAATTAAATAATGATAAACTGAAACGAAAACTAATCTAAATACGTTCTTGAAGCTAAAACAGTAAAAAGTAAATAACATGAAACAATACGGTGAAAAGTAAATAATATAAAGCAGAAACACTAAAGAAATAAATACTGATCTTTATTGGTGTTACCTCCAATGAGGAGGTTGATAGAGTCCGTTGCGCTGGTCCGATGTCGGTGGCTTCGAGCTCCAAGCTGCTTCTTCCCTTTCTCCGGTGG
>LPNX010505149.1:757867-810956 GCA_001517045.1 Pseudotsuga menziesii
TGCGCCAGGCAATTTCTTAATACTTCTAACGCAAACATGGCTGCGGGAGATTGGGCTAAATCATCTACGATGTTGTAGTTTGACGCAGCTCGCGCATTGGGGTTGTTATTTATACGGCGAAGTGGGAAACGGGGTGCTTTGGGAGCTCCATATAGTGGAGGTGGAGGTATACGTAATGGCTGATCGGTGGGATGAGCGTTAGTGGGGTTATTGGTGGGTGGTGCTTCCGGGGTGGAGCCATATTGGTTCCGCCGGGTCTGGAGGTTGGCCTCATCGGAGGACATCATCAACAGATGGTGGGTACCTGAGTCAGACGGGGGTTGATCAGGAGCAGCGTAAGTGATTTGTTGGATGGGCGCAGTAGCTTGAGGGGGAGCCAATGGTTCAGTGTTCACTAAGCCTTGGTTTGGTAAGGGGTTTTGCAGCACCAAAGGTGGCTGTTGAGGTTATCGGGGATTGGGTGGTGCTTGAGGAGCCGCCTGTCCTTGGTGTAGTCTATCAGCAGCCAAAAGTTGTTGAACTCGCTCCATATGTGGACAAAAATGTGTGTAGTGGCCATAGACCCCGCAAACAGAACAAGGGAAGTTTGTTCGCAAGTTGGGGTTTTTATCCTGCTTGGGCGGGCGATCGGGGTTTTGGTTGGTAGGGACCGCGTTATTATTAGCAGGGGGATTAGGGTGTTGACCAGCTTGCTCGGTCTGCTGGTTGTTCCCATGATTTCGGCCCCTGTCGCGGTTTTGCTGGCCCTGGTTGCGTTGGTTGTTCTGATTTTGCAGCGGGTTTTCTTGGGCGTAAACCTGCCCTTGGGTAGTAGGTGGATTTTGAATTTGTGCAGGTGCGGGAGTAGGCTGCGGTGGGTAATATGGAGGTGGAGGCTGCACTGGCGCGGCTACTTGAGGGGGTTGTTGATAGTGCTGTGGAGCGGGTTGTGGGTTTGCCGCAGGGGCTGGCTGTGGCTGATAATAATGAGGTTGGGATTGTGGCGGCGCAAGAGCTGGTGCAGCCTGCTGATGATAGTATGGTTGAGGTGTGACCGGGGAGGGGTAAGCAGAAGTCATATTTCCGAAACACTAAGGTGGACATGAGGGTCCATGGGTATGGTGTTGATGGGGCATGTGAGCATACGAGTTGGTTGCTCCGGACTGTGATGTAGCCCATGAAAGTTCAGGTCCAGGAGTAGGATGGGCTATGGAAAAGGGCTGAGGCTGCGAAGAGAGGCGGCCAATGATGCCCCCGGCGCATCGTGATGTGGGGGATCGCCTCGAGGGGCGTCCGGTATGATGGTGTAAAGATAACCCGACTGGGCGTAAATGAGATCAAACTGCTGGGCCTTAAGGATAGCCTCTTCTTCAGTCTGGGGTCGTTCAGCTGCCACATCCTTAGCAATGAGCGGAAGGAGGGACTTGAGGAACCAATCTAGGAAGATCCAGTCGTCTAGCTTGATTTTGCATAGGCTACGGCGTCGTCGCCATTCATGGATGTGGTCTATGATGTGGGTGGCCGTGTTCTGTCTGCATGATAGGAGGATCTCGATGCCTGCGTCATAGCGAACAGGTAACTGGAAGAACTGGAGGAAGGTCGAGGCCAGGGACGTAAAGGTGGTGTGGGTTCCGTGGGGTTGCTCGATATACCATTTGGCAGCCGATCCAATGAAAGTGCGTTGTAATAAACGGAGGCGAATGGAGTCATCTACTATGGAATTGGAGGAACACCATAGATGGAAAGACATGATATGGTTCTGTGGGTCCTCACCTGCCTTACCCTCAAACTTAGGGATGTCAGAGGGGAGTTTGGTAGGCATGTGGGGCCACACAGGGTTGTGCCGGATGGGGTAGTTGGTTAACCTGGCTAGGTCAGGTAGGTTGAGGCTAGCCATGTATGGCAAACTGGATGGAGGGTGTGACACGGTAGTGGGTTGGACCACGTTGGGGCCCATGCCCCCAGGTGGAGGGGTCATGTGAGGGATGTTACCCCCAAGTGGGGGAACTACGGTGGCATGAGAAGGTCCTGCGCCACCAAGGGCGATAGGAGTTACTAATGGAGTGGGTATGGGTATTCCTGTCGTGGGAATAGGTACGGTGAGGGGAATGGTAGACGGGCCTCCTGTGGAGGGAATACCCACGATAGGTGTAGTAACTGGTATAGTGGCGGATGTACCACTGGTGGTCCCTATAATTAAGGGATTAGAATTCACGCCAGACATGGGGCTAGTGGGGGCAGTGTAAAGAGTGTTCTTGGAATCTGGTGACGGAGTCCTATGCCGCTGACGAGTGGATTCGAGTGACAAGGCTCGAGATCTACGGTGATGACGGGTGGTGTCAAGTGAACCGTGCTGTGGGGGCTCGCCTCTGAGGCGACGAGAATGTCTCGGAGAGTCAATGGTGACAAGTGGTTTCAAATATGTGGGTTGTGGTGTCGAAAAACAACTCAAAAAACCTAATGCAACCGTGTGTGCAGAAGGAGAGCTCGAAAAATAAGGCACTCAGGCCAAAAAACAACTCAAAAAACCTAGTGTAACTGCGTGCCACAATAGGTGGAGTGTCAACAAAGTGGTCAGAATACCAATAAGCAGTCGGTTTCCTAAAAAAGAAAAATCGGTGGACTCACTAGACCAAGAGGAGGTAAGGGAGCATGCAAACACCTAACTAATAGTATTATGACTCAACTAAGTATATCCTCTGCAAGGTGATGAAATCCAAGTCAGACAATATAAATAGGAAAGTCAAATGGCTAAAGTATCCCCCTACCGGGAGGGACACCGGGTACGTAAACCTAGAAGTATGGCAACTAAGATACCCCGTTCATGACATGTCCAGAAAGGTAAATCTGCCGCTTGGTTCTTTTACCGCAATAATCCCTATACAGGGGTATTCCGAGAACTACAAAAGGTAGCCCTTCAGTTACTGAATGGATTTCGGTATTCCACTCAGACTTCCGGAACCAATCTCACGACTTCAACCCTCCTAAGAGAGAGGCCCTCTGATAAACCGGTTGTGACCGTGTCAAAAAATACTACGGGATTTTGGTTCCCTAATGGACAACAACTATGTCTCACGTGTAAATAACCGAGGGGTGTTATTGGAAGCCTATCCCCCCGATCCTACCTAACTACAAAATTATTTTGTGTTCCTCAAATGAGGTTATAGTGTTGGTTGAGTTAAGTAGATTTTAGGTATCACTTGAATTAGGGGACAGATTATGTGCTTGTGAGGTTATGAATCCAAAATAGTTACTCAATAACAATAATAATGTATGAAAAACTTTAAAAATTTTACCATGCGAATTTTTTCTGAAATAAATAATGCTAAATTTTTTTTAAACAATTCTGTAAACAAGGGACAGAAATGGCTGTAGGGCTGCAAGTGGAACAGGTGGCTGTGCAAGTGCAGGGAAAAGGGGGGCAAAGTGGCTGGGTTTCGGCGCGGAAACAAGGGAAAAAAACAGTTCGCGGACCGCGGGTATGGGGCGGACTCGCGCGGTCGGACCGCGGGTTTGAAGGCAACAGTCGCGCGCAGATCGTGGGTTTAAAGGAAACAGGCGTGGTCTAGGTTGCAGGGTTCTGGCTGACAGCGGCGGTTGGATTGCGACTGTGTAATGAACAGGCGCGGTCGGATCGCGACTGTGGGCTGAAAAAACGCGGTCGGGGCGCAACTGGGAAAGTTCAAAGATGCGTCCAAGACGCAGGAGAATGGCCGACAGCGGCGGGCTGGTCGCAGGTTAGGGCCTGAAATGCGCGGTCGGGCCGCGACTGCGGAAGAAAAAAGTGCAGTTTCCGGCGGCCGAAAACGACAGCCGAAAGTACGGTACGGAAAAATTAAATTAAAAAAGACAGTGGAGTCGCCAAAACTGTTGCTAGGGTTTTCACCCTAGCTTGTGCGGATGAGCACCTACTAAGGAATATGGATTCCTTAGTAGCAGTTCAATGATATATAAATTAAATAATGATAAACTGAAACGAAAACTAATCTAAATACGTTCTTGAAGCTAAAACAGTAAAAAGTAAATAACATGAAACAATACGGTGAAAAGTAAATAATATAAAGCAGAAACAGTAAAGAAATAAATAATGATCTTTATTGGTGTTACCTCCAATGAGGAGGTTGATAGAGTCCGTTGCGCTGGTCCAATGTCGGTGGCTTCGAGCTCCAAGCTGCTTCTTCCCTTTCTCCGGTGGTGGAAATGGGCCAAAAAGAGTTCTCAATGGTGAAAATAGCTTAATGGTAAGCTAGGGTTTCAAGAATAATTTCGGCAGAGGGAGGATGCTTATGATAATGGATATGGAATAATGGGTCTCCATCACTTATTTATAAAACCATGTGGTTTAGGTTAGCTTTTTAGGGTTTTAGCTGTTTAGGGTTTCAGCTATTTAGGGTTTCTTCTTTTTTCCTCATTATTTTATATTTTTTATTCCTTTTTGGATATTTTTGGAGGAAAAAAGGATTTTATAGCCTTTTGGAGGCATTTTAAGCTTTTCAGTGACCTTTTAGATGGTTTTATGGGTTTTTTATGGAGATATGGTAGGAAAGTGGACAAATGAGCCATGTAATGGGGTAGATGAGGTAGTTAACCATTTTTGGGTGTTAACAGTAGTCCTATTTATAGATGAGAAAATTGAAGCTCTTACTATACTCATTGAAATCAGTCTTGGATTTTCTCTAATTATTAATGCAAATTTGAGTCAGGATCAATAGGACCAATTAGCCCATGTATTGCAAGCACAATATGGAGCATTTTCTTAAACTTATACTGATATGAAGGGAATACACCCTAAAACATGTATCCATCACATTTAAACCCAAAAGAACATTAGGCCTATAAGGAAATCACAGAGGAGAATAAAATCCGCTCTTAAATACATTGTGAAAGACGAGCTTCAAAAGTCACTTGATGCAGATTTCATTTATCCCATTTATGATAGTAAATGGGTGTCTCCTTCGGTAGTTTTTCCTAAGAAGGGAGAAAAATTGAGAATGCATTTGGATTTTTGAGAGCCAAACAAAGAAACCATAAGAGACTATTTTCCTCTTCCATTTATAGATCACGTCTTGGACACTTTGTTTGGAAAAAAATATTTTTCATTTCTTGATAGATATAGTGGATATAATCAAATGAGAATAGCCCCAAAAGACTAGGACAAAACTACTTTTACTTTCCCATGGCGGTGCATATGCTTACAAGGTGTTACAATTTGTATTTTGTAACGTCGTTGCTACTTCCCAAAGGGTAGTTTTAGGAATTCTAGCTGACCTTATTCATGATTGTGTGGATGTTTATATGGATGATCTTACAATATATGTGGAGCAACTGTATCTGGTTGGTCAGTTAATAGCCGAATCTCACTTTCATGTTGGATGATAAATAAGAATATTATATTAGATGATGATATTATAATGGTTTCTTGGCCTTAAATATGGCTTGGACACTTGATGATGAGGAGATACCTCCTTTCATAATAACTTAATTAACCTAATTGTTAATTATTTAACTATTTAATTATTATCTTATTTTATGTTCGTTACATTACCACTCCCTTTTAAGGGAGCTTTGTCCTCAAAGCTTGAGTATTTCCTAATGTCATCCTTCATTCTGAATCACTGTCAGTATTAGAATCGAATGAGATTTATGGTGTAGAGACTTGCACTTCCTTTCCATTGATGATTCTGCAATGTATTGTCTGATTGTTCCTACATTTATGGTCAGGGGTCTAGTCATCACCACATTGACGACATATGTTTTTCTTCTTTTTTCTATTTTCATAGTAATTGTTAGATGACTTCGACCTATTTTCCATTTCATAGGCATATGATTGATATTTGTGGCATTGATGGCCGGGTGACCAAGTATCTTCACAGTACCTACATTATGTCTCATTTTCTTGTCGATAATGGTTATCGCCTCTTGTTCTTATTCCTTCCAATTCGCGTTCTGCGGATTTGGATTTATGTAACAAAATTAAACAATAACAACAAACTATATATATATATATATATATATATATATATATATATATATATATTATTAATATTAATATACTTAATAATTAATAAATGATTATTAGTAAACTATTCTAAAATGACGCATCCTTTCATGGATGGTATCCAAAGTGCATTTACAATTAATATATATATGGCACTCACTTTGTAATATTTTATCATCATTCATCTTTAATATTTATTTAATATTTTCAATATGAAATTATTTTCCATTGGTTGATTATTCAACTGAGTAATCATTGAGAACATCCGGATACAGATATTACATTGGTATTAGAGCCAACCCTTCCTAGGGCTTCTGCTGATCTGCGGCTTGTGGCCAAAATGTTCAAGCTTTCCTTGAATTTAGGTCTTTGACCTCATAGTGGCTTTTAGCCATCCTATTCAGACTTTCTCTGGTAAAAATTGGGTTTTGACCAAAAATTGGTCTTTAGCCATTTGAATTTCATTGAAGAAGTATTAATTCCACTCCAAATATGAAGCAAGAACGAGAGGGAAAAATGAAGAAAAAAAAAAAGAATTATGAAGATAAAGAAAAAACAAAAAAAAAAGAAAAAGAATTATTAGCAAAAGAAATAAAAGGGAAAAAGTTAAAAAAACATAAGTTGAAAAGAAAAGTTAAAAAACATGTTTAAGGTTTCCTTGAATTTAGGTCTTTGACCTCACAATGGCTTTTAGCCATCCATATTTATAGTTTCACAAAAAAATGGCCTTTGGCCATTTGAATTTCATTGAAGAAGTGTTAATTCCACTCCAACTATGAAGTAATAACAAGAGGGAAAAATGAAGAATAAAAAAAAATAAAAAAATAAAAATAATTATGAAAAATAAAAAAATAAAAAAAGAAAAAGAATTATCAACAAAAGAAATAAAAGGGGAAAAGTTAAAAAGAAAAGCTAAAAAAACATATTCAAGGTTTCCTTGAATTTAGGTCTTTGACATCATAATGGCTTTTATCCATCCATAATCACTGGTAAAAATTGGCTTTTGACCAATAATTGGCCTTTGGCCATTTGAATTTCATTGAAGAAGTATTAATTCCACTCCAAATATGAAGCAAGAACGAGAGGGAAAAATGAAGAATAAAAAAAAATTATCAACAAAAGAGAGGAAAATGAAGAATAAAAAAAATTATCAACAAATAAATAAAAGGGGAAAAGTTAAAAAACAAAGTGAAATAGCCCATGGTTTTACTTACAATATCTAAGTTATAAACGAGTTTTATAAAATATGCTTTGAGGACAAAGTATCATGAATCGGAAGGCAATGTAACAAACTTAAATAATAAAAACAAACTATATATATATCAATATTAATTATTAATATTAATATACTTAATAATTAATAAATGATTATTAGTAAACTATTCTAAAATGTCGCATCCTTTCATGGATGGTATCCAAAGTGCCTTTACAATTAATATATATATGGCACTCACTTTGTAATCTTTTATCATCATTCATCTTTAATATTTATTTAATATTTTCAATATGGAATTATTTTCCATTGGTTGATTATTCAACTGAGTAATCATTGAGAATATCTGGATACGGATAGTACAATTTATATCTTTCTACTTCTACATTAGGTATGTCATGTAACTTTAACTCTTTTTGGAGGTATGGTTTAAGACCTCCTAAATAGGTTTCGATTCTTTGCTTGTCAAAAAACCCAAATACTCGTGTCGATAAGAATTCCCACAGATGTGTGAATTCCTCAATGCTTCCAACCTGTTGTAATCTGGTAAATTTACTAAAAAATTCATCTTCTTTGATTCCTTGAAACCTATTAAAAAAATCATTTTTGAACAAGTTCCAGGTGTAGGTAAAATTATCTCTCCTCCACCATAAGTACCAATTATAGGTGTGCCCTTCCATATGCATTGACGCATATTTCACCTTCTCCTCGTCAGATTGAATATTGTAAATGTTGAAGTATTCTTCTGCTTTTTTTAGCCAAGCAACACATTGGTATTCACTCCCATTGTATTTCGACAACTTTATTTTTTCCTTAGGTGGGTACACTATGTAAGGACGATATTGATTTCCTTTTGCCTTACGGTTTGATGATGGCTCAGAACTACTAGACGATGCAAGTGAAATATTTGAACTGCTTCATTGTTGGTGGTGCTTTTTAGCCTTTTTATTCTCTATTATCTTACTAATAGCGCCTATTTTGTTGTTTAATCGTGCCTGCATATCTGGAAATACTTTTGTTTCTATCTCTTGCATAAGCAGATTCACATTGTTAATCTTTATTTCTTTTTGAAATTCTTCATGATTCTTGGAAAGTGATTCCTATGTGGAAATATGAACTGATGCCTCTAACATGTCTAGACTGTTGACTTGGTCTGTCTTAGGCATCAGTCTTTGTAACACCTCGATTAATGTATTATGGTTCTATGTCATGGTGCTCAAGTTCTATGTTAAGGTGTTTATGTTTTGAGTCATGGTACTCATTTTGTCATCCAAGTATTTTTGTTTTTTCGTTCAGGATGTCAAAATTTTCATCCAGCCTTATTTCTAGTACCAGAACAAGCTCGTGTTTGAGTACTATGTTGTTATTTTTCATCTCTTCCTTCAAGATTTTTTTGTTAGTGACAAGGGACTTGATGTCCTTCTCCATTTTTCTGATTTGTTCTTTCAGTTCCGCCATGGTCTTGGACCTTGTATGTGGAGGTGTGTATTTTGATGCTATTTTGGCTTTTGAGGTGAATTTTTTAATAATAATAAATATTAATTAATTAATTAATATTATTATTATTTGATTTATTTTTACAAATATTATAAGTATAATATATAATATTTGATTTTTTTTAATTTTGATTTTGATTAAATATATTATTATTAATATATTATATTATATTATAATATATTATAATATAATTTTTTTTTGTGTAGGTTAGCGTGGAGATGATGGAACTAACGGTGGAAAGGAAGGATGATGAGGGATGGGAATGGGGCATGTGAAGCAGCAGATGGGAGGGTCCAAGGAGTGGAAGGAGTGGAAGGTGAATGTTTGCATGGGAAGGAGTGAAGTGGAGTAAGTGGAAGGGAGGTCAGAGAGGAGATGAGCACAGGGCTAAAAGTGTGGAAGATCGGCGCAGACGTTGTGGATGGAGTTGCAGGTGCATGGAGGTAGGAAAGTGAAATGGAAAATGGCATGTGGGATAAAGTGAGAGGAGAAGCGAAAGGAGTAGGGAAGTGAGGTAGAAAGACTTAGGAGGTACTAGACTATGGTTGGGCAGCGAATAGATTGCACAGTTATGAGGAGAGGAGAGTGTTGGGCATAGAGGAGAAGTGAATGGATAGGGAATGGAATGTATGGTGGCAGCAAATGGGATGGAGAGAATTGGAGGTGGAAATCAAGGTGGGAGTGCATGTGTGGGAGATCTAGGTGAAATGAGTAGTGGGGAGAAGCTTGAGGATCACATAGAGGAGCACGATGGGAGAGTTGAGATTTGGAGTGAGTGGGAGTATGGAAGTAGAGGGTAGTAGAGTGGAGAGAGAGAGATATGGGTGAGATGGAGGGAAGATGTGATGTGAGATGAGATGAGCCTAAACCGAACTCAAAGGTGGGAGGAGCCGAATCCGAGCTCACCAAAGGAGCGAAACCGCTCTGATACCACTTGGAGCAACTATATCCGGTTGGTCATTTAATAATCGAATCTGACTTTAATGTTGGATGATAAATAAGAATATTATATTAAATGACAATATTACAATGGTTTCTTGGCATTAAATATGGCTTGGACAGTTGATGATGAGGAGCCTGCTTTCATGATAACTTAATTAACCTAACTATTAATTATTTAATTATTTAATAATTATTTTATTTTATGTTCGTTATAATATGGGAATGCTTTTAAAGAATCCCTTTATAATTTAGAAAAATTCCTAATCAGGTGCCCAGAAACAAATCTTGCTTTAAGTCATGAAAAGTGTAAGATGTTATTAACTAGGGGTAGTGTTTTAGGACACCATATTTCATCATAGGGTATTAAAGTAGATACCACAACAATTGAAATCATGACCAATCTTCCTCTACCAAGTACACAAAGGCAAGTTAGGATTTTTTTGGTACATGCGGATTACTACCAAAGATTTATTGCAAACTTTACAAAGATAGAAACCCCGCTATTGAAATTGATAGCTCAAGATGTTGAATTTCATTGGGATCAAGACTATTAGATAGATTTCGAAACTCTTAAGGAATAATTGTCTTCGACACCAATTCTTAGGGGACCAAATTGGTCCTTGCCTTTTCAAATATACACTGATGCTTCTGATACTTCCCTTGGGGGGGTTTCAAGGCAGAAAGAGAATCAATATTATTTCCATTTATTTTATTAGAAATAACTTGACACCATTAGAATTGAACTACACTATGACTAAAAATGATTTTTTAGCAATAGTTCATGCTATTAACCAGTTCATACATTATATTACTGGCTATGATGTTTCCGTCCATACCAAACATTCTGCTATTAATTTTTTAATGAATAAAGCTATAAGTAATGGCAGAGTTACTCAATGGTTCCTTTTACTACAAGAATTTAACATTACCATTGTTGAAAAACCAAGGAAAGAAAATTTAGGTGTAGATTGTCTCTCTTGACTTAGTCATGATGATAATAATGTTCTTGTATATGATAATTTTCCTTACAAACATATTTTTGTTGTTTCTATTAAATTACCATGGTTTGCAGAGATATCCAATTATTTAGTCACATGAAAGGTACCATTTAATTGTTGGGATTAATAATCCTCCTTTGTCCAATATAGTTTATTTTGTCATATTGTCTGGCTTAGGAGGTCATTTATCACCTTAGTGGAGATTTGGTGCCACCATGAATATTGGTGCCACTAGTTCCATTGGTGCCATTGATTCCATTTGTGCCACCGGTGCAACTGGTGCCACTGGTTCTATTGGTGCCATTGGTTCCACTGGTTCTAATACCTACATTATAGGATCCTACTCTAAGTTCCACCAACAACCTCCATAAGTTGGTTGTGGTAGGTAAGCAGTTATATTGAGTCAACCTCTAGTTATAATCAATTAGATCACTTTTAGTTAGTCTAGCGCCAGTTATGCATGCATGAAGGGAGAGTGGCACCATTTTCCACTTACGTCATCAGTTAACTAACTTTAGACTAATTTAGAAATCCATTGTTAGACTAGTGAGCCTCCAACAGTGATTTAGACATAATGATTTAGCTATTCAGTCAGTTTTAGTTAGATATTCAGTTAGCTTCAGATGGTAGATTCAAATCCTATACATGGCATTCGAAATATATTTATTGTATAATCATTGTATTATTGATGAATGAATGAAGATTAATGTTGTAATTAATGGATCAATTCTTATCATATTTGTCTCAAATTTGTCTTGTTTAGTGTACATTGTCTTTGATATTCCACTGCATAATTCTACTTCTTAATTGCTATAATTTTCCTGTAGATCAATGGTTCAAAAATTTAACATGGTATCATAGCCTTGTTCAGGCTAGAAACAAGTCTTGTTCAATATAAATTGCGCACCAAAAGCAGTTGAGTTTCCACATAAATCCTACAATCTTTTCCTTGCTAACTCTAGATTTGTCTAGAGAAGTCTCTATAGGTGTGACAGAATCTAAGAAAGTGCACATGTCGAGGTGGAAAGGCTTGTACTGACATATTATTGTGAATTGAATTGGTTTTGTAGTGTTACTTCTAGGTACCTATGTAGAATCTTGAGGAATTGACCGATCAACATACAGAAAGATGGATTCTTCAGCTCTCATACCCCAGATACTTACACCCTTCAACTATGTTCATTGGAGGGAAGATATGCATGTATCCTTGCACAAGCTTATCATTTTTATGATGGAAATGGGAAGAGAAACTAAGCCCCTGCATGATGTTGAAAAGAACAAGTTTTTGAATCGGCTTGATGAAGCCTTCGGCTTCATGTGCACTCACATCTCCCAGGATCTTTTGTTCCACCTTGAGAGACTAATGAATATCAAGGAAGATTGGGATAATATTGAATCTTTGTTTGGAAAACAAGATGAGCTTTGAGGGAACATACTGGAGAATGATATCATTGCAGTACATCCCAAAAGTTTCAAATATATTCATAAATTATTCCCAAAATACAAGTCAATAGTACTGCAATGTAAACAATGTGGATTAGAGAGGAAAGATGAACATATTGTGTTGTTAGTGTTGAGAAATATTGGCTTAGAGCACTCAGTATTTGTCTCTGCATTCCATTTCGGAAGAGATTCCATCCCTAATTAGAATATTCCTTCCCAAGATTCTTTTGTTGAGTCCTTAATACAAGAGCAAGATAAATTGGTTCAAATGGGAGACCTCCAAGAATCAAGCACTCTTAGTGAAAGAATAAAAAAATGCACAATAAAGAGGGAATCATAAAGGGAAGGAGACCAAAATAATTGATTCAAAGCCAAAGGAGAATTAGAAATATTCTAATGGAGCCTCGGTTTCCAGGAAAAAGAAGAAATATGAGAAGACTAGATGTGCCTAATGTATGAGAATATTTCATCCAGAGAATCAGTGCATGAAGAAGACCATCGACTAGATGTCAACACTCCTTGAAAATAAAAATATTTCCCTCTCATAAGGAGCGAATAATTCTGATGCTAGTCAACTGACAGAATATCATGATAGGTTCCATGCCTTGAAGGAATACCTCACTCAGTCGAAGGCTTATTTGATATATCCTGGAGCATCCAACCACATGGTTTCCTCCAGGGAATCCTTCACCACTCTAAGTCTCATGGAAGGACCTAGAATTCATATGGGATATGTCTCCAAAATCCAAGCTATTGGTAGAGGTTCAATTAAAATCCAGCATGGAGAGGTCAAGAATGTACTATATGTGCCCTCTCTTGCAGCAAATTTGTTATATGTTTATCAGATGACACATACCGGCTCGCCAAAGAAATTTGTATTTGGTCCTGACTCACTGTAGATATAAGATATCTCAACTGGAAATATTATAGCAAAGGGTGTTGCAAACCATGCCTCCAAGGCATATGAATTCTCACACTTTCTTCCATACTCAGATCCAACACAATCTCAACAACCATTCGAAAGGCAAGGTAAAGAATCTCTTTCATCTTCATTTGCAAATAATGATATGTTATCTGTAATTTCAGTTTCAAAAGATAAACAAAAATATCAGCATGATCTTGATATTGAGATTATACCTCAAGATGATCTCGATCTAGATCCATCTCCTATTCTGAATGGTCCCAGAAATCTCATTGAAGCCTAAATGGTCCCAAAATATCATTGAAGCAAATGGGAATGGTGTTGGGAATCCAGATGATAGAAGAAGAATGAGGTCCTAGTATCAGAATGAACATGTTGCACTCTCTCACACATCTTTTCTATGTATAGAGTGGTGGAACAAAATTCCACAGAGATGCTACTTGATGATAGTGAATGATCCACAATTTGGCCCAATGATGAACAAAATGGATCATTCCATTCCTCCTACATAAATAAGAGACAAAAGAAACATTCAGTAAATCGAAAGAAAATGGAAAGGTTCACATGCATAGTCCCAGGATGTTGATGCACATAAGAACCATGATTATGCATGAATGCTCCATAGAGTTGCAAATTGCAACAATTTTTTCACAAATTTTTGCTCAAAGAGAAAAAATTTCTCTTAAGTAGTATAGCTTGTTTCTTGATTCCTGGTTATTTTGAGGGGGGGGGGGGTGGTTCCGATGAGGTTTTCCCCAATTTCCTTATTTTATGAACCAATTTATTTTATTTCATTTAGATTGTATGGGTGAATTTTTGGCTTAGTTTCCAGGGCCCAAGTTGTCCAAAGTTAGGATCAAGGGGAGTTGTTGGGATTAATAATCCTCCTTTGTCCAATATAGTTGATTTTTTCATATTTTCTAGATTAGGAGGTCATTTATCACCTTACTAGAGTTTTGGTGCCACCATTAATATTGATGCCATTGGTGCCATTGGTGTCATTGGTGCCACCAAGGCCACTGGTGCCATTGGTGCCACCGGTGCCATTGGTGCCACTGGTGCCATTGGTGCCACCGGTGCCATTGGTGCCACTGGTGCCATTGGTTCCACCAGTGCCACTGGTTCCATCGGTGCCACTGGTGTCAATCCCTACATTATAGGATCCCACTCTGAGTGCCACTAGATCCTCCATCGGTTAGTTGTGGTAGGTAAGCAGTTATGCTAAGTCAACCTCTAGTTACAATTGATTAGATCACTTTCAGTTATCCTAGCGCCATCTATGCATGCATGAAGGGAGAGTGCCACCCATTTCCACCTAACTCATTAGTTAACTGATTGTAGACTAATTTAGACATCCATAGTTAGACTAGTGAGCATGTAGCAGTGATTTAGACACACTGAGATAGCTATTCAGTTAGTTTGGGCTGGTAGATTTGAATCCTATCCACGGCATTTGAATTCTATTTATTATATAATCAGTGTATTATTGATGAATGAATGAATATTAATGTTGTAATTAACAGATCAATTCTTATCAGATTTGTCTCAAAATTTTCTTGTTCAGTGTACATTTTCTTTGATAATTCCAGTGCAAAATTCTACTTCTCAATTGCTTGCATTTTCCTGTAGATCTATGGTTCACAAATTTAACACCAATTTACCATCACATGAAAAACGAAGAATCATCCAACAAAGTGCCAATTATTCATGGGAAGGTAATGATCTTTTCCACACAGGCCCATATAATTATTAAAAAATGTGTGGGGGAATACGAGATGTATGATACCATCCAAGCCTATCATGATGGGCCTTTTGAAGGCCATTTTCCAGATAAGCATACAACAAACAAAGTGTTACATCAAGGATACTACTGGCCCATGCTTTTTAAAGATGCTGGAAATTATGTAAAGGGTTGTGATAGTTGTCAGCATATGGGGAAAACCACATAAGTTGATGAGATTCCCTTGCACACACAAATTATGATTGAACCTTTTAAAAAGTGCGGACTAGATTTTGTTGGACCAATATCACCTATGTCTCGGAAAAAAACAAAAAAACAAAATAAAATAAAATTATATATATATATAGATAGATAGATAGATAGATAGATAGATAGATAGATATGTACTGATTATGTTACCAAATGGGTTGAAGCGAAAGCTCTGTTTAGGGCCACTAAAAAATAAGTTATAGAATTTATTTATGAACAAATTTTTACTTGTTATGGTGTTTCCAATGATATTGTTATATATATATGTACTAATTATGTTACCAAATGGGTTGAAGCGAAAGCTCTGTTTAGGGCCACTAAAAAATAAGTTATGGAATTTATTTATGAATAAATTTTTACTTGTTATGGTGTTTCCCATGATAATGTAACTGACAATGGAGCAAAATTTGTGTCTAGATCAATTAAATAATTGACTGAGCAATATGTAATTAAAAAATACAAATATTATCCATACTACCCCCAAGAAAATGCTTAGGTGGAGTCAACAAATAAAGTACTGGAATCCATCCTAACCAAGACTATACAAATGCATTATACAGACTAAGCAAATAGGCTTCCTGAATAATTAAGGGATTACAATACTACATGGAGAAATACCACATGACATACTCCATATGATATTTTTTATGGGAAACGAGTTTTGCTTCCTATAGAATTCCAGGTGGAAACCTTTCGTACTGCTACACAGCTAGGCCTGAATTTGGATGAGGCACAGAAACAAAGATTGATGCAATTAATTAAACTTTATGAGTTTTGACAAGATGTTGTTCATAGAACTATTTTAATCCAAAATATAAAAGTACTAAATGGAATGATAATTTTTTGAAGAGAAAAACATTTCAGGAAGGTGATTGAGCCCTATTGTTTGACTCAAGCTTAAAAAAAATTAAAGGTAAACTTACAACTAGGTGTATGGGACCATATGAAATTGTGAATTTTTTTAATAATCGTTATGTAAAAATAAGAACAATTGACGATGAACAAGTTCCGTTTGTTAAATGGACATCAATTGAATGTATATCATAAACCTATTTCTAAGGAGGAGTTCATTCATAATTTGACTCATCAATTGGAATTGGAGTTGGAAGGTGAAGACGTAACTTCTTCATCTCCTCCTCTTCCTTGAGTAATATTTGATTGAAGTTTCCTTTGTATATATGTACAGAAGTATGTTTTGATTTTTCTCATTAAGTTCCTTTAAAATTTTGTAGGTATTTTCTCTTCGAGAAAACTCAAGGTATCTAAAAAGGAAAGTTACTTCATTTCCTCTGATATTTCGTAGAAGCTTGATTTTTCTATAGAGGGATTTTCTTGAACTTTCTTAATCTGATTAACTTAAGATACTAGAGACATGTTTACTAATTTTGTTGAATTGTTGATTTAATTGAATATCTTTTTTAAGCAAAATCTGAAAGGAAAATACTTGTATTGCAATTAAGGGGACCTATTGTTTAGTTAGTTTATTTTAAACATAATTATTTTTTTGTGTTCATACATATTTTCTAACATTCATCTTTGCCTTTGTTAGTCACTTTAAAATTCAATAGGTCTAACTTATGGAAACCACAGTGTACTAGTACACTAGTACACTTTGAATTGGCTTCATAGTTGATTGAAAAAACCATTTTTACAAGTAGTAACAGGTGGGGGCATTGAATTACTCTTTAGAAAGAAACCACAATAAGCTTATAAGAATATGGTTGTCAAGACTGAAGATCTTTTGATTATTACCCATTAGCTTTAATTTTACATCTAAAAAACCATCTCATGTTTTTGAATTAATTTGATTACAGGAGTTAATTTTTCATGCAAACAAATCTTTACAAGAAATTTTCAAGGAATATATTTTGTTGGCAGGGGTTTTGGGGTAAGTGAGTTGCACAGTGCCGTGGAGGATGTGCAAGCTCACGCGACACCACGCAAGCCAAATATAGCGCGACGGGCGAAAAACAAACCGCTTTTGAATATTTTATGCATATTTTTGTATCGGTTGACCACATTTTGTGGATATAGGCCATTAGCGGTGAAATTAGTTAGGAGTTAATTAGAAGTGGACCTAGAATGTAAAGGAGAAATCCTATATATATATATATTAGAATTGCAGTTGTAAAAGAGACACACAAACTTGTGATCTGGGAGCAACTTCGAGGATTTATCTTTCTCTCGCTGTGGAGAAAAATAGCTGTTGTTTTGAATCTTTTGCGATGGAAGTAATATGATATGATGGATATTGAGCTGAATCATTATCATCCTTGTTCTCTATCATATGTTGCGATGTCTTTTTCTGTCTTTATATACTGCGATGGTTCTATTTTATGAATGATGAATGCCATACTGCTGTGATGAATGGTCGAATGATGCAATATGTTAGATCTATGATTGAAATGATAGATCTGCGATGAATACTGTGATATCTGATAAATGGATCTGCTAGATCTAATAGTTATGTTGATAAATCACTGATAGTTATGCTGATAAATTGTTAATTCCCCGATCCTCCTCCTTACTACCAGAAACTTGGTTCCCATAGCTCTCCCTCCAACATCTCAGGTGAGACTTCATCCACTCTGCGGGTGTTGTTGGGCAGGGTAAAACTTTTCTGGGTTGGTTCTCAGTGAGATCGCGCTGGTTGGGCATCAACAGAGTGAGAAACCCTATCGAAGAGGCTTTGTTGGTGGGTTTTGGCCAAAAAATGGTTCCGTTGCTGGGACCTCCTTGTGATTGAAGAGGAGGATATGTTGTGGCATCCAACAAAACCGGAGATCAAAGATTGGTTCGATCTAAGACTGTAAGATTCATTGAAGACGAGAATTAGAATCCTAAGTTGAAAACACACGGATGGTTGGCAAGATACATTCACAATGGTCCTCACGAATGGTTTTTTTGTGAGTTTCCTGTCATACTCTACGAGTGGCTGGCGCGATTCACCTACAAGAAGCGCAACTTTCGGGGAGGAGAGTCGTTGTCCTGGATCCCCGAGCTAATTTAAGAACTCTAGGAAACTAACAATAAGGCATCACAGGCTATCAAAGTTTGGTTGGATAGTATTCTGGAAGGATACATCACTGAGTTCGCGGTTAATACCAACAAGTCCTAGAGTGAAGCAGAACGAGATTTTTTCAACGAGTAGGTTCTTGTTGTCTTTGCAATTGTTAATCAAGATGCTTGTTTATGAAAAGGGCATACTAAATATGCACCTCAAGTAGTTAAACTCTGGTGTGCAAAGGTTGTGAACACCGCAATAGAAAGGGGGAAACGAATGGAAATATAAGGGGTAGATGGGTTTAAGTTTCGACGAGACTGTGAAGGCAGTCGAGGCAGAGAGTGGTTGTATAAGGGGAGGAGCAAGGTTCCAAGCAGATAAGAGGTAGAGGATAGGATATCCTACTGCGATCAAAACACAAGACCGCGAAGGACAGCCACATAGGACAAAGCGGATCTACAGTGACGAAGAGGACGAGCAGACCCAGGATATGCCTAGGGTGGCAGCAAGATCAAATCCCGGTAGAAACATGTCCACACCTCCGTGCACTACTCTGCCATCAGGAAAATATACAAAATCTACGTCGACGTGTCCGACGTGGCAAGTGACATATAGTAGTAAAGAAACATCTCCAGGAAGAAGGTATAGGATGGAAGGAGATGATATGAAGCTACCTATGTTCCATGGAATGGAACTGATGATCCGGAACAGTACTAGTTCTTATGTGAGGAAGTCTGGACTAAAAATGACTACCGAAGAGGATGTAAAGAAAGGCCAATTAGCGACCACCCTTCGGGTTCGTGCACTCGAATGGTACATTAGATTCATACAGGTCCCGTAGGAGACCACAATGAATAATTTGGATGAGATTCAAAAGGGGCTTCTTGAAGAATTCAAGAAACCAAAATCTAAAGCATAGTACATTACAGAGCTAAAGGAAATCAAGAAATTCCCTAATGAGATGGTTTGGGACTTTGATCAAAATTTTAAGACACTAATGGCATGAGTCAGCTTCGATATGAGTGATGTCCAACATAAATAATGGTTCATTGTGGTACTGGTCCCTCATATATGACACCCATTAATGCAGCAAAAGATCGCGACATAGAGCGAGGCTCTGGAAATTGCGATGAAGTTGGAAGCTTCACCTATTGGAGAAACTATTGTTGGCATGAACCAAATCCAGGCACAGCTACCAAACCCGACAACTCAACTGTAGGATATCAAGAAGGAGAAATATGAACATGATGACTTGTAGTGCATTCGGTATCATGTGGATGGACACACGAAAGATACCTGTCCTTATTTTTGGAATTATCTACTCTTAGGATTGCTAAACCCATTAAGTTGCAGTAGTGTGTCATGGTGTCACATATGTCAGGTATATGGGGATCGACATGAAGATTGTACATACATGTAGAAAATGGTTACGAATCCAACTAGATTTTATTGCACCTTCTGTCGCTCAATTGGGCATGAGGATAAGGATTGTCGAGCCTATGATCTGCTTCAAGAGCGGACCTATGATGCATATTTCGTGAAAGGTGAAGATTCATGCATGGTGCAATAGCTACAGTCGTAGGTGACATAGTCACCACCTCAAGTCCAATATACGTCGCCACCGCAGATGCAGTTTATTTCATCGCAACCACAGGCATAGGTTGCACCACAGCCGTAGTTTGCGCCAAGACCACAGGACACTCAAATCCCAATGGCTCCGCCACAGCCACAGTACATACAAGCAGTGCACTATGTTTAGCAGTAGTCGAATCCTCCACAACATCCAATGGCACAACCCCAGTATCAGTAGCAGGTAGCTTAACCACAATATCAACAGCAAGGAGGATACCATGGAGGATTTGGATCCAAGGGAAGAGGAGGTTTTGGCCGTGGAGGAGGACGAGGTCATGCATCAATATAGTTTTACAACTCCGGGAATTTTTTCCACTATCAGATAGTTTGTCCCCATTTTCAATGCATGTACTGCACAATGAATGATCATACTGTAGAAAATTGTCCTCAGTTAATTGCGAGATGGTAGGCCAGTAATGTTCCGTTGTTACAGAATCAGAATCAGTTCCAAAATCAAATATAGAACCAACAACAAATACAGAATCAAGGGAAGCCCAAAATTCTAGTACAAAATTAGAATATCAATTATCTTATGAACCCACCAGTGAACTAGAATCCACCACTGAATCAGCCTCCACCGCAGAACCAGAATCAAGGATCGACGGTTGTGACCATCTTAGCAAAACCGTGGACAGAAGATGTTGATGTTGGAATTGTTACTAGAGGAGGTGCGATGACTGGGGAAGATGGATCGTGACCACAAGTGTGACTGACTAGAAATAAGAAAGCACATTTTGATATCACAACCGAGAGAGAGACCTTTTTCAAAGCTCACGAGGCGCTTGGGAGAAATCCTGGTAAGACACCTATTTTTGGCATGCCTTTGGCTTTTGATTCTTTGTTAGAAGTTGGACCATCATGGTAGTATGGTACCTTACAATAGTTCTTCGAGATTTTTTTATCCCTGGAAAAATATCCTGATTCTCTAGTTGAGATCCATAAGTTCTTGCACCAACCGAATAGAGAGTTGTAGGAATCTGCAGTGAATTCTTTACAGAGGAGAAATACAGGCAAAGAAATGCAGATGAACATTCAGATTGGGGACTATGAATTTGATTCAGTTATTATGGATCTTGGGTCAGATGTGAACATCCTGACGAAATAGGCGTGGCAGAAGATGGGGGATTCGAAGCTTGGTTGGTCCCCAATGCAACTGAGATTGGCTAATTAGGCCAAAGTTCAACCAATTTGCCGTGTGTCGAATTTGGTTTTAGATGTCGAAGGTATGAGGACTCGTGCTGATTCGATGTAGTAGAAGTTGTTTATGGAGGGGGCTCCTATCCTGCACTGCTAGGGATTAGATGGGCCAATGACAGCATGGCCATGATAAATTTTAAGAAGCGGTTGATGACATTTGAGAACCAGGATATCCGAGTCATTGCCCCAATGGATCCAAATGAAGGAAGGTGATGTATTGAACCAGTCAAAGATGAAGTCATGAGAGTATGGGATCATGTTTACAATATATTTGAGGATTACATCCATCCTACTATTGATAGAGAATTGGGTTGGCGTAGCGCTAGCTCCACGTCCTCTGATTTTGATGATGCATAGGAAAATTGGAAAAACCAGATGCATGAAGTGTCACTCAGAAAGTGTGGGTTGATTGCATAGTGGTTGCGCCATGTCGCGACTGAGATCAATTAGATGCCAATATATGAAGGATTACAAGAAATATCTAGGTTCCTTGAGGAGTTTGAAGCAAAGGTATCTGAGCCTCAGTGCTTGTTGGCATTAGGAGAAGCATTGAAGGCCACTCTAGCACACTGGTGGGAAGTTCATAAGGAGACCATTCATGAATGGGCACAGTGTCAATGGTTGATGACTATGCACTTCGGCAATATGGAGGTATATCACACTGGGAGGTATGATGGACAGAATATCCCTTGTCATCATTTAAGGGAATTCCAAACGATATGGGCATCGTGACGCAAGGATGAGTGGGTCCATGCTTTTATTCACACATTGGATGAAATTCCAAAGTCTTGGTACATATTAGCAGACTTGCGTAAATAAATCACCACTTGGGAGGAGTTGACTGTTTTCTTTGCGCATACCTTTGGCTTTACAAATGTTAACACAGAGGTTAACAATACACTACAGATAATTTGGGATGTAGTCTTGAAATTTGTCCCAGTCGCATATCCTATGGACCCACATGCACATTACCACATGCAATTGATGATGGAATGCTACAACATCTCTGGTGAGCCAGAAGATGATGATGAAGTGCACAATACTAATATTCCAGATATTGAAGGAATTTGGGGTGTTGTAGCACTGGATGTGCCAATGGATCCCATGACTTAACCACTGAATATTAAGAAAGTTAACATTGGGACAAAGGAGAATCCAAAATTTGCCAATATTGGGGACTACTAGGACGAGGAGACTATGGAAAAGATCGTAGATATCTTGCATGAGTTTAAAGACCTATTCCCAAAAAAATTCTCAGAAATGAAGGGGATATTGTGTGACTTAGGGGAAATGAAAATCCCATTAAAACTAGATGTAAAACCAGTGCGACATAGGACATACCGGTTGAATCCGCGATATAAAGAAAAATTCAAGGCTGAACTTGATCAGATGCTAGATGAAGGGATTATTGAGCCAGTTGAAGAATCAGAATGGATAAGTCCAATGGTGGTCCAAGACAAGAAGACTGGGGAGGTCCAAATCTATGTCGATCTAAGGAAACTGAATGATGCTTGCATGCATGACCCCTTTCCGACGTTGTTCACGGATGAGGTTCTTGAGGGAGTAGGTGGTCAAGAAAAATATTCCTTCATGGATGGATTTTCTGGGTATCACTAGATCAGAATTTTAAAGGAAGACTGCCACAAAAACACATTTGTCACTAAATGGGGTTGCTTTCAGTAAACAGTGATGCACTTTGGGTTGAAGAACGTGCCTACGGTATTCTCTCATGCCGTTTTCCCTGCATTTAAATATTTTATTCAAAAATTTCTACAAGTATATATGGACGAATGGACAATCTACGGATTAATCAAGGATCACTTGGAAAACCTGCGTTTGATGCTAGAACGGTGTCGACAGCATCAGATCACATTGAATTCAAAGAAGTGCATCTTTTGCGCACCATTTGGGATACTATTGGGTCACATCCAATGTAAATAGGGGATTTTGGTTGCTCCAACAAAGATTGTGCTCATTTTGAGCCTATCGCCACCTACAAATATGAAGATGCTTCGTGCAACATTGGGGCATACTGGGTACTATCGCAAGTTTATCCATGGTTATGCTACAATTACCGCGCCCATGGAGAAACTTTTAAAGAAGGATGTTGCATTCATATGGATCCAGGAATGTCAAAGTAGCTTCGACACATTGAAGGCCAGGATGGCTTCAACACCCATACTTGTGTTCCCTGATTGGACTAAGGAGTTTCACATCCATATCGATGCCTCATCTGTTGCTTTGGGAGTGGTACTCACACAACCAGGAGAAGGAGATCTAGGTCATCTGATTTCCTTTTCTAGCAGGAAGTTATCCTTTGCTAAGAATAATTACATGACCACAGAAAGAGAGGGGTTGGCGATGTTATATGCATTGCAAAAATTCAGGCATTATCTCTTGGGCGGTCAATTCAAGATGTTCCCTGACCATTCGGCTTTGAAGTATCTGGTCAATAAGCCTGTGTTGGGGGGGAAGATTTGTTGCTGGCTAACTCTCTTTCAAGAAATAGATTTCAAAATAATTGTGAAACCATGACGCCTGAATGCTGGTCCTGATCATCTATCTTGCATTGAGATAGGTGAAGAGCCCACCAATATTGACGATGTATTGCTGAATGCAGAGTTGTTTTGAGTTGATATTGTAGATGACCATTATCCACCAATAATTCAGTTCTTGGTAACCATAATTGCACTGGAGGAGATGAAGACTAGTCAAAATAAGAAGTTGGTAGTGAAGGCTTCAGATTTCCAACTGATCGCGGGACATTTATACAATCTTGGACCTAATAAGATCCTACAATGGTGTGTTCTACCTCATGAACAAGAGAAAATTATGGAAGAAGTACATACAGGAGTTACGCATGAACATTATGGAGGAATGAAAACTATGTGTAAGGTACTGCGCATTGGGCTATCATGGCCTACATTGCATAATGATGCTACAGACTATGTGCAGAGCTACGATATCTTTCAACATGTTGGGAAACTGTCACGGCGAGATGATATGTCACTCATACCACAGGTAACTTTACAACCTTTTGATAAATGGGCGGTGGACTTTGTGGGTCCAATCAACCTACTAGGGAAGCGAACTGGTGCGTGCTACATCATCACAACAACTGACTATCTGACAAGGTGGGCGGAGGCCGCACTAGTTGTGGATTGCACCACTACAACAACAACAAAGTTCATCTTTGAAAACATCGTGATGTGATTTAGATGCCTTCGGATATTATTGAGTGACCAGGGTAGCCACTTTATCAACCACACAATAAAATCACTAATAGAGGAGTTGCAAGTGCAGCAAAAGAAAAGCACCCCATATCATCCAGAGGAAAATGGAATTGTAGAAGCCGCTCAACAAAATCTTGGAAACCGCACTGACAAAGGTATGCAATGCTAAACAGGATGATTGGGATTTAAATATCCTAGAGGTATTGTGGGTGTATCACACCACTTGCAAGAGGCTCACAAGGCAGACACCATTCAAACTGATATATGGAAAAGAGGCGAATATGCCTATGGAATACATTGTTCCTAGTCTGCGCATCCCTGCAGCAACCAGTATGGGTGATAAATAGGCACTTGAGGAGTGTGCAGTGCATCTACTTCAACTTGAAGAGGATCGCTTCATTGCGGGCTTCCAGTAGCGTGTTGAGAAGGATCGATAGAAGGCGTGGCATGATCGCCACATTAAAAACAAACAATTTTCCCAAGGAGATTTGGTGTTGTTATAAGACAACAAGTTCATAAAGTATATAGGTAATTTAAAAATGCATGGGTTAGGCCCATATCTTGTTCATTCAATTACTTCTGGGGGTGCAGTTCAGTTGTAGCAGTTAGATGGAGCGGTGCTTCCAAATCTCGTGAATAGTAGCTGCTTGAATCCCTATAGGAAATAAATAGAAGAGTGCATTGCCTGAAAAATAAATAAATAAATAAATAGGTAGAGATAGGTAGCCAGAGAGAACCTAGAGATAGGTAGCCAGAGCAACAGTGGGTGCATGAGTGGGGACCGTATTTGGTTAAAGGGTAGGTGATTTAGCAGAGAATATCTAGCTTTCCATGGAAAATGGTTGTGCCTAAGTAAGGGGGTGCGACAGACAAAAGGTTGCGCGTCAGTAGGAGGCTACGTTACGGAAAGAGGGCTGCAACAAGGTGGTCCACCGGAGCCAGGGGGTGCGATAGACAAAAGGTTGCACATCAGTAGGAGGCTGTGCTGTGAAAAGAGGGCTGCGATAAGGTGGTCTACTGGAGCAAGGAGGTGCAATAGATAAAAGGTTGCATGTCAGCAGGAGGCTACATTGTGAAAAGAGGGCTGCGACAAGGTGGTCCATTGAAACAAGGGGGTGTTATAGACAAAAAGGTTGCACATTAGCAAGAAGCTCCACTGAGGGAAGCGGGATGAGACAAGGTGGTCCGCTAGGCCAAGGTTGTACAACATGCACACATGGTGCATCCATAGAAGGCTATGGTAAGAAGATAGGGCTGCGACATACAAAAGGGATAGGGTTGTGTGACAAGCGATCACTTGGGATAGAAAGAGTGGCTCACAGGGTATGGGAGACTCTGTGATGGTGACCGGATGTCACGTCAATGCTCAATAACTACTGTTAAAGAAGGAAATGATGGCATGGATGACATCATAATTTAATGATAGAAAATTTGAAATCCAGGATGGTAGAATCGATGGCATATTTAGCACACGCATGAAGGATCCAGTCATAATGATGCACACAAGTGAGTCATGATGGCATCTCAGTCAAGGTTGGTGTTATAAGCTGAGAATCAGTAGTTGTATGAACCCCATTAGGAAGTGCTGCACTAAAAAAAATTTCATAAGTGCTGGGTTGCGTTATTGAAGGAAGCTTCGTTGTGTAAGGTAGTGGTGGGCGAAGGGGCAATGCAAAACTCCCTAGATAAAGGGAAGCCTATGAGTGAGAATGATGTCTTAGTATAAATTGATGAACAAGTTATGACTATGTGGGTTAGTTTGGTGGAGATAGAAGTCTCTAGCAAAGTCACCCTTGGCTATGTTTCTCCCAATCAATCTGAGGTGCCAACTCAGACACCCATGAGGAATCCGGATGGGATCAGAATTCCTGCTGCTGTAACACCCTGTTTTTGAGCCCATTTGCGTTAAAAATGTATATGATGTATATATTGTAATTAATCATGGTGTGGAGATAAAGGAAAAATCAACACCATCAATTTAGTGTTTTATGTTTCAGTAATTAAAATCGTTGCTGATGGTATTTTGTGCTAGCCAACACATTATAATTTTTGGGCATCATGTAAATATGAAATTTAATTAAAAACCCCCAACCAGCTATGTCAATGCAACAATTAATGAGATGGGGGCATGATTTTCCTAAGAAATAGGGAGGGAAATTATTTAAACCTTCGGGCCAATGGGGAAAATCCAAATGTCAAAGGGAGAACCCATCAAACCCTCAACTACCCATTTTGTCTTTTTCCCCAATCATTAAATGTTTCCAGAATGTGGTTGAGTTAGTTATGGCATGGAGTGGGAAGAGTATGGGTAGAAATTTGAATTGGGTAGAGGACCCATTTTTGAAAAACGTTTTTCTGACTTGTGGGGCAGGTAAATGCTAGGGAATGCTTTCCCAAGCCATTACTCACCCATTACTTCCATTTTCCTCACCTATTCTCCTTCATGTGGGCTTCCTTCATGCAGATGAAACTTCCTATGTGTTCATCCTTCACATTTTTACTCAGTTTCCTCATTTTCACATGCCCAGAAATCCGTTTTGGTGTTGTTTAGCAAGTGGGAAAGGAGTATTTTCGTTTTGGGAGTTTATGGCAGTCATTTTGGCTCCCGTAATGCCATAAACATCCTCAAAATTCATGGGCAAAGAATATTCACGTTCTTGGGTTTGGTAGAGGTCGTTTTTGCCCCAAAATCCCCATAGCCATTTTCTAAAATCGATTTGTTGAGTTGGGTTTTTCTAGAGGTCGATTTTTCCTCTATGGAGCAATAGAACGATTCTGGAATCATTTTCCTCATCCTTGTTTTTTTATCCATCTGTAAATCCATTTTTGGGGTTTCCCAACGCTTTTCCAAAGACCAACAATTGGTATTTTGTTGTATGTGCTCCCTTTCCTTGGTCTGATTTGTTATGCTCTTTGATTTGGTTTGAATCAATTAAGAGTGGAAGAGGTAATTTGCCTAACAAATCTAGTTCATGAGGAACCTCACTGAGATACCTTGAGGGCTGATTATTCCTTACTTCACATCCTAAATAGCACTGGAAGGGAATGCATAGCCTGAGAGACTGTATAGCATAGAAGGGGATGATTCCTTGTGTTGGGAAATCCAAGTCAGATCTTGTGCAGGTGTTCATAGCTCTATGGTTGAGCTCACTAGTTTAGCAAACAAGCCTTTCCATCCCTTTGGAAGACTGATAAACACAAACATAGCTTTGACTTGACTGAGTTTTGACATATCTTTGGGTATGTGTGAGTTTGCTTAGTTTCCTTTTCCTTGGGGAATCATGCCCAGCTCAGGGGTGGCAGTGATGATGAGAGATATATGAGCACACTAGCCTATGGTTGGGTGGAACGTTGCAGCGGCATAGCTGGTTGCAGGGAGCTTTATTCGAAGATAAGTATTCTTGTGTAATTACCCATGCAACTGTATTATTTATGTGAATTATGATGAACATGTTAAAATGTGTTGAATGCTTGAATTAAACGTAATTTGATTCCATTGAATGTTAATTCTTTATGCATATGTGTATCTTGAGTTCAATGCATTTTATTTTACGTTTATGGGGCTAGTTCCCGGATCAAAGCAGCAGTAGTCGTGTCCTCTCTCTGGTAGAGGGTCGGGGACGTGACAGACGCATTTGACTGAGTCTATAGGAACAAGGAACTAGGTCCTTTAGGCAGCGCCGGATGAGCCCGTAAGGACCAAGTGGACAGATGCAGGTTGATCCTGACCACAAGGAAGGACCAAGTGGTTAGATACGAGACTCCAGACTGGGCCAACAGACACTTTGTGAAGGGTGGCAACAAATGGAGAATGATGTAGTATTCATCGAAGCTGGAGCACAATGGCCTTTTCAGTTACATAAGTCTAGAAGTTTGCTTAAATTCACTGTAGTTAATGTTGAAGGAAGCAGTTGCGGCCAAACTGTGAGTCGACAAATCTAGAAACAGTCGCACACTGATGCATATGTGACGGTTTCTGCTCTTCAATATTCAGGAAGACACCATGGCCAGCTGACGTGACTCAAGGACGAGCCACAAGACTATGTTGGAGGCCTGTTGGTATGGGTTTTTGGGTAAGTGAGTTGCACAACACCGTGGAGGTTATGCAAGCTCACACAACACCGCCCAATCCAAAGATAGTGTGACGGGAAAAAAACACACTGCTTTTGAATATTTTATGCATATTTTTGTATCAGTTGACCACATTTTATGGATATAGGTCATTAGTGGTTAAATCAGTTAGGAGTTAGTTAGAAGTGGACCTAGAATGTAAATGCACAAACCTATATATAGATTAGAATTTCAATTTTAAAAGAGACACACAGACTTGTGATCTGGGAGCAACTTTGAGGTTTGATCTTTCTCTTGCTATGGAGAAAAATAGTTGTTGTTTTGGATTTGTTGCGATGGAAATAATATGATATGATGGACATTGAGCTTAATCACTATCATCCTTGTTCCCTATCATATGTTGTGATGTCCTTTTCTATCTTTATATACTACGATGATTCTGTTTTATGAATGATGAATGCCATACTGTTGCGATGAATGGTTGAATGATGCAATCTGTTAGATCTATGATTGAAATGATAGATCTGTGATGAATACTATGATATATGATAAATGGATCTGCTAGATCTAATAGTCATGCTGATAACTTGATGATATTTATGCTAATAAATCATCGATTCCTCGATCCTCCTCCTTACTGCCAGAAACATAGTTCCTACATCTCTCCCTCGAACATCTTGGGTGAGACTTCGTCCACTCTGTGGGTGTTTTCGAGCAAGGTAAAACCTATCTAGGCTGGTGTTCAGGGAGATTTCACTGGTTGGGCATCGATAGAGTGAGAACCCCTGCTGACGAGGATTTTTTGGTGGGTTTTGGCCAACATCTTCCAACCCAATACCTCCCACTCCATAAAAAGGTTTTCAAAGTTTCTTCCCCATTCACCCATGCAGAAGCAATTTATGAATCTTATATTTACGATAAATTTAGGACAAGAGCATCTGGTAGAAAATGGGTGTAAGAGGCTAACCCGTCGGGATACTGAATAGATCTACTGGCAACACGTACATGGCTATGCTATGACTAGGAAAAACCATCAGGGTACTAAACAATCTTGTTGGAAATGGGTAATTGTGTTTTGGGAAGATATTTCTTGGATATTATAGTTACCCCATCAGAGTTTTGAACATAATTGCTGGAAATGGTTTTTGAATTTGATACCTGTTATAATTATTTATCTATACTTATTTGTATGAACGATGTACTTCTGTAGGAGTTGAAGAGAAAACATGCATGGTTGAATTAAAATTAAATGAACCTCATTTAGTATCCATTGGATAATCATCATAAGATACTTTAATTCTCTAATTCATGATGCTTATTACCCATGAAGTTTATACTTCAAGACTGTACTTATGTTTGGTAATTTGATGAAATTGATGGTGAACCTTATTTTTGTCAATTGAACATTCTTGTGTGCAGTTGGGTCAGGATGAATGATACTTTATGGATTCCATTTAGAAAGACTCTTTCTTTGTCCCCTTCAATTTTGAAAAAAAACACAATATTTTATGACAAATTTATGTATGAATAAAGGGAATTAAGTATGTATTTGTAATCCTGTAGTGGGGATTTCTCCCCAACTACGTGCAAAAGCACCAACCTTAGCTCGTCCAGATCATAAGGAAGAGTTCAACGATAAAAAAAGAAACAAGATAACAATAGAAAATATTTTGTAGGGTTTTCACATATATAAACTAACTAATGCAATAAAATAAACATGAACACACCTTTCTTAAAATGGGCCACCGTAGCCATCCTTGGAAGTGGTTCCACAGCTCCACGGTTTAGGTCTCCAATCTCTTCCATAAATAGTTGTCAAATGGGGGGAATGGATCCAAATGGGCATGGAGTGAACTCAACTTACACCGTGAGAAATGGCATGGCAAAATATGGGAATAATGGATAAAAGTGTAAGTTGTGACTGATGGAAAATGGAAAAAAGTGATCCAAAAGTGTTTTGGAGGAGTCCTTCACAATGTATTTATAGTATGGTCTTAGGGTTTTTTGACCCATGGTATTTTATTGTCCATGGTATTTATCTATGGTTTTTTGACCCATTCTAACTTTTAGGGTGTTTTACCATTTTTGGGAGACAGTGGGGAACATAACAATAAATACTCATCATCCCTTCATTTTTGGGAAGGAATAATGATGTATGGCTATGGTTTAGACCATAGAGAGCTAGGTGAAAAAGTTTTAGTGTTAACAGATTCCTCCTAGTGTGTGAGGGTAGGAGCTCATCATATGGCCAATAGAAATCATATGATCATGGGAATATGGTGACAATAGTGGAGAGATTGGAGAGGACCACAGAGGAGTGGAGATTCCTCGTTCAAAATACAGTGGATTTTGGTTTTTTATTGGTTCTAAAAACTGGATGAGATACATATAATGTGTTACATGCATATGGACAAGGCGGGCATACCCATGCTTGTAACAATGTCAAAAGAATAAATAATGGGGATAAAGGCTCAAAATATGGGATCTGATCAATACATATACAAATGGTGATACATAATAGTGGCCTTAATGGGATGTTGAATACAATGATGATATGAAGAACTGATACATAGGAACAATGGAATTCTCTTAGAATGAAATATCATCGCAACTGATGCTCTACTGGATATGGAGGTGTACATAACTGGAGGGAATCAATGACTGAGAGATAGAATCTCTGTGGTACAATATGTAGCATTAAGTACTAGAGATACATGGAAGAATAACACTGTGAGATTTTGATCACTATTGCCAACACAGCCCGGAAATCATAAGGGACATGAGACTGTATGGGTCCCATGTATAGACTCACCAATGTACTAGAGTCAGGTGAAAACCGAGTTCTTCGACCAAATAAGGAATGGACCAATACCATGTACAAATCTCAATGGTGTGATGATGTAGCTGAAGTCAAGCGCGTGAGACACAACCAACCCAAAAGGAACTAATGGCTCCTTTCAAGTGGTACAAGGAACTCATCAATGAGGTGGATGAAACTAGGATACAGGGACCTCTGGGTCTATCCTCTGGAATAGATGTGTTGAAGTCGATAGAGGGAGACCTGAAACTAATAAGGGAATGTTGTTTCCTTGATTAGAAGCATGAAGGGGATAACCAAATATGTGGAACAATCAAGGTACTAACACACTGAATGGGGGAACAGGGGTAGGAGAGTACGGGGGACTCAAACTTCCTTTGTTCATAGTATGACGGCAAGGATGACCTGGAAGCAAATGAAACTGACTCATGGGAAATGGATCATAGCTGGAAACTGGGAAGATAAATGCAATGGGAAATACTGGGGGAGTTAATTGGACTAGTGATATCCAGGGGATCGAAGGAATACTCATCGTAGAGTACTCTGAACAAAGGCATCCCATTGGGGGAAAGCTACCATAATGTGAGATCATATGTGGTGGTGCCAAAAGACACCATTTGGGCCTTCTTCATAGTTTAAGGAGCACAAAGAAGGGATAGAAGTAAGCTCGATATGATACAATCTTGTGGATTTTTAGTGAGCCTGAGAAGGTAAATTATCGATGGTGTTTTCATTTTTAGAGAGTCTAAAAACAAGAAGAAGACTCTAGTGGTTCTCTTTTTCATAAATAGTCTCCTAATCCTGAAAAAAGGATAAAAGTATACAAGGGAGATCTCTCCCAACCTTGGGGATGAGAGACTTCTTTACCATAAGTAATTCAACTAGGTTGAAAAATGTTAAACCTATACTGGCTAGACGGTCATTCAAATACTAAAATGAACATGAACAAAACCAAGATTACTCAATGATATTTTCTTGATGAGAGGGTTGGAAAAGAGATTAAAAACAACCCATGATTAGGGTTTTCGTAAGTTACTGTCCCAATGTCTGACAAAGCATAAAAGGATACAAAAGGAATTGTTCCTAGATGGAATGTGCTAGGTTGGTCCTTTTCTTTTGATAGTCTACATAGTTTGAAAAAGGAGATAAACGAGGCTACACAGATTCCCTTTCAAATACTTTAACGAGCATGAAAGGATGTGAGCGTGGTCAACAATATTTTCGTTCGTTTAGGAGTCAGAAAAGAGCTTAATAGAAACTTTGTAATGGTCAATCAAGAAAGGAGGAAGTGTTCAATGCATGGAAAGAGGTTATGTTCTGAACATGGCTAATAGGAATAACAGTGGAACATTGGTGGGGCCTCCTTACAAGACGATGGATGGCAGTAAAATAAGTCCAACTGTGCAGTATGGATGGAGCAGAGGGATTGTGAACATGCCAATACATACAAGGTGTGATTCACATGGTGGCACACAAATCAAGTTGAGTCAAGGAAATGTCCCAAAGAAAGTAGGGAGGGAGGCAGTCAAGTAGATCATTTCTTCACCCAAGATATTTATGCATAGTGGTGGAATATTCCTATCCTCATATAGGATGATCCATACATGAGCATGGACTACCGGGGAGATCCAAAGATTCCTCAACCTCCAGTAGAGGTCTAGTGACCTGACGGTATGCTAGCATAGTGGGATCTAGATCATACATGTGATAGATACTAACAACATACTATGTGCATGTGCAGACGTGGGACTGCATCCTTCGATGGGGTACCAACAGCGCAGGGGCACGGTGGAGGGGTTATATCCACCCATTCACATGCAAATGATGCGATAGAGTGCTACAATGGAATCACTAAGGCTGGACATGGAGAGACTATTGGATGGGGTCATCGACTCATGGTAAAATTAATGTAAAACAAGAAATAAAAACTATGCTACAAAGTTACTCATGGTGGGTGACTTCAGGGACAGAACCTCTTGAGGTAGAGCCCATTGTGCGGGTTCTTCAAGAGGTGGCTGACAGAGTCAGCAAGGAAGTATTCCCACTTTCAGAGGCATTGATGGATGACATATGGCCCATACCACATGGAATCAACCTTTCATTTCCCTAGATTATAATTGGTTTGGTTTTAAAAGAGGACTAGATCCCCCTCACTAAAGGTGCGAGGGTGGACATGGGAGTCATAATGGGACTTTGACCGAGTCTTAGCCACTTTGATCATTGGGAGAGCAGAAAGACGGTCCTCATTGGTTAGTTCAAGCATGATTATGCATTGTTCTAATGGTGAAGTGTTCAAGAGAATTTTGACTACAAGTCAGAGTGACGGAATCTCGCATTCAATGATAAGAATCAATTCCACACCATGGAATAAGTGAAATGGGGTGAAACTAGTGACAGTTTTAAGGATCTCTCTGTTATCATGAAAGTGGTGCCAATATATATCAAGCGGATCTTCCATGGTCAAGGATAGGAAAGTAATACTCAAAGTAGATATTGTGTAAATGGTGTTGGTGATATTCGAGGAAGAAGCCAGAGGGTGGATATCCTCAAGGACACTAACGTCGAACTCATGGGAGTGTTTTCGAAGGTCACAAAGGAGTGATTGATACTCAGGAAATTCTGGGAAATGGTGAGAATAATGACCATATAGGACAAAAAATACACAAGTATGGTTGGTTCGCAATGACTTGTTCTTAACAACTAGTGGATCTAGGACGATGACAAATGGGGCATCCTTGGTCGAAACTATAGTGTCCATGTGAGTGTGAAGGAGAGGTAAATCAAGAAAATTCTATGTCATATGGCCTTGTACACGCATAAAGAACATATAGGAGCCACGTGTGGTTTGGTTGTTTCTTTGGTCACCTTACCCCCAGCCTTGTTTTGAGGAGGAGGGGTAAGAGAAAGGACATGAGTAGTCTTTGGTGGACCAGGAGGTGGGTGAAACATCATCTCAATAGGTGGGATGAGAGTCAACATAACTTGGGGAGTCGGTAGGGGGGTGGGTGGATTGAGGTACCACACAAGAATACCTAAAGTGAAACCAAGCAAGTCAAGAGTAGTCATGACAGGCTTTCTCACAATGTTGGATTGTGGAAAAAGGAAGGGAATCATTTGGATGGGGAATGAACCCCAATAATTCCCTGAGGATTGTAGTTGGGGTTGTGACTAAGGTTGTGAGGAGGTCAGAACGCTACTGGATGTGGTAGTGCACAAATCTAATATATTAGCCGATGAAGGAAAAGGTGGTAAGGAAAAAAAGGTGTTTTTCATAGGATCATTGGAAAACAAGCCAAGGCCAATGACATACAGGGATGGTATGGACACACTGTCAATGGTAGTGTCGATAGTGGGAAGGACATGTTCCTATTATTGAAATATTGTAACTCCAAAGGATATTATAGATGTATTTTACTAATGTAACCCAAGGGAGATGTTATTATTCCTCCAACAAAGTGTTACTATTATATTTGGTCATCATAGATTCATGAGGTAAAGCCTCAAATTGTTTCGAGTCTTTAGTACCCTAATAAATAATATAATATACTATTTTGAGTATTCCTAGGTGAATTCAGCTCAGACAGTTTAGTGGGGTCTATTTGTCTGGTGTGAAATTCAATTGAAACATTGTGTATAAATAGAGGAGTTGTGGTTCTTATCTGAACATAGACTCACTCACTTGTGTAGTGCATAGGAGAGAGAGAGAGAGAGAGAGAGAGAGAGAGAGAGAGAGAGAGAGAGAGAGAGAGAGAGAGAGAGAGAAANTCTTTTATACATCTTATACAGAGGAATTTTTTGCTGGGTTTTCTTCCCCTTGAGGGTTTCCGAGGATAAATGTTGTGTCTATCTTGTGATTGTGTTTATATCATTGGTTCTTGATATTATGATGCGATTTTGAATTGAATACTATTGAATCTATTCTAGCATATGAAAACTTAACATGGTATCAGAGCTAACATTATTAGAGCAGCTTTCACAAGGTGAAATTCTCCCTCCTCCCTCTCTGGAAGAAATTTGGGTTTCTGTAAAAGTTGGAGTTTTGAAGATCTTCTTGCATATAAATTTGTTCCCTCCCTGAGCACATATATTGAGCCCTATATCAAATTTTTTGGGTGGCTATATCTCTAGGAGATCCAAACCCTAGTTTTGTAGTGAACAAGAAAACTGCAGTCAAACATAACCATAAAATCTATAGTTCTGCAACCTCACAAGTAGGATTTGAAGACTAAATATTAGGGATCTCCAGAAAGTAGTTGGATCAACAAACACGCCTCCTCCAAGCACATCTACTGGTAAGGTCAATCTCATGTTTTGATAAATTTCAATTTTGAGTGACTTACTAGACAAGATGGCCCCAAGCACTAAGCTTGAAGACAAATTGGAGGCCTAGAAAACCTCTTGGCTTGGAAGTATATGATTTTCCTCATTCTTAAAGAGAATGGTCTTGAGAATTACATCAAGAATGAAGTTGCAGAACCTGAAGAAGATGAAGCTAAGGAGAAGCATGAAAAAGACCTAATCAAGGCAATGAGAATCATTGGTAATTCCATCAAGGATCACTTGATCCCTCAAGTTTCATATAAGAATACACCTAAGAAAATTTATGATGCACTTTCTAGAATGTATGAAGGAAAAAACATCAACAGAAAGATGAATTTGAGAGCTCAATTGAAGGGCACCAAGATGTGCAAAGGAGAATCTCATCAATATTAATTCACAAGGGTCTCCCAAATCAAAGAGAAGCTAAGTGCTATTGGATATACCCTTAATGAGGATGAATTGGTTATGATTTCTCTTAATGGCCTCACTAGACATTGGGATTCATTCATCCTAACTCTTTGTGCCATAAAAGAAAGTATGAATTTTGACATAGTGTGCTAAGATTGCATACAAGAAGAAGCTAGAGTAGCCAATAGAGAATCTCTCCTCAGATAAGATGATTATGCTCTAGCTACCCACAATAAAGGAGAAAATAAATAAAACTTCAAGAGAAGTAATCATAAAGATTCAAAGAATAAATTCCATAAGAAGAAGAAGAAGGATTACTCAAAGTGTCAATGCTACAATTGTTATAAGATAGGACATCTTGCTAGAGAATGTACATACTCAAAGAAAAACAACAACAAAAGGCATCATGATCATCTAGTTGAAGATGAGGATGAAGAAAGACCTTGAAATAGAACTAGAGGTGAATATGTAGAATAATATGTGTTATTCTCTGCACTCTCTGGGTCTGTAACACCTGGAGAAGATACATGGATTATTGATAGTGGTTCCTCTAACCACATGATAGGAAAGAAGACAACTCTGTCAAATATTGAAGAGAATAAATCTCCCTAGAAGGTATAATTGTGAGAATACTATCAGTATCCCATCAAAGGTATTGTTGAATCAAGCTACAAGCTTGACTCTGGGACCTCCATGAAGATGAAGGAAGTATTGTATGTACCAGGTTTGAAAAAGAACCTACTCTCCATCTCAGCTCCAGATAAGAAAGGATACAGAGTTGCTTTTATAGATGGAAAAGTACTTATGTGCTCCAAAGGAAAGACAATTGAATATGTTGTATTCATTGGAGAAGAAGGAGGAGGACTGTACAGCTCAAAGGACATCCAGAGATAGCCCTTGTCCATGAGACTACTAGCTCAAGTGAATTGTGGAATAGGAGACTTGCTCACATCAACTACAAATAATTTCCATATGTGAGTAAGGTGGTAACAAGGTTACTAGATCTAAATATAAAACATGAGGGAACCTGCAAGGGACATGCATAGGGAAAGAACATCAAGAATCCCTTTCCGACAAGTGACACAAAGACTAAAGGTACATTGGAAATAATCCATTTTGTTGTATGTGGTCCTATGCCCTCCATATCCTTGAGTGGATATGAGTACCATGTCACATTTATTAATGATTATTCAAGAAATACTTGGATATACTTCTTGAAGAATAAGAGTGAAATGTTTGGGAAATTCAAGGAATTCAAAGCGTTGATAGAGAACTAGTTAGAAAATTGAATCAAGACACTGAGATCAGATAATGATGGAGAATACACTTCAAAGGAATTTGAAGAATTCTATAAGGAGGTAGGAATCAAGAGGGAAATAACAACTCCCTATAATGCCCAACAAAATGTTGTTGCAGAAATAAAGAATAGAACTATCATGGAAGTAGTGAAGACCATGATTCAAGACCAAGACCTCCCTATGCACCTATGGGATGAAGCTACAAGAACAACCGTTTATGTGCAAAATAGATTATCTCATAGTGCTCTTGGATTCAAGACTCCTGAAGAAATGTATACCAAAAAGAAACCTGAAGTAATCCATCTCAAGATATTTGGTTGTCCAGTATATGTACATATTCTGAAAGAGAAGAGAACCAAATTGGATCCTTTCGGTAAGAAGGGAATATTTGTAGGAGACTGTGAAATATCCAAAGCCTTCAGGATATGCATTTAAGGTTCCATCATATCGATATTAGTAGGGATGTAACACTCGAAGAAGAGGAAGCTCATAAGAAATCTAGAAGGTTTCAGCTTGAAGAAGTACATGAAAAGGATGTACCTCCCAGAAGTACAGAAGCTGAACCAACTCCTGAAATAGTAGCATCAAAAGATCATGACATGCTAAAGTCTCAAGAGTCCCCTACTATGGATATATCTTGAAAGAGAAAACCTTCTTGGGTAAGAGAAATCATACAAGAAGAAGAAATATATGGGGTAGCAGAAGGTTCCACAAGAACTAGAAAAAGATCAAAGCCATATTCTAGTTATGTAGCTTTGATATGTGATCTTGTACATCAAGAACCTACCAGCTATGAGGAAGTTGCATAGACGAAAGAATGGGTTGAAACAATGATGGAAGAATACCAGTCGATTATGAAGAATGATGTTTGGGATATTGTTCCCAAAACAAAAACAAGAGTGTGGTATCTTCGAAATGGATCTACAAGATAAAACATGTTGCAGATGGAAGTATTGAAAAGTACAAAGCAATATTTGTGGCTAGAGGATTCTCTCAGAAAGAGGGGATCGATTATGAAGAGACATTTTCTCCAGTAGCAAGGTACACTTCCATCAGAACTATCATGGCACTTGCTTCCATGATGAAATGGGACTTACACCAAATGGAGGTAAATACATCCTTCCTTAATGGTGTGATTGAGGAAGAGGTTTGCATCGAACAACAACAAATATTTGAAGTCAAAGACAAAGCAACTCATGTATGCAAATTAGAAAAGGCTCTATATTGACTGAAGTAAGATCCTAGAGCTTGGTATGGCAGAATAGATATCTTATTGAAAAGAATGGGCTTTACCAAGAGTAAATTTGATCCTAATATTTATATGAATATTATGGATGATGAAGTAGTCATACTATTTTTGTATGTGGATGATCTATTTCTAACTAGAAATGAGAAACAGATCAAGAATTGCAAGAATAATCTAACTGAAGAATTCAAGATGAAAGATATTGGATTAATGCATTATTTCCTAGGGCTGGAAGTGTGGTAGAGCCTAGAAGGAATCTTTCTGAATCATGGAAAGTATGCAGTAGAAATCTTGAAAAGATTTCATATGTTGTATTGTAAAGCCATGGCCACACCCATGGACACCAAATTGAAGTTGTTGTATGATGAGGGATCTGATCTAGTGGACATGACTCACTATAGATAGATTATTGGTTCATTAATGTATCTGACAAACACAAGGCCAAATATATCCTTTGTTGTGAACACCTTGAGTCAGTATCTAGTTAAACCTAGACGGGTTCACTTGATAGCTGCAAAGAATGTGATGAGGTACCTAAAAGGTACAATTGATTTGGGACTGTACTATGGGAGAGATCATGACTACAATTTGTATGGGTATATGGATTCATATTGGGCAAGAAGTGCCATAGATAGAAAGAGCACTTCGGGTGGATGTTATTGTCTGGGATCCACCATGATCTCATGGTTTAGTAAGAAATAGTCCAGTGTTGTTCTCAACACAGATGAAGTAGTGTACACTGCAGCTTGCTTCGCTTGAAATATTTGACATGGAGGTAGACACCACAGTAATTTTCTGTGACAACCAGAGTTGTATAAAGATGACAGAGAAACCGGTGTTCCATGAAAAATCAAAGCATATAGAAATACGATATTTTAATATAAGGGATATGGTACAAAATGGAGCCATCAAGATCCAGTATGTGGGTATCGATGAGCAAGTTGATGATATACTAACGAAGCCTTTATCTCGAATGAAGTTCGAATATTTCCATGACAAGCTTTGTGTAGTTCGAAAGGACTTTCCTTGAAAGGAGGAATTAGAGGAAATTTGAGGTCTAAAATGGGCCTCCTAAGGAAAATGATAAAATAATAGTTAAAATAATAAAACAACAGTTATTAATTTTGGAGGAAGAATGAAAAAAACTACTTTTTTGTTCGTATTTTTGAAATATCTCCGTGTGTTTTTACTCAAATTTTATGCAGGAGAGCTCATTGGATGCGCAATTTAATTCTGCATACAACGAGTACCCACATTGCATACCTTTGAAGGACCCCAGTACCCCAAAAATAAGAAATACATGAAAAAATGTGATGATGATGTCATCATCATGTTTTTTCAGTTATTTCTTATTTTTGGGGTAGTGAGGTCCATCAAAGGTATGCAATGTGGGTACTCGTTGGATGTGGAATTAAATTGCGCATCCAACAAGCTCTCCCACCTAAAATTTGAGTAAAAACACAGGGAGATATGTCAAAAATACGAACAAAAAAAGTAGTTTTCTTTTATGACAGATATGTCAATTCAACCATTATGGTTGACTCATTTTATTGAAATTCTATTGGTTCTTGAATTCCAACTCACAAAATTTATTGTTGACGTGTTTTCTTATAAGGCCCATTTTAGACCCCAAATTTCCTCTAATGAAAAGTGATGGGACTACAAATGATGAAGGAATGAACCTTATTCGAAAAGGAATATTAGGTCGAAGACATGAACCCTCCTCGAATAAAGGGGGAGTAGGTTGATAATATGAAACTTCCTAGGAAAGGGGGAGTAATGATAAGACTGACATCGATGATGGATGACAGTGATGATGGTCTGATATTTATTTGTTGATGATAGTATCCTCTCTTGAGGATGGAAGGTATAACACTCTGTGCATGAGAGTGGTCCTTACCAGTTAAAGGATGACCCTGCAAGATGTTACTCTCGCATGGAGAATACTCACATTCAGTTGTTAATACCGTAGATTAAACACTTGCTTAGGAGTGGTCCTAACCTTAGTGGTATGGATGCTCTACGATGATTCCTCATGGACAACATGACTGACATTTTCTATGCAGTCAATTTCTACTTTGCAGACTATAATCTTGTATGGAGAGTATGCCTACATTCATATGTATATGCCATAGAATAACACTCGCTTGGGAGTGGTCCTAACCTCAGTGATATGAATGCTCTATGATGATGTTGGGTGTTATAATGTCTTAATTAATTCACCAAATATTCAATTATCGGCTGAGGTTTGTAATCTTAGAGCTCATACAAAATATATGCGAAGGTAGAAATATTCCTAGGGTGTTGTAGATATATTTTGATAAAGAAAATATTGAAATATCTTTCAAAATGAAAAACGGAGTCAAACTATGGAAATTCAACTACTAATGTAATTAGGCTAGGACACATGTACTAGATTAGAGTAATATCAAGCTATATTGCTCTACTCTATCAACCATAAACTACGTATTTTATAAATAACACTATTCTAAGAATGTAAACTACTTCTTTATAGTGTACTGACTATTCTACTTCTTAATCTGTGAATTAGAAAGGTTTAGAACATAATTAGAACTCTTACGAAAGATTATGTTATGTAATACAATATTATGATTATTTAATTAATATAAGAAACCCAATAACTAAACTATACTGCCAGTTTGACAAATACACTGTGTTTGAACCAATTTATCTAGCTCCACTCTCCTTGATTATTTTGAGGATATGCATTCATGGTTATCGGTACTGGAGAAGGAGGTGTATCAAAATGAATTTCGAAATAAGTAAAGAAACTAAATGGAATTAGGTCTAACTTAACTTCCACAAATATATGCAAACTAAGTAGTGTCCAATTAGAGTTGATAGTAAACATTGTGATTTATTCCATGAGCAAATGAATTTAACAGAAAAAGATATTATGAACAACTAACCTATTAATTAAGAAACAAAAAACTTTTAGTAACTACTTGAAAACATGTGTGAGGAAAATATGACTTAGAAACAAGTAGAAAACTTAATAAAGGAAGCAAGTAGAAAACTTAATAAAATAAGCAAGTAGAAAAATTAATAGAGATGTCTTCTCGAAATCTTATTCTATGAAACTTTTCAGTATCCACACAGTGAAGAAAACAGGTCCTATGCCATGATCAATTTACAAAGTACTAGTGTGTTTCTTTAGAAATTAACATGTTTAATCCTAGATTCAATATAAACAAATAGACTAAGCTAGAGATATAATTACCAAATGTTACAACAATAGTGAATGAAAAAGAATCAGAAACCAAAGAGACAAAACAAAACACAATTCAACACATACTAAGGTAAAAATGAAGTGAAAGTAGGGATGGAACTTAATAGATACTTTAAATGATCTATACTAAGGTCCTAATTATAGATATAACCATTGTCTAATTACAAATAGAACATAATTCAAAATCCAAAGAAACAGAACTTTCAATAGGTTTAAGACAGAATGGGAAATATTAAACATTGTACAAAGGGATGAATGGCAGACTGAACGGACGGTCTGAATGATAATCTGTATGAGAAAAACAATGGAAATAAAGAAATAAATGGTCTACATGATCTAAATATCAGCTGATTTCATGCACATGAGAATAAGATGCATAAAGTACAGTGATTGATCCTATTCAGTAATTCAAAGTAAAAAGGGAATGACTTATGCTAACTCATGATTATAGAGAAACTATTATCTATTGCATTTTGAAATAGCTAAGGTATAACCTAAGTAAATCTACAGCAAAATGAGAATTAACAGAATTAAACCTACTGTAAAATTAATTTTAGATATGAAATCAATCCAACTCTATGTAACTATCAATATAAAACTAAACCACAAGCTGGAAGAAATACTGGAAAAGAAACTAGAGATAAACTATGCACGCAATCGGTTACTTTAATTCAAGAAATAGAGACTATACTAATAGCACAAAATTATTCATAATGAAATATATGCTACAGGAAACAAAGAAATGAACAATTTCAAATAATAGGAAACCAATTTGCATAAACAAAACAAAAATAGAAACTTATCTGTGAGAATGAAGATAACAAGAACACACACGGAAATGGAGACCACTGGTTGTTGAGGGGTGCTCTCAGCAATCAAGGTCATGTGGTCATGTGTTAATCAATCACTCATAGGAATAAGAACATGTATACACAATGAAAATAGAACTTATATTAAAATTCAGAATATATTTTTTATAGAGCTTCTTTTCTAATATCGACTGATAGATTTACAAACTAGATAACTCCTTCTCTCGCTTTGAGGCGACTATATATAATGTTTACAAGGATGAGTGGGTCAATCCTTTCAGTGGTAGACCGATCCTAAAATAGTTGATCTTTATTGCAAACAAAAAATTGTATGACAACATGCAGTCTTCCTCATGCTCTCTCGTGCGTTGGTTCTCCTCGCACATCCTGTAGCGTATAGATTCTCATGGACATGGCCTTGGATGATGGTGTCGAATGGAGAAGCAGGATGGAAAGCCTTCTCAGAGCAAGGACCATCATAACATCAAACACATGGAAAACAGAACAGATGAAGATTGTTTTGTACTTTAATCACTTAGGAATATGCCGAACAACAACACACAGGCTGATCGGGAGGCTGAATGGCAGGTTGGATATGCTATGCGCATATCTAGCATGAATGTGCACCTAATGTTAGCTCGTGTAAAGAATATGATATGCAAAACAAATTCACATATTATACATGTTTCCAATTATAAAAAAATTTCTTAGTAAAATCACAAAATAATAGAAATAAGCCAAGACTTGCATAAATTCCAAATGCGTTCATACATGGGGCTGAATGGTAAGCTGTATGATAAGAAATATGTCAAAAATGTGACAAAATAGATGCCAAAAGAGTAAATTACAAGAAGAATAGTGACAAAACCAATATCAACACTCCTCCAAACCGGAGAGATGTCAGGTCCCTCTAAGCAAAAAAATGGAGTTAGGAAGAAGGCATAGTTATGTCAGCAGCTGCCTTTGACATAATTGATGAAACAGGGGACTTAAATTTCAAATTTATGGCTCTTTATTTTAAAATAGAATGCCCCTCCTGTCGAGATTCATGTGAAGAAGTAATTTCCTTGTTAAGGTCCTCAACAGTCCTAATTTGAAGATGCAACTCCTTATTCTCTTGTCGAATATCTGCAATTATATTGGCGTACTCTTCATTGCGACTTGCCGATCGTTCCAATTCTTGAGTTAATTGGTCTATAGTTAGATGATGAGGAGTGGATGGTTCTGTGGCCTGCTTGAATTCTGGGGGTGGACTTAATTCCCTAGATGGTGTCTCAATATCAACAGAGGGGATTTGTCTTTCAGGGCTCATGCCTTGAGCAAGTGTAGGGAAAGTCTCACGAGAAGCATCTTTGAGCAGTTCAGATGAAACACTAGCCATTGTGAACAAAGGTGAATTAGTGACGGGATTATCTGCTTCGGGCTCAATGTCTGGATGACTGGTCTGAACAATGGGCTGAACTGTGGTCTGGATGATGGGTTGAACAGTGGAATGGACAGACTTCGCCTTCTGTTTCCTGGTGCGAGCTTAAGGAAAAGGTAAAATTTCAACAGACACGAGTTTGATAGGGGTAGGTGAATGGGCAGGGGAACTTGCCTCTGGTATATCATCATCAATGTGGAATATTTTGGGGCTTTTATTCTCTATGGAATGGTTTTGACTAGATTCACAGTTATAGGAATGCCTAGGGCGTTTTTGAATATTTAGGTGAGGGTTTAGGACTTTAAACACAAAGTTATCCCAAGTCTGATTCCTCTCTTTGAGCTGATGCAAGATTAGGATTTTAATCAAACTATGGTGATACAAACTACCCCTAGGGTTAACTGTGTTCTTTCTAACCTAATTCGACATTTTCTCCAAACTCTTGAGAAAATAAAATGGGAAATTGAGGAGCTACTATTTAACAAAATGGGCTAGTAAGCGAAGATGACAAGATTTGAAAACATTAAACTTACCCTTGCAGGTGATGAGGTGGATAATAATGATTAGAGGGTTGATATATTTTGTCTTAATCCATTCTTGGTGAAATCCTTTAACACCTGCAACGTGCTGGTATCCCGGCTTAAGAGCAAAATTGTAGCTTGACCGTGGAAGAAACAAATGTTTATGCCAACAAACGCCTTCTCTGGGGAGCTTAGTTGTGACTGCAATGGTCTCTTTAGTTACTGGAAAAAAGAGATGACCAACCCTATCCATTTTTCCATCAAATCCTTCCACAAAAATCAGCAAAATTTCTTCATCATACCCCTGTAGAAGATGTAGAAATGGGTTCCATCCCACGCGGAAGAAAACCTCCCTGCATTCTTGAAATTCTGGAATCTGGAACAAATCCTAGTAGATTTAGGGCTCAAGGCGGTTAGGCATTGTTCAAATAGAGGCAAAGCTGCAAGGCTTGCAGAGGATATAGGAAAATGGTGGCTAAACAGCTCTGCAGGGATGAAGATGAGTTAGGGAGACAAAATGGAATGAATAAACAAGGGCATCAGTTTAAAACGTGATCCATTCGAGCGATTAAATGATTACTGGCAGAGAATTGTCACGTTTAAATGATCATGCCATCATGGAAAATCTTGAATCTTGTGCCATCGAAAAAACATGTGCGTTAATGAATTCGTAGGGTTTTGGTAAATTCAACCATGTCCAAAGATAAACTTTGGACAGGTTGAATACATTACTCAATACAATTCCATAAAGATGCATTCAAAATCATAATAACTCGAATTAACGAGATGATAGGTCACTTGATGGTTCCTACGTGTAATTGGGTAAGAGGATAAAGGTACTAATAGTGTAATGATAATTGAAAAGATCATATAATCATATCACACCCGTATATATTTTAAACAAGATCACATTATGTCAAAATTGTAATCAAAATCATAGGTCAAAATTAGTCCTAATAAAATTATAATACGTGTGTAAGCATGTGAATAAGGCTCAATAATTATGAATATGATGCATCCTTTTAAACTCTTTTCCTATAAAACCAAAAGGATTTGACATATTGAAAGCATGTTGCATAACAGTATAATTTTCATTCAAGCGTCATTTGACCTTCCATTCAGAACTTCATTTGAAATTTCATTGAACCCTTCAAACAAACCTTTTGTTCAAAAATACGCTTTATTGGGTCTAAATTCTACTAATTACACAGTAAACTTTCTGGGATGTGAGAACATAATATAAATCACCTTTATTAAACCTCTATTGCATTGTTCCTCAAAGATTAAAAAGTCTTCCGTTAATTGCACTATCCTAAAAAACATCTAAAAACATCTATACTTTTGTCAGAAATTAAAAAAACTTTCTATAAACATTTAGAAAGTAAAAACAGTCATTTAGAAACCTTCTAAGCTTCCCCCAAACCAAAAATATGGCATGTCCTCAAGCCATCAAAGAAAATCTGACCAAGTTCCAAATAATATAACAAATAGTTCCAAAAATCCTTCTATTATTAGTAATAAAAAGAAATACTAAGTACTAATAGATGGAGATGATTTAGATATATATTTTCATCAAAAATAACAGTGCTTAAGAATATTATACAAATAACAAGAGTATACTTGATGTGAGAAATGCCATAGGAGTAACTAGTCATTCATGCCTCATTTTAAGGATATTCTGTCATCTAAAGAATATTTTAAGTTCACTCTCAAGTTCGTGAGATTTCTATAGATATGGGTCCCATTTCTAAAATAATTATATCCTAGATATTATTGAAGTAGGCGATAGAGTCCCAAGTCCAACTTACAACCATTCTCAAATGACATGATGAAGAATTGGCCTAAACATGTATTGTTCTTTTTTTTCTGCTTTGTTTATTTAGTCCTTTTTTTTTTTTACGAACCATGTGCATAGTACTGCATTAACCAGACCTTTTTTACCTGATATTGCCTTGTTTCCAGCAAGCATGTTCAGTACCTCGACGGTTTTATCTTGGTACCATGCAAGCATAGCCCCACTGCCAGCAATCATGTTCAGTACCACGATGGGTTTACTTGCACTTACCGAGATTCCTTGTTTAAAGATATTACTTAGCATGGACCCACTGCCAACAATCCTATTCAGTATCCGGCGGGTTTGCTTCGTATAATTTTTTTTTTTAAATGTGGAATCCGGTTGGTACTTAGAGTGAGCTAGGCCTGCTAAACACATAATTCAGATTTATGAATGTGAATCTTATAAGTAAAGAAAAGTTTATAATGGCCTAAATTATAAATCATGTCAAATGATAATAACTTGAAGTTGTTCTTGGACCACTCAATATATCTTCTTCATAAAAAGAAGTAATTCTCCCCACAAGTAGGAATTCCACTTATTTTTGAGTTTTCTCAAAAATCCTTAAGAGATAAGTTTTGATAATGAGTATAGGATGAAAGAGTAGTCCTTAGGTGTAAAATAGAACTTTGAATCACATGATGATGAAAATAGGTCTTAAGCAATTGTTTTAATGATAAGTTGGAAATATACATATCTGAATGAATCACCATAAAATCATAAGGAATCATCAAAGCAAGTAGGTAGAAACAATATAGGGAATATTAGAATTTCATTATAACTCCCTATTTTAAAAAAATTAGGCTGAATTATAAGTTCTTAGAGCACTTCCCTTTTTAGGAAACATTTCATGGGTTGGTTAAAGAAACAAGGCTCTTATAATCAAACTGCAAAATTGCTTGTTAGATGATTCAAATCTTTATTCACAACAAAAACATATGCATCGATAAAAAGTCTTATAAATTTTATCAAAATTTAGATAAAGGAAAAGAGCCTTTCTGTTTTATTTGACAAAATTCCATAAGCTGATTATACAACCAAATTCCCTGCATATATGTAGTCAGCTTATCAAAAATGACTTTTATTTATTAAAGAAGTAAAGATATATTTACATATGTACATAAAAATAACACAAAATAGTTTAAGAATCAGGAGGAGGAGGAATGACTTCCTCTTCAACCAGCTCCATCTCCTTTTGTTGTAAGACATTCTTCACGAAATCTTGTCTAGAGATTGGTTGATCGTAAAGTCTAAGTCTATGTCCATTTATGACAAAGGAATTTTGTGAATAATCAATTTTCTTAATCTCTACTGACCCATTATCAAAGGTTGTAACTACCTCATATGGACCCATCCAACGGGTAGTTAATTTTCCTTTGAAATTTTTATAACTTGAGTCCAATAGCAATGCCCAATCTCCAGTATTAAACTGCTTTTGCTTAATAAATTTATCATGTCATTTATTTCATTGACTTTGTATTAACATTATCCTTTGGAGTGCATCTTTCCTAATCTCATCTAATTCGTTAATCTATAAGGTTCGCTATTTTTGTGCCTCAATAATCTGTGCAAACTAGGATGTATTTCTTCTTACAGGACATGGGATATATCAGTCCTATAAAATCAAAAGCCCACTTCTCAAAAGGATCAATCATGACCTGAGGTTTTAAAGGCATCTCGTCCAATGAAATAGGTCTACCCATTCTTTGGAAACTATCACATCCTCTAACATATCTGGCAGCATCCTTAAAAATGCTTGGCCAATAATAACCAAAATGCAATACTTTTTATGTCATCCACTTGTCAAAAAAGTGTCCCCTACATGACTCATCATGGCATGCACGAAGGATTTTTGTCATCTCATCCTCCCATGCACATCATCTAATAATAAGATCTGGGCCAATACAAAAGAGATCATTATCAACCCAAGAGTAACTAGAACTCTAGATGACAATTCAGCATTTCTCATGAGTAGACAAGTGGTTTGGTAACTTCCCAGTTGCCAAATAATTAGCAATGTCCACAAACCAAGGGGTTTGAATAGACACAACAAATATATGTTCATTAGGGAAAGTATCATCAATTGGTTTAGCACCATCATCATATTTAATAAGAGAGAGGAAATATGCTACCAAATTTTCTCTACCAGGTCGATCGACAAGAAGCCATCGGGTCACTCTACCATTGGTAATTGGTTTATTCATCAAAAATATGATGGAAGAATGGTCTATATGCACAAAAAATTCATATCCTGTGATGTAATGATGAAACTTATTAATGGAATAGACTACTTCCAGAAAATCCTTCTCAGTAACAGTGTAATTTAGTTCGACAAGCGTCATATTTTTTCTAATAGAATATATGGCATAAGATGCTTGGGCCTCTTTCTAACCAAGAAATCCTTCTATGGTTATGTCAAAAGCATCGATGGACATATGAAAAGGAAGGGACCAATCAGGACCCCTCAGTATTGGTGCCACTGATAGTTTATCTTTTAAGACCTCAAAAGCACTTTGGCATGATTCAGTCCATTGGAACTCTATATCCTTCATAAGCTATTTAAACAGTGGTGCCGCTATTTTAGTGAAATTTTCAATAAAGCGACAATAGTAACCCACATGACCAAGAAATCTTCTTACTTACTTTTGAGTTTCTGGAGAGGGGAGACCAGCAATTACTGCTATCTTAGCAGGGTCTACCTTGATCCCATGTGAGGAAACATGATTCCCCAAAACTATTCCTTCTGTTAATAGAATTTTACATTATTCATGACTTAGGGCTAGATTTGTTTCCTGACATTGGATCAAGACTTTTTCAATATTATCGAGAGCTTCTTGAAAGGTATTACCATAGGCTATAAAATCATCCATATACACCTCTACACAGTCGTGTATAAGATCAACAAAAATTCCTAAAACTACACGCTGAAAAATGGCAGGTGCATTACATAATCCAAATGGAAAAACTATATAGGCATATGTACCCCAAGGACATGTAAAAGTGGTCCTATCATGATCCTCATGTGCTATCAAAATACGATTGTATCCACTCTATTTGTCGAGAAAAGAAAAAAAATTGTTTGTCGGACAAGGTATCTAGTACTTGGTCAATTAAGGGAAAAGGAAAGTAGTCCTTATTCAGTTCTCTAAAGTCAACACAAATACACCATTTCCCTATGAATTTCTTTGGGATTACCACTAGAGGAGATACCCATTTACTATCTAAATATGGGTAAATGAAACCAGCATTGAAGAGTTTTTGTAACTCTTCTTTAACTATGTCTTTCAAAGAAGGTTTCATCCTCCTCTGAGGCTGCCTTATAGGGGATATACTAGCATCCATGTAAGCATGGTGGATACAAGCATCAGGGTGTATACCTTTCATGTCAGTATATTCCCATGAAAATGCTTTGGATTGGCTTTTAAGGAGGCTTAAGAATTTTTTCTTGTTGACTCTCGGTTAACCCTGCATTTATGTGTGAAACTTTTCTAGGGCTAACTTCATAAGGCATGGTATATGACCCTATATGCTCTTCAATTGCAAATACACATGGTGTATTCATGAATTTTGATAGGGCCATATTTTCTTGAAACTCATCCCCAAAAATTTGATCAAGTTGAGCAAAAGACTGAGGAAAATCTATACAAGTTGTGGAAGAGACAAATTAGTTTAACACATTCTCAGTAGTCTGCTCTTGAAGTGCCCAAGAGTAGTCACTAGGAAATAAGAGATCTTAAATATTTTCATCCCCAAAGGGGCAATCTAACCACCACAAGGTTTCAGTTACAGGTTGTGCTGGAGGGTATAAAACCAGTTTTTTTGTGGACAACCCATTAGAAATGGTCATTTCCCCATCCCTACATCCTATGAAGGCATTGGAGATAGCCAACCATGGTATTCCTAGTATAATAGGATGTCCTTTAGAAGGATCCTTTGATTCTACTACCATGAAATCAACAGGATATTCCCATGAGGCGACTGATACAACAATGTCATCCAGAACCCCAACAGGTTTTACCGTAGTGCAGTCTGCTAGCAGAATTGAGGGGGTCGATCGGAGAAATTGTCCCAACTATAAAACTTATAAGACTGTAGTGGTCATGATATTAATAGCTGATCCTAAATAAATAAGTGTATTTTCTATGGAAGTATTATTTACTATAATAGTCACTATTGGACTCCCTGGATTTGTATACTTTGCGATTCCAGACTGGTCAGTCATACATTTAGACATTTCTCCCATAACATGAATAGTGAGGGGATGTTTTTGTTTCTTTCTTGGTTTCTTAATGCAAAGTTACTTTATTACCTTATTGTAAATTGCTATATCCTTAATAGCTTGTAATAGAGGGACCTTGACACAGACATTTTTTAATTCATTCAAAATATCGTGCTCAGGATGGATTACAGGTTTTTCTATTGCTAATCGTTTAAGAAATGGAGGGATTATTTGTTCTTGAGTTGGTTCTTGATGAGGATGGGTATGCACTGGAATGTTTGGCACATCCTAAAAAATAGTATCATTCATGACTTCATTAGGGTATTCTACCTCTTCATTCTCTTCACGAATGATGATTGATGAATTGGGTCTGTCATTCACAACTCTTCCAGATTGTAATTGTATCTCATGTACAGGTACAGTCGAAATAATGTAGGATGGAAGAGTTTGCAACTTAATGTTGTTAAGAGCTTGAATTGGATTATTATTTGGATTAGGTATCAGTTGTGCAGGTAATAATGTAGGTCATGGAGGGTTTACATTCTGGAAATGATGAGGTTGTTGTGTAATAAGGGGCACTAAAGGCACAAATCTTGGTAAATTTTTTTGGGTATTGTCTGAATGTTGAGGATAAGGATGATTAGATGTAGAGACAGGAGGTGACTGGGGGTAATACTGTCCCCTCCACCCATGTGGCCAATACTATTGCAGAGTAAAATAAGGATGAGGATACTGGGGTGGCCAATGCTGCCAACTTGTAGTGTTCCACTGTTGAGGTGGTTGGTAGGGTTGGTAATAAGGTGGGGGCTGTGGTGACAAATTATAATATGGTGGTGGGTCCCTTGGTTTCCAAGGAGGCCTCCTCAAGGTTTCGCCAATGTAACCACTTTTATATATGGCTTGTAACCCCGATAATGATGGGAAATCATCTGTTGGATGCTCATCCATACAGATATGACATACAGAGATGTTATTTAATGGGAATTCCTGTTGGGGATGTTTAGTTCTACATCTTGGACAGAAAATTCTCATCGTTAAATGTTCCTCTTCTTGCCTTTTCTTATCTTGTAACGCATCTAGTTGGGAACCCATTGCTCCTAAAATATCAGTTTTGAAATTTTCCAATAGGTTTCTTAACTCTATCCTTGTGACTCCTCCTAAACTGGGAGTATTTCCTTTTAGATTTCTATTGTAAGTGTTATAGCAAATTTCACCACTCTAGGTGAATCACACTTTGTATGGCCTTCCCCTGTCCCGCTGCAGACTCTTTAGACCCCATGGACTATCTTTTATCCTTTGATGTTTCCTTGATCATCCCTAAAACTATATGAAAAATGATATACGCGGCTTTTTACCCGATAACCGCGTACATACGCGGGTTTGACCCCTATAACCGTGTACATCGGGATGTGTGCATAGTCCAAATCCTTTTGGAGATTTCCTTGACATGGATCCGACTCATTCGACTCCTGGCATTCCATATGCCTTGAGATCGTTTGGATTCAACCCTTCATTATCCCTTATGAAGCTATATAAGGAACCCATTGGTACATTGAAGGCATATAGAGATATTGAAAGCAAAGAAACTATAGTCCATTGTTGCCGGAATTTGTACTTGAGTCTGCATCCCTTTGTCCCTTGGAGAACTTTTGTGTTCTTCCCAAGCTTTCCTTTTGCTAGTGAGCTTGCTATCATGAGATGGAGGATTGAGGTGGTGGAGGCCCAAGTGAGGGATTCAGTTTCTCTGGTTCACAGACGTGCCGTCAGAGGTTGTATCTATCTTGTAACCTCTTATTTATATTAATAAGAACTATCTTTTCATGTCCAATAATGTGTGTTTGAATGAATATTGTATCCATTGGAATATGTCAAATGCTTTTACATTATTGATTATATATGCTAGAATAGATCTAACACCATGATATATAGTATGCTTGTATTGTTTACTTGTTGTTGAGGAAGTATTATATCAATTCAAGCTGAAGATTGGAAAGCTCAACGAGGATCTACTTCAACCGTCTGGAATAAGGTACGAGGTCTGATCCTTTAGTGTTAGACATTTTATTTCTATTGCATATTGGGAAATATTGATTTTTGGAGTCAAAGATGTCTGTTGTGGTACCCCAAGCCATAGGAATTTATCTCCGAAACAGAATTGGCGACTCCGTTGGGGAGTTCCTAGTAGTTGTCCTTTGGGGGTGATTTTCTCGGCATTCAATGTATTTGAATTGCTCTTTCTCTCTTGTTTCCGTGTCGGGTCTGGGGACATGTATTCCTGGTAGAGTCTGATTGGAGTGAAGTTTGTCTCAGCCTGTCTGTTTGCCTTGTTTTATGCATCTTTTCTTCCTATACATGGGTTTTTGATTTACAGTCGCGTATACACGTGGTTTTCTCTATGATTTCCGCGTATACACGCGGGTTTACTACGAACAGCCGTGTATATCATTTTTCATATAGTTTTAGGGATGATCAAGGAAACATCAAAGGATAAAAGATAGTCCATGGGGTCTAAAGAGTCTGCAGCGGGACAGGGGAAGTCCATACAAAGTGTGATTCACCTAGAGTGGTGAAATCCGCGTATACACGTGGGTTTACTACGAACAGTCGCATATACCCTGGTTTTTTCTCTTTTGCGGAAGATAATTGGTTGCTGGGTGAATGTTGTTAGTTGCTGAGTCTCCTTTGGCATTGCTTGAGTCTGTTTTGACTTCTGTTTCTGACAGGAAACATTTTTTTTAGCCTAATTTTTTTTTTTTAGGAAAGTTCTTGTCATGGCATTTTCGATTTTTTGTTTGAGATTAGTGCATTAGAGTTCTTTTACCTT
>LPNX010505149.1:811113-828196 GCA_001517045.1 Pseudotsuga menziesii
TTCTTAGGATCCTCCTCTCAAACGGGAGTTAAGCATGAGGAAGTGTGAGCGTTTATTGATTGGGATGACCCCTAGTCATAACTAAGTAGCACCGAAGATATTTCCAGGATTGTATTCGTATCTGGGGGCTCTTTCGAGAGTTTCAGGCTTTGCTACCCTGCCCATACGGTCAATCCCTCCTGCGAGTGTCCGCCTGAGCTGTGATTATATTGAGGTGACCTTAGTGACCTTACCTAGGATATCAAGGGGGTACTTGTAGAGGTTATTCTGCAGGTGTCCCGGCCAGGTTGGGGTCGGACAGCATAGTCGCTTTATGCGTTGAAGCTGAGGGCCACAATAATTGGTTACGTACCTCCACTTGTTGTGTATGGGAGTCTCAGGCCTCTCCTAGGAGAGACATACCTGCTTCATTCGGGAGCTCACTTATCCAGCCCTTGTTTTCTTGCATTTGGCTTTATATTTTATTAGTGATTGCTCTGTGCACACTAGTTGGCCTAGGGTTTACATAAATAGAGAGTCTTTGCTATTTTTGTTTTGAGTCATTGTGGATTCGAGTGCAGTTCTGCGCCGTTCTCGCCGGTTAGCAGGACTTCCGCCTTCTACTTCTCCTCCTCCTTTGGGAGAGAGACCTAGACAGTCCAGGCGGACTATGTCACACACTGATTCACACACCATGGAGGATCATTTAGAGACTATTCCTGAGCCACCTCCTCCCATTCGTGTTGAAGATGGGGAATTTACTCCTACATATGATCCTTCACCTGACCTAGCTGAGTTCTATCCTGTGATTTCCCAGATAGGATCTTTGCATGATAGACCTACTCACCCTAGGGCTGATTCCTCGTTGACACATTACTGGTATGGAATGCTGGAAGATGCTGAGACTCACTTTGAACCTTCCAGCACTAGCTACAGTAGTTATGCTACGACTAGTTTTCCTATGCACGATTTGACATTTCATGTCGAATCCGACTTCGAGCCTGGCACTATGCCTGGGGGCAATCCCATTCCTTACCTTGCAGAGAGGTTTGGGAGTACTAGTCACATTGCACCTTCTGTCCCAGTGGTGGAAGCTACATCTCATCTCCCTCCTAGGTCCAGGGTTAGAAATCTGATTAGGATACCAGGTCCGCGACGGGTGACGATAGACGGTAGTACATATCTTATTACTCAGATTCCTTCGTCCTCAGTTCCAAGTTCTTCAAATGTACATCCTCCACCTTATTCACGTGGTCCTTCGAGCCAATATATGGGTACGATTCAGGTCCATACTGCAGTTATTAGGCCGGTTGTGTCTCAAGTTCATATACCACCCGCTGCTTCGGGAGGCTATATTCACGCTTATAGTGGTCAGCTCGTTACGTCCGGGGCGTATATACCTACTTCTGGTATGTATGTTCCACCTTCCAGAGCTTATCTTCCTACCTACGGAGTGTCCCATGGGATGTCGCATGTGATGACCTATGGACCTTATTACGGGACACAATATGGACAGGTTTCTTCACCTTATGGAGGCGAGTATCAACAACCTTCTTACTCTCCTAACTACGGCTTCGTAGCTCCTACTAGTCAAGGTCCACCTTACTATGGTACTTCTATGTTACCCTATACGGGTTAGACAGGAGGAGGACACTATGGCCAAGGCCATGGTGGTGCTCAAACCTATGTGAACCAGGGAGTGGTCCATCAAACTCATCATCCTAGGCTCCCTTTCCTCGCGACGCTTAACCTTCCTGACTTATCAAGACTTACAAATGATCCCGTGGCTCATGACCCAGCTTGGTCGGCTGTCCCTACCAAGCTTCCTTTGGACATACCTAAGTTCGAAGGCAAACCAGGAGAGGATCTGAGTGAACATGTTACCACGTTTCACCTTTGGTGCTCTTCAAATTCGTTACATCAGGACTCAATCCGCTTGCGACTATTTCAACGCACCCTCACGGGGCCTGCTGCGAAATGGTATATAGAGTTACCAAAGGGAGCTTTTACCTTGTTCGACGATCTTGAGATGACTTTTCTTAATCACTTCCAGCTACCAGTGCGCTATGACGTTGGTACTGAACTCTTGTCAACATTTCGGCAAGATAAGGCCACCCATATTTCTGATCATATTCAGGAGTGGCGTAGATGAAAGAGATTAATTAGAGATTTTATACCGCCGGAGTTCCTTCTTGAGTGGTTCCTCAAGTATTTATTGCCATATATCGCGAAGGATGTTTCCACATCTGAAGTGCAGAATGAGGAACAATCAATCTTTAGGGTGCAGGAACTGGACTTGAATTATGCTCAGTCCGGTTTGTTGTATGAGATTATTCCCAACTCTCCTCGTTCCAGTTTTTATCCCAAGGTCAAACATGGACCACATGCCGATGGCATTGTGGGTTGTGCAAGTGCGAAACTTGCGGATTCAGTTGCAAAAAAATTTAGTCAATTGTCGCTCAACCAGTCTGCTTCGGGACAAGCTATGGCTTCGTCTCAACCCACCCAAATGGCGAATGTACTTTTTGTGCAATCGTCGGACCAGAAGGGTAACCAACAGCCCGAATGGAATAGAATAAAGGGTAAGAATAATAATTGAAAGGGTGGGAATAGGAATGAGAATGCTTCTAATAATGACAAGAACGGTCAGAATGCTAGTGGGGACAAGCAAGTGAAACGTAAGGTTAAGTTCCCTTGCAAGCTATGTAAGGATGACCACCTCACTTACTTGTGTCCTCGAATTGATGAAGCTTCAAGACTCTTAGCACAAGGCCCAGCTATGCTAACGAACCCTTTACCGCATAACCAGAATATGAACTCGAATTCCCAGGAGAAATCTAGTGAGAATGATCCACCAGAGACTAGTGCTCCTAGGTGCATTAACATGGTCCGTGCTGCCAAGGTTGTGACTCATGCGAAAGATTATGGATCGTCACAACCCAGCCCAGGAAAAGAACCTGATCCACTAGGAACCCCTTTGCGCATTGAGAAACCTATGGATAAACCTGAAGCTGGACCTCGCATTCCTAAGGGGGTACTTAAGCACTCGGGGCATAATCCAAATGCCCGAGCCGCCCATAATTATTCAGTTGTCGAGGATTTGGGCCATACTCCTTGTGCGATGTCTGCATTGGAAGTGCTTCAGAGTTGCCCTTCGCAAAGGAAGGCTTTGCTTTCTGCTCTTGGTGTGAACGATGATGATTCTTCCTCAGTGATCAAATTTGAAACCGCAGGAAATCAGCCTCGCTTTCCCTACTATGTGTCGCTTTTGGTACACGTAGAATGTATTAATATGATCGTCAAGCGCACTGTGATTGATGAGGGCACTGCTGCATCTGTGATGTCTTTGTCCTGTTGGAAGGGTCTTGGTTCTCCTGAGTTGTCGAAATCAGCGACTATGTTAACTGCTTTTGATGGGAGATCTTTTAGGCCGCACAGCATTCTTTCGTCCCTTAAATTCCATTTGGGGGGGAAGACCATTGCGATAGAGGTTGAGGTGGTTGATGCACCCCTTGACTACAATCTCTTGCTGGGTAGGAACTGGATGTATAGTATGCAAGCCGTTGCTTCTTCCTTGTTCCACGTTGTATGCTTTCCACATAACAGGAAGATTGTAACAATTGATCAAATGACATTCAAGAATTCCTCTGTTACCGCATCTTCGAGAGCTTCGATCCCGATCGTTGAACACTCTCAGCCAAAAACTGGGACTGTGGGTGTAAGCATGTATCCATCCCTCATGGGAAGCTTTAATTTCCCTGCACCGGTCCTCATGATAGGATCTTGTTCTGATAAGGCTTCAACTTCTACGACCTTAGTGTCTTTTCGCATGACTCATATGGAAGATCCTTGGATTCTTCCTACACTGAGTATTTCGAGTGAGCCTGTCGAGACCAACGTGCCGCTTCCTGCAGCTATGATAGCTTATCAAGCCAATCTTAAGAATGTTGCAGAGCCTTGTTCTTCCTCTTCGCGGATGGAAGAGGAAGACCCCTATGTGCTGCCGGCATGGGCGGTACAGTCTTCTCATGCCCACAACTGCCTTGATATGGTATTCCCTTCAGATGAAGTGATCATCGAGGCTATGTCGGGCATTGAGCTGCCATGGGAGGAACTTCATCATAGATCATATTTCCTTCCACCGCTTGACCGTTTGGAGCATGAAGATTATAGGGAGATTCTTAGTCAGAGAGTTGGTAGTCCCATGGTTCCATTAATCTCTCCTAGTTAGATGGCTGATGGGAACATGGTGAACATATATTCCACGATTTCTATCAACATCTCTCAAAATCCTGGCACCATTGAGAATGTCTATATTGGGGCGGAATGTTCCCATGCTGAGATTCTCAAATATACTGAGCTATTCAAGGAATTTCGTGATGTTTTTGCTTGGGCTTATGATGAGATTCTAGGTATTAACCCTCATATTGTCGAACATGAGATTAAGACTTACCCCAATGCTAAGCCTGTTCGACAAAGTTTACACACTGTGAATCCTAGGAAAGCACCCTCCATTAAGGCAGAGATAGAGAAGCTGTTGAAAGCTGGTTTCATCTATCCTGTTCCCTTGACGGAATGGGTTTCAAACCCCGTTTTAGTGGATAAGAAGCAGGGAGTGATCCAAATATGCACTGATTTCCGTGATTTGAATCGTGCCTGTCCTAAGGATAACTTACCCACATCATTTATAGATCAGATTTTGGATGAGTGTGCGGGTAGCAAGGTGTTCTCCTTCATGGACGACTTTTCCGGGTATAATCAGATCCAGATTAAACCTGAGGACCAACACAAGACTGCATTTATTTGTCCTTGGGGAACGTTTGCATATCGGAAAATGCCTTTCGGCCTTAAAAATGCTGGAGCTACATTTCAGCGAGCGATGACCTTGAATTTCCATGATCTTAAGTCTATTATTGAAGTATTTTTGGATGACCTCGCTGCTCATTCTCGTATGAGAATGCGTCATCCCTATCACTTGAGATTGGTCTTCGAAAGATGCCAGCACTATTCGGTTCGATTAAATCCTCATAAGTGCATCTTTTGTGTGAAGTCAGGTCGTTTACTAGGATTCATCGTTTCAAAGGAGGGCATAAGAGTCGATCCCTTAAAGGTTAAGGCAATACTTCAGTTGTCTCCCTCGAAGAACATTCGTCATCTTCAGTGTTTGCAAGGTATGGAAAACTTATTACGAAGATTTGTGGTCAACTTTGCCAATTTGAATAGAGGCTTCATGCATCTCTTGAAGAAGGATACTCCCTTTGAATGGGATGAGCGAGCCCAGGAGTCCTTCGATGCACTTAAGCGAGCCCTAGCATCGACCCTGGTGATTAGTCCTCCGGATTATAGCCATGATTTCCTATTATATGTGGCCGCGTCTTTAGAGACTATTGGTATGGTGTTGGTTCAGGAGGATGAGGAGCTCCAAGAGCATGTCATATATTATCTGAGCTGAAACCTTATTGACGCAGAGATTCATTATTCTCATGCCGAGAAGCTTTCTTTAGCGATCGTACATGCGGTTCAGCGTTTGAGACATTATATTCTCCTTCGCCAGACCTTGGTTGTGGCCCATGTCAATCTGTTTCAATTCATCCTCACACGAAGGATGATTGGGGAAAGTATAATAAATGGATTGTCATTTTGCAAGAATTCGATCTCGAATTTGTTTCGGCAAAGTCGAAGAAATCGTTAATTTTTGCAGAGCTTATATCGAATTTCCCGAACGAGGCCGAGGAGTTGGTTTATGAAGATACGTTTATCGATGAACACATCTTCTTAGTCTCAATGTCTGACCCATGGTATGGAGATATCATAGTATATCTGCAAACATAGAGGACCCCTACTCACCTCTCGCGAGATGAACGGCGACGATTATGTCACGTCTCTAAGAACTACCTTATAGTGGACAATACTTTGTACCACCGTGGGGTAGATTCCATTTTATGATGTTGTTTAACTCATGAGGAGGCTGAGGTTGTGCTGAATGATTGCCACGGAGGGTCGTGTGGTGGTCATTGTAACGAACATAAAATATATAAATATTAAAAATAATATTAATAGATAATTATTAATTAATAATTAATAACTATCAAAGAGTCATGACTGTAGGTTGGAAAGTCACGAATGGACATATATAAGTCCGACCATTGTAAATGTATCATATCAATCATATCAATTCTATCATCAATTTATATATTATTATGGCTTATTTAATATTCCAGATCTTTTGGTAAATATTACTCTATGAACGAATAAATATTTGTTTCAGTGGTATCAGAGCCAGCCCTTTCTCAGGCTTGTGCTCATTCTGGCTTTTAGCCAAAATTTCAGATTTTATCTGAGTAATTTCAGAGTTTCTCTGTACACTTGGTCTTTGACCAGTCTTGGCTTTGGCCATTCCCATATTTCAATTAATGAAAAATATATATGTAAAAATTATTATTATTAAAAATCCTTGAAGAAATATCCGCTGCAAATTTGAAGAATACTGCTGCAAACCTGAAGAAGGCGGTTATAATAATCCTTACACTCCACGCTCCCATCGCTGGTCCACTCTTCAACTCCGTCGTGACTTGCACCCACCTATACCCCTTTTTCTCCACACGCTCCACGCTGCTCCACACATAGCCCCCGTCCCCCCACCTCCCTGTGCCTTATTCCTCCCGCTCCCAACTTCCCAATCGCCGGATCCCTTACGCCTCCTTCCACTGTCGAGCCTACGTCCACCTCCGCCCAGCCTCTCCTTATTTCCCTCCCTCCAGCCTTCACTCCTCCCTCGCTTCCTCTTCCCTTCAATCACCATCCTGCGCCCCATTTTCTCATCAACTCCATTCCTTTGTAGCCACTCCAACCATTGCTAACTCAGCCTCCCACCCCACAGCGTTCATGCCAGCATTTTCTAGTCGCGCCCTCCCTTCTCCATTCTCCATTTGGCTTCGCCTCCCTCCGCCTGCTCCCCTCCATATCGCTTCGCCTACTCCCTTCATCCACGTTAACTCGTCCCTTTCAATTGCCGGAGTCCGCTCCTTAAGGTATCTACCATATACATCCACGGTGGCCTGCTAATTTAAAAAAAAAAATTAATACTTTAATATTAATAACATTTATTAATATTATCATTATTTATTTAAAATAAAATATAATAATAATAATAATTATTATTATTATAATTACTTAAAACAAAAACACAAAAAATTGTTATTATTTATAATAACATATTATTATTATTATATCTATAGTTATTAGTTTTAATAATAACTATTGAAAAAAAAAGACAGTATAAAAAAAAAAGGAGATCTTCTATCATCAAAGAAGCCAAAATCCAAGGAAGACTCATCAAGAAATCGATAGCCAACTCTCATCATCATCTAGTGGGGAAGAAATCAGAGACCATGGAAGTTGGTCTGCAAGCACAAATAGAGAAATTGGAAGCCAAATTAAAGCACTATCAAAGAGACAATGAAGAATTACGGGACAAAAATACGAAATCGGAAATGTTGATTAAATTACGTCAGATGACAAAAGAGCGCAAGGAACAAATAATTTCCGACCAGAACAATCATATAGAAAAATTGTATGCCCAAATTAAGAAATTAAAAGACGAAAGTGATTTCAATCAGAGACGAACAAATCAAGATATAAAGAAAGAAGTAAGTAATTACGAAGTAGAAACAATCCACTTGAACAGATCGCAAGGAGTAATAAAATAATATCCAACAATTCTGAAGAAATTTTCAGATTAAGAAATCACAACAAAACCCTGATTACAAAAATAAAAAAATTGAAAAGCAATAGCAAGAGGGGACAATCCGGTGAAGACCTAGAAGGGAAATTACTAGAAAATCAAGAAGAAAACCAGTGTTTAAATAATAGTAATCAGGAACTACATAACCAAATCAAGGAGCTAGAAATTGAAAAAAAATCGCAAGAGGAAAGAATCGAAAGAATTCCAATTCATGAACAATCTACTAGAGAACCAAGAAGCACAATCCAGGAAAATACATCCAAAAAATAAATCAAGGAAGTGAAGAAAGTTCTTGTCGCAATCCAAAGGAAAGAAGAACAAACAACACCTACACCTTACAGACATCCTAATTATAATCATCATTTTGACCAACGACAAGGTCAAAATGAATATTCACAGAAGACTTATATGGACATGCGAAAATATCGGCATACCAAGCAACAATTGAGACAAATTGTCCCACAAAAATATCTCAGAGCTCCAATAAAAATAGATCTAGGATGGACCACAACAGATATGATGCGACAATTCTCCTGGGGAATCCATAATTCGTATCGGCTCATCTCCTCAAATGTCACAAATACAAAATGGAAAGAATTCTGAGATGACAAGTTAAAATAAATCAGACATAAATGTCAAATACATCTTTGAGGACAAAGATTCCCTTAAGGGGAAGGCAATGTAACGAACATAAAATATATAAATATTAAAAATAATATTAATAGATAATTATTAATTAATAATTAATAATTATCAAAGAGTCATGACTGTAGGTTGGAAATTCACGAATGGACATATATAAGTCCGACCATTGTAAATGTATCATATCAATCATATCAATTCTATCATCAATTTATATATTATTATGGCTTATTTAACATTCCAGATCTTTTGGTAAATATTACTCTATGAACGAATAAATATTTGTTTCAGTCATTTATCTGGGCTTTCTACAGCTCAAAAGATTTTGAGAGCGGGTTATTTCTGGCCGTCGATCTTTAAAGATTGTGTTGCTGCAGTCAAGAGGTGCCACCCTTGCCAGGTGTTTGCATGAAATATGCGCTTGAAGCTTGCCCCGTTACATCCCATTATCACCGCCAGTCCCTTCACCAAGTGGGGGCTCGATTTTATGGATTGCAACCCAGCTTCGGATAGGGGGCACCATCATATTATAGTGGCTATGGATTATTTCACGAAATGGGCTGAGGCAATTCCTACAGTAAAATCCGACGGTGAGACAGCCGCTCACTTCGTATTCAACCAAATCATTACTCGGTTCGGGATTCTGAAAGAGCTTGTCACTGACCATGGCTCGCACTTTTAGAACCGTATGATGGAAGAGTTGGCATCCAAGTTAGGGTATAAGCAAGAGCACTCCTCTTCTTACTACCCCCAAGCGAATGGACAGGTTGAAGTAGTGAATAAATCACTTAAGTCCATTCTCCAACGAACTATCGCACAAAGCAAGATGAATTGGCATATTATGTTATACCCTGCCTTGTGGGCATATCGAACCGCGATTAATACTGCCACTGGTTTTTCTCCATATCAGCTTGTGCATGGAGTGGAGTCGATATTGCCAGTTGAATGCGAGATTCCTTCGTTGAAGCTAGCTGTGGAACTCTTACCAGAAACTTCACCTTTGGAGGAGCATTTGGTCCACCTCGAGCAACTTGATGAGCAGCGTCGAGATGCCTTGGTGGCTCTAGAGGTTAATAAACGTCGCGTTAAGGTCCAATATGACAAGTCTATCTGTCCAAGAGTGTTTAGTGAAGGAGACTTGGTCCTTTTGTGGGATCAATCGAAAGAACCCTTGGTGGCAGGGAAATTTAATCCTATGTGGTGTGGTCCTTACGTGGTCAAGTGTGTCTTAGAGAAGGGTGCCTATGATTTAGTCAATTACGAAGGCACAACTTTGGTGGAGCCTAGAAATGAGCTCTATCTCAAAAAATACTATGCATGATCTTTAGCCAAGGCTGCTTGTTGTATATTAGTGTACAACTTTGCATAGTTAGGTCTTTTGCTTATCGTGATCGGGTTTGTGATTAGTTTCCGTTTCTTTTGGTAGATGTCAATGGAATATTCCACCTACATAGGATTCACGGATGGTGCAAGCCATCACACTCAGCACTCAGCCTCTGCTGCTTGGGTGATTTATACTCCTATGGGTCAGGTACTATCTTTAGGAGGTGTATGTCTACAGCCATCTTACAACAATGTTGTTGAGTATAGTGCCATTATCGAGCTTCTACGGGATGCCATTTCACATGGCGTTCTCTCTCTTGAGGTACGTCTTGATTCGGAGTTAGTAGTGTCACAGATCAATGGTTTGTACCATGTTAGAGATCCGACGTTATTGAGAAGATTCTTACGTGTGAGATTGTTAGAATGACAATTTGACAGTATCACATATATACACATTCCAAGAAATGATAATCAAGTTGCTGACTCATATGCTAACTACGTGTTAGATTGGCATTTGTTTCATTCATAATAAATAAATCACAAACATTTTTACACATGTAAATAAATAAACCGATCACCATAAAACCTTTTATATATATTAAAAATGTGGTAATACATAGTGTCATATACAAAAGTGGAGCTTTCAAAGATTCCATCATATAATACACGGTCGTACAAAACATATACACTCCCAGGTATCTAATCATGTGGAGGGGGAGGGTTGTGATCATGATACGTCACTACGGCTCTAGCTAGCCACTGGAATAAATGCACCCATGCGCGTGGCACGCCCACCACCTATCGCTGCATGGCCTCATGCAAGTCCTCGACTTGCGCCATGGGAACTCTATGAGTCAGTCGCACGAAGTTGGTATGAATTCTCTGGAGCGTTCTCTTTGCATCCACACCTGTGATTTCATCCCATTTTCCCCTCCGTCTATGACGTGGGAAGCCCTTTGGTCGCCGTGGTCCCACATCTGCACATGAATAGTAGATGTTGCTATTTGTTGTCACGCCAAAACGTGTCTTTTTGATTCCATATAATCAAAGAAAATATTAAAAAAAATTAAATTAAATAACTCAAAAAAAAATTAACAAAAAAAGAGTGAGATTCGAGATTCAGTACCTATCTCTCCATATGCTAATCTTGGTGGCAATGGCATGTCCGGATCCCCCCAGAAATATATCCCTCCATAGGGGTAGTCATCTATGGCAACAATCTATCGTCGCCACCATGGAAAGAATTCAGCTGGATATGGGTTGGCCACCCTACCACCCCCCAGTCTACGCATAGCATCTGCCCAACGTTGTTGGGCTGGATCTCGAACCCGGTGGAGAGGAACGTCCACTCTAGGGCTCAATCCTGGAACACGCTTGAAGAAAAACGTGCTCAGAATGTTGCTGAACCCAAATTTCCATATCCTGCCTGCCTTACACTCACTGAGCTGGTGTTTCATGTTGCTCATTAGTGTAGTACTCCAGTCATATATGGTCGGTCTCATACACTCCACCGCATAGAACATCAGTGGCCGCGAGGCCTGATGGAGTGAGGCTAATCCTGCTATCCTACCCAGCGTCAGTAGTATGGCCTTTAGGCCCAGCACCTGTATAGCATTGGTGGGGACTTGACTTCCCACCTTCTCAGTATCTGGGTAGTAGTACACATCTACGTACTCATCGATAGTAAGCCCACCGCATGGCCCACCTCGGGAACGAAGGTTCACCACCTCCCCTCGTCTAGATAGACCTGTGATAAATTATATGTCTTCCACCTCTATGGTGAGAGACATCCCATCTATCCAGAAGGACTCTGATTCTGGATCCTAATAGTCTACCAGCATCTCTAGCAGTCTTGGTTTGGCCCTCAGACCACCAAGACACCAAAACTTGTAGAGTTTGCATGCTCGAAGAGCTTGTTGAGCCATCACGTCAGCCCTTACAAATTCCTCTACTTCACCATGCTTGCGCTCTCTCCATTCTAGCACCATCCTGCAAGAGAAATTTACACATTGCCCATTAGATTCTTATAAATTCACTTGCGCAGCGCCATACATGACTGTTTTGCAAACAACCACGTATGTACGCGATTTCTAGCCTCTTTTCCGCATATAGCCAGCCATATACGTGGAAAAATATTCGATATCCACGTGGGCCGCAGCGCTCATGTAGAGATGGCCTAAACAACCTCATTTCATCATGAAAATCAACAAAAATTATATTAAAATGCATGAGGAGAGCATGAGTAAATACCTGGAAGAAACGGTTGTGAATTCCGCCGACTAGATCTCCTGGATTTTGCAGTTGAAAATCAGAGCTCCAATGGGTAAAAGTTTCAAATGATTTATATTTTTTACTATTTATAGAAAAATTTTCAAATATTTGAAAATTTTTACCCCCTTTCCTATAGTTTTGACAGTTTCTAACCATTTTGGACCGTTTCTGACATAATTTGTGATGTAGAAGACCATTTTCGGTGTCGTTTCAGCCATTGGATTGACCCGTTCATACTGATCTTAGGTATAATGTCTACACTGGCATATAGGTTAGGTTCACCATCGTTTTCATTTTGCATGACCTTATGAGCATGTCACCATGACCTTAGGTACGAACCCACTCTATTATGTCACGGAACCTTCTTGCTGCTTTAGAAGTGGCATAATACGAGTGGTAGAGCTTCACCTTACATGGGTACCCTAGTTAGCCCCTTATTTTCATTTGGTGCCCATGCCGACGTTTTCTCCTTTAGGGTGTGGGATTCCGTTGTATAGGATTGCCATGACATTTCGCAAGAGCCTCATACTCCTCTTGATCTTATGCTGGCCTGTTTCCCTCCGGACTCCCCCTATGTCAAGTTGTGAATGCATTATCATGAGCTTTGCCTGCCTTATTGAGCTTTATGTCGGCTCCCCTGACATTGCGTTTCAGCTATATAGCCTGAGCTTGTCTCATGTCTAGCCATGCAGAGCCATTTTATATATCCTTCATAGCTTGATTTCCCTTTTTACTGGGAGGGGATTTTCCCCTGAGTGTCGATATCCTACACATGTATCCTTGCATTGAGCATAGGTATGTTCCACTGCTTGGAACTAGTTTGTTTTCCCTTATGACACTCGTCTCCTCCTAGTTTGTAACTATAAAGCTAGTTTATTCTTTTTTCAAGCTTTTCAAATAACTAAAAAATTCCAAAAAAATAAAAAAACCAAAAAGCCGGATAAGGAAAGATGTTATCTTTGGCAGCTGTCGAGTCGTGTCGCCTTCGAACAGAGCACTATATATCACATCCATTGGTTGGGTTATAGTTTGACTTTAGGAGCTGTACTCGTTTATCTGAGTTTATCTCCACTGACTGGTTAAGCTTCCAGTCCCTATGGAGCCTCTGTTGATGCCTCCTATGTCACAGAGATGTCCCAGTTTGTATATAGAGTCTATGCTGCCTTCATTCAGTCACCATACACCGTTATGCTCTTGTTCGAAGGAAGTTGAAACCTGTGTCGGCCATTCCTCAGTTATCTTTCCTTTGCATGTCGGCCATTCCCAGTACAGTTACTGGTTAGTGCACCTTATGATTGAGTCCTTCCACATTATACAGCTTTGCTGAGTACCTCGTGTTGGATGATGGGGGATGCCTTAATGCCCTCCTTCCAGCGGATTTCATCCCATCGACTTCAGATCATTTATTCTGGGATTGGAATCTAGAGTCCTTTTGATTTTCTTGAGACTTGCAGTCATCAGTGGCAGGTTCTCTCGCCATCGATAGTTTCTTGGGAATACATCAATGTCCCCTGATCGATGGATTCTCTCAAGTGTTCGACCTTAAAACATCTATTCACACTTGTTAGTTTGCACTCTAGTACCTTGATTCCCATTTTCATTATCAGTGGGTAATCTCACGTCTGTTAACGATATACATCAATGACCGGTAATCAGACGATGGACTACTATGTTCGACCTTGACACCTCTATTTGCATAGTAGGACATGTACTCGTAGCGGTTTGTGTAGAAGACTTTCCAGACTGGTGGCATCTCTTATATGCTACCTCCTTGATCGTGCCAGTGTTCATGAGATTTCAGCTCTCGTGACTTCATTCTAGTTTATGTTAGACATTTCCAGCCACTATGGAGATCTTGATCTATTGTATATCTTCAGCCATTTTGGAGACCATGATCCTTTGTATATCTTCATCATGGAGATTCTGATCTATGTATATTATACGTGGCGATGACCACATATGTGATGTCATGTATTATGCCTATTCATGGCCATTGTACTCTTATGTATCCGGGACTGCTATATGTACTTGCAGTTATATGCAGAGTTGTATTATGGTACTATGCTGATTGGGTGGCTGGTCTTCCATTTGGGATCCTTAATCACTCCACTTCTGGGATGGACTTATAATGTATTTCGGCCATCGTATGACCCCTCTGACCTCACACATTAGGGGGCATCTGTTATAGCGGATTTCACCACTCTAGGTGAATCACACTCTGTATGGCCTTCCCCTGTCCCGCTGCAAACTCTTTAGACCCCATGGACTATCTTTTATCCTTTGATGTTTCCTTGATCATCCCTAAAACTATATGAAAAATTATATACGCGGCTTTTTACCCAATAATTGCGTAAATACGCAGGTTTGACCCCTATAACCGCGTACATCGGGATGTGTGCATAATCCAAATCCTTTTGGATTTTTCCTTGACATGGATCCGACTCATTCGACTCTTGGCCTTCCATATTCCTTGAGATCGCTCGGATTCAACCCTTCATTATCCCTTGTGAAGCTATATAAGGAACCCCTTGGTACATTGAAGGCATATAGAGAGATTGAAAGCAAAGAAACTATAGTCCATTGTTGTCGGAATTTGTACTTGAGTCTGCACCCCTTTGTCCCTTGGAGAATTTTTGTGTTCTTCCCAAGATTTCCTTTTGCTAGTGAGCTTTCTATCGTGAGATGGAGGATTGAGGTGGTGGAGGCCCAAGTGGGGGATTCAGTTTCTCCGGTTCGCAGACGTGCCATCAGAGGTTGTATCTATCTTGTAATCTTTGATTTATATTAATAAGAACTATCTTTTCCTGTCCAATAATGTGTGTTTGAATGAATATTGTATCCATTGGAATATGTCAAATGCTTTTACATTATTGATTATATATGCTAGAATAGATCTAACACCATGATATATAGTATGCTTGTATTGTTTACTTGTTGTTGAGGAAGTATTATATCAATTCAAGCTGAAGATTGGAAAGCTCAACGGGGATCTACTTCAACCGTCTGGAATAAGGTATGAGGTCTGATCCTTTAGTGTTAGACATTTTATTTCTATTGCATATTGGGAAAGATTGATTTCTGGAGTCAAAGATGTCTGTTGTGGTACCCCAAGCCATAGGAATTTCTCTCCGAAACAGTAAGGCTCTCGAATATTTCTGCCAACTTCCCCCCTACTTCTAGAGTAATTTATACACATCTCCCCAATCTGTGCGAAGGATTTGTGGGAGACATCGCCAGATGCCATGAGATTAAGGCGAGTCTACTAGGTCTTATGAGATCCATTTAAGGAAGAGTGTCCATACTACATCTTCTTGAAGGTCATTATGTTTAGATTTATGTAATGTATAAATGAATATTTCAAGCTCTCGTCTTCAAGTTGTTGTATCTTAAAAATATCATTTCGAGAGTCTCTGGGTTTGCAATAATCTTGATATTTTCGCAAGAATGTAGTTTTCATATCTTCCCAAGTTCGGATACTATATTCTCCTAATCCCATGAACCATCTTAAAGTAGAGTCTTTCAGTGTAGCACAAAAAAGTTTTAATTTATTAGCATCTTGTAGATAGTTATAACTTCTACAGAGGATGTCAAACTCAAACAAAAATGTGTTCGGGTATTCATTACTCTTCCGATAGAAAGTAGGTAAGGAAGAAGGAGGGATGTTCTTCATATTTACATCTTGTGCAGTGTCAAAGATAGGGAACCCGAAGGTAGTCTCAGTTCAATTTTCTCCTTCCCCTTCATCATTTCTAACCTCATCATGTTCTTTATTCTCTTCTTGTCACTCCATGTAGGTTTGATTCCTAAAGAATGTGTACCTAGGAGGCTCCTTTCGAGGTGATAATGGAGCATCCCAACGTTCTTTTTCGGAAAAGATCTTCCTATGATCAACTATGTTTTTGTTAAGTTCTATAGGGATGGTAGGTACTACTATGGAGGTTTCAATCTGTGAAATAATTGTATTTGTTGAGCTTCCAAATAGAGCTTGTACCTAGGAAGGATCAATGAAATTAACAAAGTTAGGATTCCCCACCAACGAGAAAGTTGTATCGTTTGGTTTTTGCACAAGTGGAGGGTTGAGGATTTCCAATGGCTAACCCTCTTGGACTTCTTCAGAAATGGGGTCTTTAGGATTTCCTGCTAGGATTTCTTCACCATCTATGCTTTCTCCCACTAGTACAAAATGAGGAATTAGCTACTAGGTGACTAAAAATTCTAGTCACCACAGGTTTTTCAAGTGATTTACTACTAAATATGAGCAATTTTGATTGACTCAACTATAAACGACTAAAATTAACGACTAATTTAGTCACAAGTTAACAAATATGACTAGATAATAAGTGACAGAGTTAAAAATGACTAAAATAAATGACTAGTTTAGTCACGACATAAAAAATGACTAGCTAGAAGAATATGAATTAGTCATTTATGTTCGTCATTTTTAATTGTGTCATGAAAAATTGCAAATTTGGCAATGAAGTGTAATTTTTGTAAGTTGTCTACCTTCTATTAGTAATATTAGTGCCATGCACCTCGATCTTCATAGATCCAACAAAGCAATTACATGAACTTTTAGCCTTATGGGGGCTTTTATGGTTCGCAAAAAAAATAAAAATCTCTAGCTTTCTATTTTTGGTGAATCAAAGGTCATGATAATTGATTGGGCCAGAGGTCTCACCAAGTTGCAGTCACCGAGTTATATATGATTGTTGGTTGAAAAGGATTGGGCTCCTAAAGAATTGTTTTCTTTCTTTATCCTTTAGGCACGTACCTGTACAGGGAGTTCAATTCTGACGCAGACCTTATACTGTGTTGAATACTTAGGCTAAGAGGACTAGAATTACAAGTAATTTGTCTGAATCTCAGAAGATGCTTGAAGACACATCTAAGAAGAGTAAATGGAATTGGAATTCAGGCAATTCTAAACATGGTGATGAGATCGGTGTCAATGGACAGAAATTGAAACTGACAAATATTGGTATTGAGCTTCACGTTGGGTCTCCACTGCCTTCAGAAAGGCATCATTAATGTTTAGACCTTCAGGTTTGTTCTGTGTTTTTCTGGATTATCTATTGTGTTTTTTTTCTATTCATGTTTTTTTTCTTTGTTGTGGATGTGGTGGAG
>LPNX010505171.1:0-61942 GCA_001517045.1 Pseudotsuga menziesii
TCCGTACTCGACAATACATATAAAGGGAAGAAAATAAAATAGAGTATGACCTAGTTTTCCATGTTGTTGCTTGTGGATATGTTACTAATTGTTTTTCTAGTCAATATTATAAATATGATTAGGGGTAGTGTCCTCATCCACTGGTTCAATATTACAGTGACTATATGAGCTAATAATTTTTAATGGTATTAGAGGTTTCACCCAATTCCTAGGCATTTCCAATTCTTGTTGTTTCTTGAAGTTGAGAAAAATTCCCCATGTTCTAGCCACCCGTTATCAAGATTGGGAATTAATAAGTTACTATGCCAATACATAAATTTGCTACAGTAACAAACACATTGACTACTATATCATTAAATAACTTTGTAGGTCACTCTAAAATGGAGACAATCTCTTACTAATATGGTAATTCAACACATGCACAATATATGCTTTATCAAATTATAAATAAAATGGTTAATAATTTCAACATACAAATAATGCCATTAGATAACTTAATAGGTAAGAAATTTCTTGCAACATCTATTGTTCATGAGATGAGTTAAACCTTGATCAACTCAAATATTAATACAAATTAAAAAATTATAATAATAAAATAATGTAAGGAATCTAAGTTTAATATTAGGAAGATATGCTTCAACTTTATATAAATTTGATTTTATATAGCTTATATTGATAATATTATAAAAAAATGGTGAATATAAAGATTGAAATGAGTGAATTATGTAATTTTTTGGTTTTTCATTTTTTGAAAACTCAATCTTGTTGAAGTTCTAAATTCTAGATCACTTGTATAATTCCAAATTTAATGAAATATGTGTTAATTGCCATGTCTGCTCTTGAGGTACTTAAAATGTACCTAACGCAGTGGAAAGCCTTACTAGACACTCTAGGGGCAGTAGACCTGTTCGACTCCAAGTTAATCATGTTTGACATAGAGAACAAAGAGCTGCGCATGCCCTCCACTATCGCCTTCCAAATCCTGGTGTCCATCTGGAACTGGGTTGTGCACCGATGCATAGTGGATGAGGGGGCATCCACGTGCATCATGTCTACCTTGGTTTGGCAGTAGCTTGGATCAACAATTTTCCAGCCGTCCTCCATGACTCTGCGGGATTATGATGGACACCCCACTAAAGCCCAAGGAATCCTCCCCCATGTCCCCATCACGTTAGCCGGGAAGACAGTCCTGATCAACATCGAAGTCGTCAACGCTCAACTGGACTACAACCTCCTCCTTGGGAGGAGTTACATGTATGCCATGCTAGCTATTGCGTCAACTATCTTCCGCCTCATGATGTTCCCCCATGAAGGGAATATTGTGAGAATTGACAAGCTCACCTACCATGATCCGCAAGGGTTAACAGCCCTTGCCAACGTTATCCCTACCATCACCACCATTGAGGCGCAAGGGGTGACTGCACACGCTAACGTCATCCCTATAACCAACACTGTGGTTGAAAACACACCAACCTCCCCACTGTTGAATGTGGGCCCTGGGTTGTTTATCGATCCCATGTTTACCGACACAAAAGAAAACTGCGGACTGTGCATGGTCTCATCAAGCACCGCTGCACCCAAACAGCAACCGCAGCCACAGCCCCAACCACAACCACACCATTTTCCGCAGCCGCAATGCCAACAACAGCCGAAACATCACCCGCAACAGCAGCATTACGTGCAGCGGCAACCACAACCTCACCCCCACATGCAACCAGCTGGGAGTTATGTGGGCTCATCTCTGGTCCATACAATTCCCTTCCTCTTTCCCCCACCTGGTGTCATGAGCAAGCCGGTCATGGCCACCTTAAGCCTACCCAACTTTATGTTGGGGATCCTGGTGTGGTATCTAGATCCACCAGCTCAACCAATAATGCCTCAGGTTGTGTGAACTCCGATGCAACCTATTGCAGTTGAGTCTCACCCTCCACCCAGTCTGCATAAGCGAACCGCAACACCCACACCAACACCGCCCCAACCCAAAAGAGCCAGGGGCAAGAACACCAAAACCATCGCAAAACCACAACAAGTCCCACCTTGTGCTGTTTGTGAACAACAGGGCCATCCAACTCAGAATTTCCCTAAAAATCCAGTGATCCGTGCGCATCTGGATGCCATGGATACGAATGAAAACATCCTCATGGTTGAACTCCCATATGCGCCACTAGTCAAGAACAAGGCATTGAGGACAAACCATGCTTGCACCCTTTGTGGCTTGTATGGACAATAATCCCACCATTGCCAAGACTTGCCTGAATTTTGAAAGGCTCTTGCTGACCTCTGTCACCATTCCCTTGAGTCTGATATCACCTTGATCAAAGAAGTTCACCCACCACCTCCTTCGTCAGACACCATGTCCATTTACATGATGTCTAGTTCCCCCGACCAACTCATCCCCATCTCCAACTATGGTCCATCAGACTTGTCTCTTTGTTGCTTCAGCAACGATGAGGAGATACTTGAAGCTCCGACCCCCCCGGAATACCCATGGGATGACATGCACCATCGCTCGTTCTTCCTCCCGAAAGAACTCGTGTTGTAGTTTGACCAGTTTTCCGTGGAGACCAAAGATTTCATCCATGGGAAGGTTGACTGGTTCAAGAACCCAATCCTAGCACCTGATTCCTTCGAATAAGGGAACATGGCAAACATTCTGGAAACCATTAAAATCGACATCTCAACCAACTCTGATATCTTTGAAGAAATCATGCTGGGGGCATCTTGCTCCCCGGAAGAGGTCGATGCCTACACTGCTCTCTTCCAAGAATTCCATGACATCTTCGCCTGGTCATACACTGAAATTCCCGGCTTAGATCCATCCATCGTGGAACACCACATCGACACATGGCCTAATGTGGCATCCATCCGCCAGAAGCAACGGGCCATCCATCCATCCAAAGTGGCTGCGGTGAAAGCCGAGATAGAGAAGCTGCACACAGCCGGCTTCATTTATCCCATTGCATACACAACTTGGGTTTCTAATCTTGTTCCCATGAATAAAAAATAGGGTACCATTTTCATTTGCACAGAATTCCACGATCTTAATGGGGCATGTCCCAAAGACAAATTCCCCACCCCATTCATCGACTAGATCATCGACACATGCGCCGGACATGAGGCCTTCTCCTTCATGGACGAATTTTTCGGCTACAACCAAATCCAAATCCGGAAAGAAGACCGTCACAAGACAACATTCACAACCCCATGGGGCACATTCGCTTACCGAGTCATGCCCTTTGGCCTCAAAAATGCTGGAGCCACCTTCCAGTGCACCATGATGCACTGCTTCCGCGATCTTGTGCACATCATGTTGGTTTGTTTTGAAAACCTCATCGCGCGGTCACAAAACCACACACAACACATAGACGACTTGTGACAAGTCCTCATGCGATGTCGCCAGTGCAGAATCCGCTTGAACCCATCCAAGTGTGTTTTCTATGTCCCCACGGGCCCTCTCCAAGGATTCATTGTGTCACACAAATGAATGACTGCTGATCCTGGGAAAGTCCAAACGAATTCCCCCCTAACGTCACCCCTTTGAGTTACAACGTTCTAAATTGTATTATAGTCTTTCCATTTTTTGTTTTACACATTTTTCCCGATTGAGTCTTATGTATTGTTTCCTCTCATTGCTTCAGATGTAGCACACCTCAGATCGGTATATGGGATTCACAGATGGAGCAAGCACATGGTACCCGAACCTCACCTTGGCTACATGGGTAATCTACTACCCATCGCATGAGTTGATCCACATCGACGGAATATGCATGGGCACCGCAACCAACAACCAGGCGGAGTATGATGGTGTCAATCTCTTGGTCGCCGCTCTATAATTAGGAATTCATCAGCTCGATGTCTTCTTAGACTCCCAGCTGCTTGTTTCTCAACTGAACAACCACTACCGAGTTCGTGATCCCTTCCTCTTTAGAAAGTACCTGTGCACTAAACACATGGTTAGAACATTTGAATCCATCACATTCACACATGTTCCCAGGAACCTCAATAGTGTCACAAATCAAATGGCTAATGATATTCTAAATTGGCACATCCATAATAGTATATAGGAAACATACAACCATAACATAATGCATAATCATGTCTAAAAATACACACACAGTGTAATAATACATCACATAGACATTTGCATCCCACAGCATAATAAAAATACTCACATAATGAAACCACAAAAGCGCATCCACGTGTGTCAAAAATATATATACATATAAATCCATAAGTCGCATGTCCACAACATGTCCAATACAAAAACGAGAAGCCACAAAGCTTTCTCAATAGGATATACATAAGCGACACAAAAACCCCTAAGTGCACCAACGCACTAGGAATAGCCCCACAAGGCTACTAATCCAACTCAGACCCATCATCTGACTCGGCCTTATAATCTTCTAAAGAGGATGCATCCTCTGCAAGAAGACCACCTCTCGCCGTCTGGTGAAAATGCTCGCAAGCCACAACCATCTTCCTCATCACACTCGTCAGCTCGGGAGGAAGATTGTGAATAGAAGCAATAAGGTTAGTACTCAGGTGTTGCCAGCCAACATCTGATACTCCAGTAGCTACCTCCTCCATGTACGGCACCAGTCCATCCATGTCCCACTTCTGCCTACGAGAGCTCCCGGAAGGGGCTGCCGTAGGAGGTACGGCAACAACCCGCCTCTGATTCCTAGGTGGCGGGTAAGGACCAACATCTGCACATACAAGCAAGGACACCATCAGTCCACATACATCAATATGAAAACCACTAACCAACTCAACTATACTATGCATAAATATCAACATAAAAACATCAAGCATACATACCAGCTGGTCCCCACGCCTGACCAGGAGGTTGGGGCATCCCAGGGTCTCCTCAAAATTCCATACCCGCATATGGGTACTCCTCGATCACCACAGGCAGTTGGAGCCATTGCTCCAACAACTCCTCTATGAAGAAGCGACCCACTCTACCGCCACCCCCACGAATCATCATCTTGCATCACCTATACATCCTCGGCTCCCACGGACCACTGTCCTGCACAGCCCGATGAGGATGAAGTGTAGGTCCTTTCTCAAACAAGAAAGCACATAGGAAGGAGCCAAAGAAAAAACCAGTGCCAGTAGTCTTCGACTTATTCAGCCGACACCGAACAACCTACAAGTACATATGGCCCCATGCATAATATGTGCCACCTATGGCACTTTCTACTAGCTGCAACTGACCACCATAAATCTTGTGGCTCCCAGTGGAACCCAAGATACGCTGCAATAGAGTCCCCATTTCCCGTGTAGACAACTCCTTGATGTCACACATTAGGATGTAAGAACCACACACATACACCGTAGTGTAATAGTGCCGATCACATAGATCCTCTAATGTCTCCCCCCAAGACATTACAGGCACCAGGTCACCAACTAATCCCAATATTGGCAGCCTGGTAATGAAATACACATCCTCTAGTGTAATCTCAATGCGCTGGCCCTGGAAGAGGAACACCTCCTCAGCAACATCCCAAAAACTGATCAGAGTTTGCATCAACAAACCCAAGCTCTGCATAAGTGGAATCCTCATAAATTTCAGTAACCCATAGCAAGCCAGTGTATCTCTAACACCCCCATCATGAAATGATGCATCTCTTACAGGTTTGTAGTCTCTCTCCCTCCATTTGATCTCCACCATCCTGTACAAAGCAAAAACCCTGATGTCAGACATCCCCACCATCAAAACACCACCCAAAAGAGGCTAGGGTGCACCTATTTGGGAAAAAGGAGCACCCAGGGTGCTCTTAATTTCCCAACAGGTGCGCCCAGGGTGCACCTTTCCATTCGAAATGAGAAACCTGGCCCACAAGAAACCCCAAATAGCTCATGGGAGGCCTCTAGGTGGTCAAATTCAGTAAATAAGCCATCAAAATGAAAAGGTTCAGTGAGAGATTTTACTTGCAAGTCGCGGCTCGTGAAATCGTCGGTCGGATCAAGAGAAATCAGCAAATGAAGAATTAGGGCCCACCTCTCCAACTCCACAATGAATAGTGACAATGACACTTCACCATGTGGACCCTCCCCTTTTATAGGCCCCATTTGACCTAATTTCTTCCAATCAACACAACAGGACCATACGGACTCTGTTTGAGACGCTGTTTGCACCAATGGTTTCAGAATTCCACCCTTTATCTCTTTATGAGACCATTGTCTCATGTTTAATTATTCAAATTTGGGACCATTTCCCACAAGTCACCTTGATTCACGAGCCATGACATGACAATGCAAGTGTCTATGGACCGGTACTCGTATCACACTTCCCGGTCGCAACTCATGCGAGCGATTGGGCCGCCACCCGTTAAGGATTGTACTACACTTTTATTTTTGTATTTATAATTGTCTTTTTCATCGCACCTTACGCGGACCTTTGGACCATCGTCCACAAAACCCTTTGTTTTTCTTCCATGTATTTGGCATAAAAGTGTCCTCGGGCCACCGCCCGTTAAGGACTGTAATTTTAACTTTTATTTTGTATTTTTAACACATAGATTGTCTTTTCTTTTTATCGCACCTTACGCGGACCTCTGGACCACTGTCCACAAAATGATTTCTTTTCTTGCATGTATTTGGCATATAAGTGCCCTTGGACTTGCACTCACATCGCATGTAGTCAAGTTCATCCACCGCAACACACACACACATTCTCCTGACCTCTATCCGAGAGCCACCTTGGTTTGCATGCCTCTATCGCACCGACTCGTAGTCCTCTGCCGTGATATATCCCATGCACATATTGGTATGTTTGAGAGCCTTCTGCTCCATCCATACTACGTGGATGACCTTTGGACCTCTGTCCACCATCCCGACATGGGCCACCGCATATGGCACCATCGGTTGACCACATTGGAGTTTCATTTAAGCTCTTTTCTAACTCCTTAAAACAATGAAAATATCACCGAGCCCAGTTTCTTCCTTTCCCCCTCGCTAAAGTATAGGAAAGGGTGTCTACATTGTTTCATTTACCTCCTTTTGCGGACCATGTAGACCATTAATTGAAAAGGACATCCTTGGCACACTCAAGCCAAGACCATTCCCCTCTGCATAATTTTATGCTTTCTCAGGTAGAGGGGCCGTACTTTACGAAAAATCTCACCACCGGTTGTCGTTAAGCTCTTTTCCAGCCGTTTCAACAAGAAAAGATTGTCGAGCAAACTTGGTTTTGTTCATGCTCGTAAAAGTATCTGAATGATCGTCCAGTTAGTACAGGTTTAACCTTTTTCAGCTTGATTGGACTACCAACGATAAAGAAGTCTCTCATCTCCTCCAGGATGGGTGAGCTCTCCTATGTATACTTTTATCCTTTTTTAGGCATAGGAGACTACCAACGAAAAAGATCCCCCACTGGAGTCTTCTTCATGCTTTCAGACTCTTTAAAATTGAAAGCACCATTGAGCATTTACTTTCTCGGGCTCGCCAAAATTCCACAAGATCGTACCACAACAGTGTCCCTAGACACCACCCCACAGAAAATAGTTTGGCAGCATCCCCACATTGGGTCGCCTTTGTTCAGAGTACTCTGCAATGTGTCTTCCTTGGATTGCATCAGTATAAAAAATGTCCACCTCCTCCAACTATTTCCCATCTGCAGTGACATTCTCGGTATTATAGCTATGATCCCATTCCCATGAGTTAAGTTTCATTTGCTACCTGGTCCGCCCTGCCGTCATACTCTGAACAAAGGAAGCTTGAGTCTCCCACTCCCCCCCTGCCCCTGTTCAGTTTTTTTTCCCTTACCTCCCCTCCCCCCCAAATTTAGTGAGTCATCCCACCGATTGCTTCACACCTTTTCGGTTATCCCTTGGGCTCCTGGTCAAGGAAACATCATTGCCTTGACTAGGGGTAGGTCTCCCTTTGTTGACGCCAACACACATATTCCATAGGATAGACCCAGAGGTCCCTGTACCTTGGTTTCATTAACATCATGGATGAGTTCCTTGGACCACTTGAGAGGAGTCCTTAGTGCCTCTTGGGATGGTTTTTTCTCATGTGCTCGACTTCAACTCCATCATCGCACCGTTGAGATTCGTACAGGGTTTGTTCCGCACAATACTTGGTTGAAGAGCCTGGATGTCACTTGACTCTAGCACATTGGTGAGTCCACTCGAGGGACCTAAACAAGTTATGTCCCTTGTGATTTTCGGGTTGCATTGGAGACAGTGTTCAGAAGCCCCAGCAGTGCTTTGATATACCTTTATGATTGATACAACATACTTGTACCGCAGAGACTTTGACTCTCAATCAGTGAGTCCACACAGCTATGTACCAGATCCAGCAGACCGTTGGTCATGAATATATAGCATTCCATGAGAATGCCATGGGTCCAATTTACTAGATCAATATTGTATTCAGCCTCACATAGAGGCAACCAACATTGTAACATTAGTTGTATATGATCGGCTTTTGTATTTTAGAGCATAGATCAAATGATTCTTTTGACATTGTCATGAGCATGGGAATGCCTACCTCGTCCATATACATGTCACTCATTTATTGTATCTCACCTATTGATGGGAACCAAATTAATACAAAAACCAAAAGCCACCATGCCCCAGCCCCGGAAACACCACCTCTCTACAGTAAATCCTATGATGTTCGTCGGCCATACGTTCAGCTCCTACCCTCACACATCGGGGGGCAATCTGTTAACCCAAAATTTCCCCACATAGCTCTCAATGTCCTACACCACCCAAGGACACCATCTCACAACACTCATTTCACTCCATAAGACTTTCTATTTGACCCCCACACCTCCAAAAGAGCCCAAGGATGAAGAAAAGGGCAAAAAACCCCAAAATAGAGCCCAAAATAGCCCCCTAGGAGCTAAAGCCCTCAAAAAGGGGCTAAAGTTAGGGCAGAAGGGGCCAAAGGCCCAAAAAAGGGGCTAAAGCCCTGACCAAGGGCTTAAAACCCTAAAATCCCTTGGAAAAACTATAAAAGGAGGGTGGGGGGTCACTCTCAAAACACTCCTCCCTTGCCTATTGTTATGCCGCCCATGGATGCTTTGAGACTTTTGCCTCTCAAACCACCCACACTCCCTCTCCTTCATCTCCATCCCATCAAGCCATTGCTTCCCAACCAAGAGAGAGGTGCTCCCATGAGCTAGGGCATGGTGGCCCATTTCTACCCAAGTGAGGTATAACATTTCTTTTCATGTTTGTTTAATTGTTTTTGCTTTCTAACTGTTATTTTTATTTGCAGGTTCTATTGTTGACATTGTTTGCAGGTTTGCCATTGTAGTAGCTTAGGTTGCTTGCAGGTTTCAAGGAGGCGGAACCCTATCCCATTTTCTGCAGAGGGGTTCACAAAGCTTCTTCTTTTCTGTTATTAGCTATTAGATCTAGTTTACAGTTATTACCATTTGCTTATTCTTGTTTAGATTAACTTAGTTTAGTTTGTTGTTCTGATTATGCTATTTCCATTTCGTTTTTTTTCTGTTTTCAAATAGTAGGAACCTACCCTTGTGCCCTATAGGCACAAGGGAGCCATTCTTGCTCCTGCAATGAGGATAAATCCTCAATGTCATAGGATTAGTGATAAACTGGGGGTCCTCTCAGGACTACAGAGGTGGGGAAGAAATACAAAACTCACTATGTTAGTGGTACCACACCGAAGGCAAAAAAAGGACATCCAATTGCTGGAACAAAGCCTTTTTCATCTTATTTATCTCATAAGTAAGGGCCTTTGTAACTCGACTCCACTTGACAGGCCCATGGATATAAGTGATATATTGTTGTGATAAGGGGTAGGTTATGGTAAATTGAGAGCTAAAAGGTGGCGTATCCAGGGAAAGAGAGTATTTACGTGTCCTCTTCTGAGGAAGGGTGAGGAATGGTCGGAAGACACTCGACCAGATGCTAGGAGGCTGAGGAACATGAAGTCTTTCCCCTTATATAGATATTCCAATGACATACTGGTTTATTCAAAGAATAAAGAAGAACACAAAGAACACCTTCATGTAGTACTACAAGTGTTGAGATAACACCATCTTTATGCTAAGTTTAGTAAATGTGATTTTAACAAAACACAGATACAGTATCCAGGTCACATTATCTTTGAGACAGGGATAGCTGTGGACCCGAAAAACATTAAATCCATAAAGGATTGGCCTACCCCTACTAGTGTCATTGATATTAGTTCCTTTTTGGGATTAGCCAGATATTATCCAAAGTTCATTGAGAACTTCTCAAGAATTGATTGCCCCATGACCGCTTTGTAGAATAAAGTAAGTAAGTTCTTATGGACCGCTAAGTGTGAATAAATTTTTCAAAAGCTTAAGCAACTTTTCAATAGTGTCCAACTTTGCTTCCTAAACAACGTCGAGGTTTTCTTCCTAAATAACATCCTATTTTGCTTCCTAGCGAGTGTCCACTTTTGATTCTTAAATGACATCCCTGTTAGTGCCATATTTGCATCCTTAATAGCACCATGTTAGCATCCAAATTAGCATCCATTATTGCATCCATTTTTGCTACCAGTTTAGCATCCCATTTTACACCGTGTTTTACTTCCAAATATGTGCCAATTTTTGCTTCCAAATTTGCACCATTTTTTGCTTCCTTTTTTGCATTGTGTTTTGCTACCAAAATGACGCCAAATATTTCTTCTATTGTTGCACCATGGTTTTCTTCTTATGTAGCTCCATGTTTTGCATCCAAAGTAACATCATATTTTGCTACCATATCAACGCCATGTTTGGCTTCATCATTAGTGCCATGTATCCATGCATGATATAACTTATACCTCTATCTCAAAAATATCGATCACATTAGAGTATAAATTTTATAAAAAACACTCAAAGTATCCTAACATCCATAGTAATGATCACTAGAATAAGAATATATAAGATGAAATCATGCATTTTCATCAAAATCATCCTATGAACTACGTGATATACACACCTTTTAAGTAATTATAGTCATTGTATTTTTTATTGAATTGAGAAGCAAGGGTACAATCATGTCCCAATGTCACACATTATTTATATAATCACTTATCCTATACAATCGCATGTGAGAATGAAACAAGGAGACTCCTAAGAGTGATTCTCCTAACAATTTCCAATTCATAGAAAACCTCCCACAAGTAGAATTCCCAAGTAAACCAATTAAAGTTAATTCCTTTGTTTAAAAGAGCCTATATACCTTAGCCTAACAAGGCTATACTTCTTATGGGATATTAGTTTTTCCTACGTAACAAACCTATAATTCCTAGTTGATACCCCTGCAATGTAATAGAATTCATATTAACGAAAAATATTAACATCAACATAACTATGCTTCCTTCATAACTAAAAGATTATTAAATACATCATTTAGATTCATATTCACGTTACCTCCTCCTTTAATCAAAACTTAATGCATCTTCCAATAGATCGATGTAATTGTTTAGATTATCCATCTGAATTTCATCTTTGGCAATCCTAATCATTGGGTCAGTCAAATTCGATTAGTTATATAAATTCAACAAAAAGTATCAACCATACTCCCTCAAATAAAGTGATTGTTGAAACTGAAGGTATCGACTCTCAAGAATAATAAGAAACTTACAGAAAGTTAATAAACATTTTAAATTGATCTACCACATCAACAGATTTTGGAGCATTGCCCAGTTTAGCATATAAGATTTACCTTTCAATAGTCACAACTAGGATGACTTTACAAGAACCTAATCCATAAAGCCTTAAATCCAATTGTCTAACTATTTCGATTACTTTCTTGTACTTCAATGAAACTAATTGTAGAGTATGAGGAGATATTCATTGACTAGTGTTTAACCATTAAAGATCATTAAGATATATAATGAAACATATACAATGCTATGTCATTATAATGTTTTAGCAAATGGAACATACTTACTTACAATTCAAAGACGACTTGTCGATCCTTGGTAATGAAATTTTGTATGGTCATGTCTTATAAATAAAGTCCCTTTACTTGTTCAACTAACTTATATTTATTTCCTCCACAAAGGAAATCACAAATGTGACCAATCGGATGAAAAATATCCTTCTAACCTGGCTAACCAGTCTCGGCTCAAAACCAAACCATAAGTATCAGGTATGTCTGCAACTACAATCTTGATGTACTGACATACCCTCTCATCTGCAGATAAATGAATCAGAACATCCTCCATTTCTCCTATTAATTTTACCGTTGTTCTATCTAATTGAAGAACTTTCCAAGTGGATGGTTTAGGTTGACCATTGATTTGCTTGCAGACCAAAAGTGGCATAACAATGACTGATGCACCTAAGTCCACTAAATAGTTATGCTCATTATAGTTGAAAATTTCAAAGGTTAGGAGAAATGTCGGAGATTTATATCTAGATTTTCGTCCTAAACTTGCCTCACCAATATCTTCCTTAGGTTTGTTGTCACTGGGAGGTTCCTCCTCTGGTGTCTCAAGTGCTTTTAAAATCTTCTCCTTTTGCTAAGGTAAATTTCACATTTCAAACAATGAGATATTTGCTTTAGCCTTTTTAATGTCTTCCACAACGTCATATCCCATCTCATGTTCTTTGAGATTCTTCTTGACATTGGCAGTTTTACTTTCAGTAGGCTTTACAGGTGTGTTGGATTTCTAGGATCTTGACTTGAAATGACAAAGTCAAGTATTTTAACAGTCGAAGTGTTGTTGTTTATATTCTTCATGTTTTCTTGAAGTTTCTTCATATTTGGAAGCATTGAATTATCTTCTTTTAACAAATTCTAACTTCTTGTTGTTACATTAGTTTCTTATGTTTCTTCTTGCATCGGAAGATATTCATCTTCCATATTAAACATAGGAACACAGTCCCATAAAACTAAGGTATCTTCCTCCTATTTTTTTGTAGGTTGATGATCCTTTTCTTTCTTCTCACCAGTTTCTGTCAATTTGGAGTCCAATAATTGATTCATTACTAATGTAATAGAATTAATCCATTGTGGGAAATTCTTCTAAGAATGAGGTTATGATGAAAGGTACAAAAATTGTCCATGCCTACATCGGTTAAATTCATTACTGAAGGACTGTGTGGAGGAGGTTTAAGTTGACTGATGTCTTCCCTTTTTTTATAATAAGGCTTAAATGGTTTATGAGCCTCTTTTTCTTTTTCTAAATATACCACCCTATTTGATCATTTCTGTATCATCTTCACCATCCCTTCGAAATCCTGTGATCGCTCATCCTTAGGCCTAGTAAGCAATAAAGGTTTCTTGTTTCCAAAAGTATTCTCTTCTGACTGCATAGGGTAATTTTCTACACTCTCCATATTTGCCTCTACCTTCTCAGCTTCTTCATAAGTTTCTACTAATGTGGGTCTAACCGATCTCTTGGAAAACATGGCTATATCAGGCCCGAGAGCTGAGGTATAGTATTCAATAAGGGCATTTTCAGATGGTTTGTTAGCTGCACTGAAATTGTTTAGGTACGCAGCAAACGTTTGAGTGAATTTATGCACTCTTTCCTTCTTTTCCTTCTTGAGAGCACATAACCCTTTCATTAAATCTACATAAGTTTTTTGGACTGTGTATTTGCTTCTAAATAGTCTCTCAAAAGTATTCCAATCTATGATTGAATTTGCAGGTAGGGAAAAATGTCATGAGGCTGATTTTCCTTCCAGGGTGTGAGGAAACAATATACAGACCACATCTTCATGCTCTCTACATTGTAGTCCCTTTAAATCCAAGTAAAAACTCTGCAAATGATCATCTACAAGAATTCCTTCACTTGGTTCAAAATTCAGTAACATCTTGTCAAAATTATGAGGCAAATCATGCAAGGGAGGTGTCAGATTTAAAGGAGACCTAGCCCTCCAAGTAGGTTGTGGAGGTGGTTGATTAGCATTTACATTGGCCATGATTCTGAGAGGAGTATGAGGTTGGGACTGAATAGGGGTCCAGAATGGTGAACAGTAAGGGGAATCTGGATCCACTTGATCTAAAGGTTGATCAAATTCCTGTAAGGATGCTTCTACTAATTCTTCAAGATCTTCTACCAACACTGAGTCTTCCAATTGAGGGTGGTCTTTTTTCTGATACTCTCTTCTAGGTAGGATAGAGATAATAGGTAATCCTCCAATATTTTTTGCATATGCCCTGGTAATTCTCCTTAAATTATCAACCACTTCGTTATCAACAGGATAAAGATACCTTGTTTATTTTTCTTCAGGAGTGGGTTTGTGAAGCAAATTGTTTTCAGAACTGTCACCAATGGAGTAATTTCAAGAAAGCGGGCTTCCTTGGCCAGCCATGCACTGGTGGCCCTCCTTCTAGCACCAAAACTGTTGGGCCCTGAAGAATCTTAGGTAACAATAGTAGGGATTCTCCCCAATCAATGTTCCCAATTAGCTTGTTATTGTTTGGTATGGTGAATCCATCCAGTTTACGGTCTGACTACCGTAGGTCAAGTAACGATTAAAGTGTTTTATCGGTTACGGCCTGGTCTACTGTGTATATTTTTTTAGTTTTTTAATATTTTGAGTATGATGTGCAAATGCCTAACTAAATGCAAGAGATAGACATAACGAGGAGGCTCACAACGTGATGCACAGGTTCTTACCTCTCGTCTTACCTCTCTCGCTTCTAAATCACAAAAACAAAGAGAAACTAACTAAGACTCACTAACCTATCCCTATGGAGCAAAACTGTAATTAATGGTGAGTAATATATTGTATTGCACGTATAAAGAAAATCACAGATATCTGTTAACATTCCTGAACACATGAATATCAATAGAAAGATGAACAACAATATAGCTTATTGGTAATTAAAACAACCATTACTCAATGTGGAAATTTCACAAAAATAAACAGGAGCACATTCATAACATGAAAGAATTCAATAAGTTAGAACGATCTCATTGTCTATGAAAACAAGTTGAAAAAGAAATAGTTCACATCCAACCAGCCCATGGAAAACATTTGGAAAATCCACAAAACTTTCTCTGGCTGAAAACATATAACTCTTTATTATAAAAATAAATAGTTCTTCTTACAATAAACTTCCTCAAGATAGTTTGAAAAAAAGTCCTTTCCTATCTAAAAATCTCCTATACTTATACAAAAAGCAAAAAAATCTTGGGCTTCCCCTCATTGCCTCTTGAGCTTCCCCAACCTTTCCTTTACAAAAAATTGTCCTATAGCTTGTGCACAAAAATTAATATAACATATTACATTATTAATCAATATTCCCAAAGCATTTCATGAGGAAGGCCCAGCTTGCTCGTTTGTGAACTTTTTCCATGCATTAGCATCTGCTTCTATGCTTTCAAACCCAGAAGGATCAAGGAATCGAATGTTAATCTCATACTTGGTAGCTTGGGTCTTCACACCTTCTATTCTAGCAGGAATCAGGCACATCTGGTCCTCCAATAAGTGTATTCTCATGACTACATGTGCTACTTCATTTTTCAGTATCCATTCATCCAAATCCTTGGCGTGATATATTTCTTGTTCATCCTCTTTGTATCTCTCCTGTAAATGCTTTAAAAATAGTTCATGTTCAGATAAAACCTCCAATCTCTTCTCAGCAGAAGTTTGACATCGATTATAGGTGAAGAGCACTCTCCTGCAGAATTTGGCACAAGCTGTCTTTGTCTTCTTCACTGTATTTTTAAATTCTTCTGCAGTATTACTGGAAAATTCCATTAACTCATATTCTTGCTTCAATGTTTGTTGATCTTTGACAGATAGGTCTGCGGGAGATTCTTTATTGGTTTCTACCCAAACCATTCTTCCCTTTAGAATTTCCAATATATCCTGAGTCCTATCCATAAAATATGAAGTGGTACTTACAATCTCTTCCAGCTTGGTGTCTATCTGTAGAAATTTACATCTTTCATCTTCTATCTGTAGTTGTATCTGATGGATCTTTTTCCTAAGCTTCAGAAAATGCTCCTTTAAGGGTCGGATGTCACCTTTCTGCTCCATAACACTCTTTAGCGATGTTGTCAATGAATTTTTATGTTCTTCTAAAGCTGCTATCTATGTCTAATATTGCTTCTCCTTATCTTCTGCATTAGCCTTCTCTATTCCCAGCTCAGTAACTTTGCTTTCCAACTTGTTCTTTTCCACATTTAATTTTCCAAACGATAGCTGAAGATGATCTTTATTAGCCTTTAAACTCTGATGCTCCAACTGTAGATTTTGTAACTCTACCAAGGTAACTTGAGAATTCTTCTCTGTATTTTTTGCAGATATTTCTAAAGCATCCTTATCTGCTTGCAGAGTTTGGCATTCTGCCCTTGAAACCTTGAATTCACCTATCATGTCTTCATATTTTCTCTTTAGCTTCTGGCTTTCATCCCTTTCTTTCTTCAAGGTTTCCTTCAGCTGAGCTACATTATTTTGTGACTGCTCCAAATCAGTCATGATCCTGTCTATGTTGTCTTCATTTACTAAGGTTAAAGCTACCCCAGTCCTTGCTATTAACCATGGATAATTATGAGTACCATGTACTACTATATTGTCTATCACCATCTTCCCTGGCTTTCCTACAGTATCTAATTTTTTCTTGGTTCTCTTAACAATTCTTTTCTTTTCTTTGTCATAGAATATAGTATTAAAATAAGGTATTTCCTCCCCTTCGGTAGGCATGAAAGGAATCAAATCAAATTCAGAACTTGAAACTTCTCCTAACATTCTGCCAGAAGGAATAGTAGGCTCCAAGGGATCAACATTGGACTGTCCTTGTTCTTGATCTGTAGGATCTTGTACTTCTTTTACATCAACTTGCTCTGTGGGATGCTTTTCCTTTTGGGGTTCTATTAACATGAAGCCCTCACTTTCTGCCTGTTTCTTCTTTATCTCAAGTTCTTCTTTTCTTTTCTTTTCTTCTTCTTCCTTCTTAGTTGCTTCTTTAGCGGCTCGTTTCTTTTTTTCTTCTTCAATCCTTAACCAATTTTTTTCTTCTTGTACCAATATGCTAGCATCTTCTTCTCTTTTCTTGGCCTCTTCCTCTTCTAGCTTATTCACTTTCTCTGCAACCGTGCCCTTCCCCCCCACAGTTGTTATCTTTTGTTTGAATCTTTTCTTAAGGGCTGTTATGTTTTTGGCATTGCGAAACGTCTCCTCATATTTGTCGCAAAATTCAGTGTACTCAAAATGAATTCCAACCTCTTTGCAGTAATCATCAACTTTGTTTTGGGTATCGTTTCTATGAAAGTTCATTTCTCCAAAGAGAAAATATTCTAATTGTTTAACAAACTCTGCTGCCTGCTTTACCCTTGAAAACTTATAGCTTCCAATGAAGAAGGGTACTGCAGGGTATACTGCCTTTTTATGTTCAAACAAAAAATTTCCTACTCCATCAATGTACAACTGTCTGACGGCCTCCTTGTGGAGTACATAATTTGTAGCATATTTTGGGAGTAGAGAAGGATCTCTTGAACCCCCATACATCCTCACATACAATCCATCCTCTGTCAGATAGTAACTCCTGAATTCTTGTATGACCTTAAATGCTTCCTCGGACATGCAATTACATTATGTTAGGAAAATCAGAGTATATAGGGGCATAATGAAATGCTCACAAATATCCCTATAGTAACTGTAATACTTATGATCCCAAAACAATTTATAAGATGTGTACACTGGAGTTCTTTTCTTCTCCCAATTGCACTTTAAGGCAGGGAGAGACTGGGTGCACAATATGCAATCAATTAGAATATAACTCATGTAGAATTCAGATTTCTTCTGAGATACTCCTCCCAGGGCTGCACTTATACATGTTGAAAGACTGTGTGACACTTTACTGGCCTGTGTTGCAACAAAAAAGATGACTAGTATCCAACCAATCTTGAAACTTTTTCCATTTTCTCTACCAAAAATCCTGTTAAGCATCAAAGCAATAAATCTGTAAGGAGCATGGAGAGTTGAGGTATCATATTCTCCCGAAGGTGTGGTTCTAAAATTCTTCCCTAGGATCATCATCCTCTTTACCGTCTCTACCAGGTCCAGACCTACCTCCTTTAACCAAATTTCCGTTAGATAGGCATGTGGTGAGGGTATATGGTATGCCATATACACATAGGCAGGGTTGTATGCAGCATAGCCTTGCTTTGCAGTATTTTCTAAGATCATTCTCGTCACATTTTCCCTGGGTAGAATCCAACCTATTACTTCTAAGCACAGAAACAATTCAGGCCTAGCAGCCGCTTTCATCAAAGTTGACTTTTCAATGTTAGCATAAATTGTCATTACTTCAAACCCAACATCAAGGACATTATGGTTTGAGATCATTCTGAAAATTTCTACCCATTTGTAATCTGGTTCTACTCCAGTTGTGGCTTTGGTGTCTTCATAGAGGAATTCTACCTTGGTTATTATTTCTACCTCAGGCTCCTCTTCAACCATCGGGGCTTTCTTCTTCTATCTCTTTAGCATGTTGCTGCAATGCAATCGACCTGTAAAAGTCATGCAACATGTTTTAGTCTAACTAACTCTATCAATCGATATAATAATAACCACGAAAATATACAGATCTATTCACCTCTTCGACATGCATGCTAGTAAATTTATGTAAAAAACACAGTCTTTATGAATGAGGAAATTAAAACAGAAAAACACGATAGAATGCTTCCTCCTAAACCTGGCCAATCTTCACTCTTTTAGAAACCCTAGCCTATAAATTCTTCTTCATCTCATGTAGATATTTTGATTCTCATCAAGCTTATTCCATCGCTAAATCTCAATAAACTCTCAAAACTACTCAGTTTCATCGTACTTCTTAAACCAATGCACAAACTCCTTTTTAAACAACCCTAGTTGACTAAAAACTCTCCTAAATCCCACGGGAACCTGCGCCTGTAGGGAATACAGCTTCTTAACCTCCGGCCGACCATAGAATTTCCAAGAATAGGGTGGTGCAAACAGAGAAATGTCTAGCTACACCATGCCCTACAACCTCGCGCAAGAAACGTAGGCGCACACATAACACTCGACGACAGATAGACTCAACCTCCCATGAAATGAAAACGCAAGCAACAGGATAAGCCCCCCTAATGGGATAAAATATTCATAAGAAAAATACAAGGAAGGAAAAAAACCTAATCCCCTATGTGGAAAACATAACCTCCACCCACTAACAGTTCAATCAGTAAAAAAACCACCCAAAAGTGAGAATCACGGGTAACCTACCTAGTAATGTCGACGTGGATGATCTGGATGGGAAAAGCTTTCCATAGGTGCAAAGGAGGACAGAAACAGGTCTTGACAGCTATGCGCACACCTTCTCCGGACGGTTTTGACAGTTCAACTTGACAAATCACAAGGCAAATGACAAGCCATATGGAAACATATATATATACCTATGATTGGGCGGGAAACCATTGACGGGAAAAAAATAAAACCATCGGCAAAATAGTCTGGAGGATATCTGCCATAGCAGGTGCGAAAGGAACTATGGACTTGGCACCATATTGTTAAACAATATCAGACGTCAGAAGCATTATTCACTATTCTCAAGACCAATTGCTACTAGCCTTCTGCAACGTTGGCTATAGACTGCTCTACCATCCATTTGATTACTTTGGGAAACAAGTATCGACTACCGACAAGTTTAAAGTATTTGGAATTGGAAAAGAGAAAGTAACACCTTCGGATCACTTAAAGAATAGCCTTCCAAAATGGAGGGAGGGATAAACAATACGAATTCGGATTGTTACAGTCAACTAACTCGACAGCGGGATAAAAATAAATCAAATATCGGAAACGAAAAGGCGAAGGAACATCCGATTCATCGGATACGTCTGGCACTAAGGAACCAAAACTTTGGAAAACAAGGTCTGAGGATAAAGCAAATTAACTCGAATGCATCAGTGGAAGCTTCAAAAGGCACTCGATAAGCTATATGACTCTGCTTCTGTAACATCGGAAGGCTAGTCCACTATGCTTCTGATATCGAAAGAATAGTTGGCTAATCATCTGATACAAAAAAGTAAAAAGACCAAGTTTTTTAAGGAAGTTTTCTGAACTTGGGGAAACTTTGGCAATAATAAAATACTCCTAGGCCAGTTTGAAGAAAAACAAATAAAAAGGGGGGCCCTAAAATTGAAAATTTTTGGGGAAATAATTGCTGCTACAACAATTGGTGACTACCTGGTGAACATAGATCTTTGAACAATTTAATCTTTGATCAACAGACTGCTATGATGGTACCACTTTACTAGATTTTTTTAAGATATCTGAATTCCCAAATGCAAGATTTATTCACTTTAATCATTGATTATAGTCCAAGTTAAGGAAAAAGGGGAACCAAGATTTCAAAGTCTGGATAACTCTTTTAAGGCCAAGAATATCAGTTTCGTTTTACCTCTGTATTTTGAGTGGCTTCCAACTTAGACACCACAGGATCTTAACATATGGTAAAAATATATATTCATTTGTTCCTCATTCCCATGCAATTTTGCACTTTTTGGTGCTTTTGGACTTTTGTCCCCTTTTGAGTCCTCCTGTTTGCCTTCTTTCTGATTTTTAATTCAAGCTCCTCTATCCATAGTGTCCTTTTGTGTGAGAGATATTTTAATTTCAACTCATGGACGGAGAAGAACTTTGGCAATCTCATTCATACTGATGTGGTTCAATATGTGTTTTGATACATATTGTTTTTTAGGAGATTTTGACTCTCATTAACCTTTTTGGCTTTCAATTTGTGGCATGGGATTATTTAAATATAATACACTGTTTACCTTGCTTCCTTTCAATGGGTCTTTTGCTGTTACCCCCTAGGACATTTTTTAATGTGAGATGAATGGAGCCTCAAAATAGTACTCTGGACTTTTTTATATTGAGTTATTTACAAGGATTAAATAGGACTTCAATGTGTTCATAACCATTTAGAAAATCTGCTAAACTTGAAGAAATTCTTTCAAACGTTATATGAATCAATAGTAGGCAGTCTTGTAGTCAAATATTTCAGTTAATCTAGAATTCTGATGAACTCCATACAACCAAAAGTCGTGTTGTTTTATTGACCATAAGCAAAACAAAAATTTACAAGCAATCAAACTCTAAGAAAATAAAGCAAGTAACTAAAAATACTCTAAAGTAAGCAAAGAACCAAACGTTTATTTATGTACAAGAAAACAAAATCAAAATGATCAAGAAAAATAAGGTTTGAGAACTAAATCATTTATTGGTAAGTTCTCTTCCCACCCCTGTAAGTCTTGCAACTTATAAGTTGAGGGGCCTAACTTTGCTGCAATTTGAAAAGGGCCTACCCATAACTACTGAAACTTAGTGTGCTTTCCCTTCTCATCATGCGAGTGATCCCACTTAATAACCAGATCTCCTACTTCAAACTCTTTATTCCCAGCTTTGTGCTTGTCAAACCCATGCTTCACCATTTCTTGTTGATGCTTAAACCTTTCCCAGGCTTTGGACCTAGACTCTTCTGACTTCAATAGATTATAGATTTAGATTTGTAGAATTTCATTATCAGTACCCCTAGACTCTTGGGCTATTATGGAAGATGGAAATAGAATATTAGGAGGGAGGACAACTTCTTTTCCATAAACGAGAGTGTATGGTGACACACCTAAGGAATTCTTGGGTGTGACTCTATCGGCACAGAGAGCATTAGGTAAAGCTAAATGCCAGCTCCTTTGATTTTCTATCATTGTTTTATTTAGAATTCTAATCAGATTTTTGTTTGTGGATTCCGCCAAACCATTTCCTTGTGGGTAATAATTTGCAGAATAATGCAACTTAATTCCTCTTTCATTAGCAAATGCAGTTAATCTAATAGAAGAAAAATAAGAAGCATTATAAAAAACCAAGGAAGTTGGAACCCCAAACCTGGTCATAATGTGGTTCTGTAAGAAATCCATGATTGCATATTCGTTTACTTTTTGTAATGGAATGGACTCTACCGATCTGGTGAAGTAATTAGTTGCCATCAGAATATACTTGTGTTGCAAGGAGGAATTTGGATTGATTTCTCCAATAAGGTCAATTCCCCATTGTTCAAATGGTTCTAATATAATTACTCATTTTAATGGTCCTGCTGCTTTGGCATGTATTCCAACACATCTCTGACAAGCATCACATTTTATAACATGAGCATGAGCATCCTTAAAAAATGTAGGCCAGTAATATTCAACTATGAGAATCTTATGTGTTTTTGTGTCTCTTGAAAAGTGACCTCCAGCATGTCCATCATGCAATTCTGCTACGACCTTCTTTGCATCTTCTTGTTCCAAGCACCTGAGAAAGACTCCATCATAGTTCTTTTTGAACAGTAATCCATCAATGATCTGATATAAAGCTGATTTTAGACGTAATGCTCTTCTTTACTTGGGATTCCAATGCTCTGGAAAATACCCTTCTTGGAGGTAATGGACTAGATCCCTATACCAAGAGTTTGGAGCTGTAAATAGAGGACATACATGCACCGTATGTAGTTCAACTTCATTATCCCATCTTCTTTCTTCATTGTTTTGAACTTCGGTCATTATTTTACAAAGTCCTTGTCCTTTAACTATGGCTACTGGTTTGAACTCAAGATCATATTCTTGTAAAGCAGTCACCTAGTTGCCTCTTCTTTCTCCTAATTCCTTTTGTACAAAAAGAGAACGTATGGCTAGGTGTGGAACTATTACTTTGGTGCAATTCTTAAGTATACATGGCCTGAATGGTTTTACAGCTTTAAAAAATGCATAAGATTATTTTTCAACTACTGGATAATTCAATTCAGCCCCTTGCAGACCAGTGCTCATAAATGATATGGGGTACTCATCTCCCCCATCTTCTTTTTGAGTAAGCACAGCTGCCAACGAATCATCAGATGCAAAAGTGTACATAATAAAATCCTTTTCAAAATTTGGACTTTTGAGTGATGGTGCATGAGCAACAGATGTTTTTATCTTGCTGAATGCATTCTTCTCCAAATCAGTCCATTTGAACTACACACTTTGTTTAGCCATTTTCTACAAAGGTTTGACGATTTGCGCATAGTCTGGTACAAACCTTCGCACAAAGTTGATTGTCCCCATAAAAGATTGCATACCCTTTTTATTATGGGGTAAATGGATCTGTTCTATGGCTCTAATACTCTCTGGGTCTATGGAGATCCCTTTCTTAGAAATGACATGACCCAGTAGCTTTCCTTCTGTGACTGCAAACACACATTTCTTGGGATTTAGTAAAATACCATATTTTTGGCAATGCTCAAAAATCCGCTTCAAATGAAATTCATGCTCTTCTCTCTTTTTCAAAAATATTGTAACATCATCTAGACAAACCACAACACTGCGGCCAATCAGACCGCGGAAAGCTATATCCATGGCCCTCTGGAATGTAGCTCCAACATTGATAAGTACAAATGGAATCCTCCTATATGCAAAAGTTCCCCACTTGGTTCTGAAAGTCATCTTAAGCCTGTCTTTTTCTGCTACTAATAGTTGATTATAACCAGAGAATCCATCTAATAATGAAAACAATTCAGAGCTTGAAACCATTTGTAGTATTTTCTCCATGGGTGGGACATGATAATTATCTTTATCTGATGCACGATTAATATTTCTAAAATCTATGCAAAGTCTAATTTCTCTGGAATTTTTTCATACTGGTACCAAATTGGAAACCCATTCTGAATGTCTAAATTTGAATATGATTCTAGCATCCAACAACGTTTTTACCTCACTTTGAATTAAAGGTTCTAGCTTAGGATGCATCTTTCTCAAAGGATGTTGGTAAGGATTGATTCCAACTTTGATTTTGGATAACATGTTGTATGATCTTTGTGTCATAAGTTTTGAGATCATCATAGGTCCAAGCAAACACATCCCTGTACTTCTTGAATAAACTAATGAACTTAATCCTTTCACCTGGAGAACAACACTTTCCCAAATTTACATATTTGGGTTCAGCTTCAGTCCCTAAATTTATCAGATCGAATTGTAAAGATGAGCTATGAGTTTTGATGTTCACTGGATTTCTGAACTTGTTATCTAAATCAAACATTTGTTCCAAGTTCCTAACTCCTTTTGGAATAAAGTTCCCAAACTTTAATTCTGCTTGATGTTCTTCATCATCTATTAGTGCTCCTTCGAAAATATCATCATTCATCAAACACTCCAAGATTTGATGATCATTGTCAAAAACCCTTAGATTTATGATGTTATCTGGAGCAGAAGGCCTGAAAAGTAATTCAATAGAGCATCTATTATTTGAAGGTACTAATCTTGCAGCTGAGGTAGCTAATAAATCAGTTGCTGCATTTTTAGTCTAGGAATTGACATAATATTGAATGCATGAAAATTTATCAGCTACTCCCAAACTTCATTTTGGTAATCTTTCAAATGGGGTGAAATGCAGTGTATTTTGTTTTGAATTTGTTTAACAATGATTTCAGAATCTCCATATACTTTCAGATTTTTTACTTTCAATTCTATTACTTTTTTAAGTCCCTGAACTAGCGCTTCATATTTGGCTGTGTTGTTTGTGCATTTGAATTCTAACCTACATGAAAGAAAATGTTAATTTTTTTCTAGATCAATCAGGACACAACCAACCCTTGATCCTTCCAATGTTTTAGAACCATCGAAATAAAGAATCCAAAAACTTTCTACTTCTACTGAAACTGAATTACGAACTACATATGAAACTAAACCTACTATGTTACAGTCAATCTCATCAGCCTGTGAAAATAAAAGGAGATTGGGTTGGATATCAGGTATACTGCTAGCTTCTTCAGCTTGGTAATTTCCCGGTTCCAGTTCAATGAAATAGTTTCCCAACACAGAGTTTACTGGTTCATTTTTTCCATCTAATTGAGTCACATTATATTTCATTTGAGTCTCTCTTAACACTTTTATCTGATTTTGACATCCTTTAAAAGAAAACCACAAATGTGACCAATCCAATGCAAAATATCCTTCTAACCTAGCTGACCAGTCTTGGCTCAAAACCAAACCATAAGCATCAGGTATGTCTGCTACTACAATGTCGATGTACTGACATACCCTCTCATCTGCAGATAAACGAATCAGAACATCCTCCATTTCTCCTATTACTTTTACTGATGTTTTGTCTAATTGAAGAACTTTCCAAGTGGATGGTTTAGGTTGACCATTGATTTGCTTGCAGACGGAAAGTGGCATAACATTGACTGAAGCTCCTGATTCCACTAAACAGTTATGCACATTATAGTTGAAAATATGAAAGGTTAGGAGAAATGCTGGAGTTTTATACCTATATTTTCCTCCTAAACTTGCCTCACCAATCTCTTCCTTAGGTTGGTTGTCACTAGGAGGCTCCTCCTTTGGTGTCTCAAGTGCTTTTAAAATCTTCTCCTTTTGCTGAGGTAATTGCACATTTCAAACAATGAGATATTTCCTTTAGCATTTTTAATGTCTTCCACAACATCATATCCCAACTCATGTTCTTTGAGATTCTTCTTGACATTGTCAGTTTTACTTTCAGTAGGCTTTACAGGTGTGTTGACTTTCTTAGGATCCTGACTTGAAATGAAAAATTCAGGTATTTTAACAGTAGAAGTGTTGTTCTTTACCTTCTTCATGTTTTCTTGAAGTTTCTTAATCTTTGGAAGCATTGAATTATCTTCTTTTAACAGATTCTGAATTCTTCTTGTTAAATTAGTTTCTGATGTTTCTTCTTGCATCGGAAAATATTCATCTTCCATATTAAACATAGGAACACAGTCCCATAAAACTAAGGTATCTTCCTCTTGTTTTTCTGTAGGTTCATGATCCCTTTCTTTATCCTCACTAGTTTTTGTCAATTTGGAGTCCAATAACTGATTCATTACTAATGTCATATAATTAATCCATTGTGGACAATTCTACTCAGAATTAGGTTGCTGATGAAAGGTACAAAAATTGTCCATGCCTACATTAGTTAAATTCATTGCTGAAGGACTGTGTGGAGGAGGTTTAAGTTAACTATTGTCTTCCTTTTTATATAATAAGGCTTATATGGTTTATGATCCTCTTTTTATTTTTCTAAATCTATCACCTTGTTTGATAATTTTTGCATCATCTTCACCATCCCTTTGAAATCCTGTGATCGCTCATCCTTAGGCTTATTCAACAATAAAGGTTTCTTGTTTCCAAAAGTCTTCTCTTCTGACTGCACAAGGTAATTTTGTATACTCTCCATCTCTGCCTCTAGCTTCTCAGCTTCTTCATAGGTTTCTACTAATGTGGGTCTAACTGATCTCTTGGAAAACATGGCTAGATCAGGCTTGAGAGTTGAGGTATAATATTCAATAAGGGCATTTTCAAATGGTTTGTCAGCTGTACTGAAATTTTTTAGGTACGCAGCAAACCTTTGAGTGAAGTTATGCACTCTTTCCTTCTTTTCATTCTTTAGAGCACATAACCCTTTCATTAAAGCTGTATGAGTTTTTTGGACTGTGTATTTGCTTCTAAACAGTCTCTCAAAAGTATTCCAATCTTTGATTGAATTTGCAGGTAGGGAAAAATACCATGAGGATGCTTTTCCTTTCAGGGTATGAGGAAACAATCTACAGACCACATCTTCATGCTCTCCAGCTCGTAGTCCCTCTAAAGCCATGTAAAAAAATTGCAAATGATAATATACAAGAATTCCTTCACTTGGTTCAAACTTGGGTAACATATTGTCAAAATTCTGAGGCAGATCATGCAAGGGAGGTGTCAGATTTAAAGGAGACCTAGCCCTCCAAGGAGGTTGTGGAGGTGGCTGATTAGCATTTACATTGACCATGATTATGAGAGGAGTATGAATTTGGGACTAAACACGGGTCTGGAATGGTGAACAATAAGGGGAATCTAGATCCAATTGATCTAAAGATTGGTCAACTTCCTATAAGGCTGATTCTACCAATTCTTCAAGATCTTCTACCAACACTGAGTCTTCCAATTGAGGGCGATCTTTCTTCTGATACTCTCTTCTGGGTAGGACAAAGATAATAGGTAATCCTCCAATCTTTTTTGCATATGCCCTGTTAATTCTCCTTAAATCATCAACCACTTCGTTATCAATGGGATAAAGATACCCTGTGTCTTTTTCTTCAGGAGTGGGTTTGTGAAGCAAACTGTTTTCAGAACAGTCACCGGTGGAGTAATTTAGAGAAAAAGGGCTTCCTAGGCCAGCCATGCACTGGTGGCCCTCCTTCTAGCAACAAAACTGTTGGGGCCTGGAAAATCGCAGGTAACAATACTAGGGATTCTCCCCAATCAACGTTCCCAATTAGCTCGTTATTTTTTGGTATGGGGAATCTATCTGCTTTACAGTCTAGCTACCATAGTTCAAGTAATGATTAAAGTGTTTTACCAGTTACGGCCCGGTCCACTGTGTATATTTTTTAAAATTTTTAATATTTAAGTATGATGTGCAAATTCCTAACTAAATGCAGGCGATAGAGATAATGAGGAGGGTCAGAACATGATGTGCAGGTTCTTACCTCTCTCCCTTCTAAATCATAAAAACAAAGAGAAATTAAGACTCACTAACTATCCCTAGGGAGAAAAACTGTAATTAATGGTGAGTAATATATTGTATTGCATGCATAAATAAAATGACAGATACATGTTAACATTCGTGAACACATGAATATCAATAGAAAGATGAACAAAGGGATAGCTTATTGTTAATTAAAACAACCATCACTCAATGTGTAAATTTCACAAAAATAAATAGGAGCACATTCATAACATGAAAGAATTCAATAGGTTAGAACGATCTCACTACTTATGGAAACAAGCTAAAAAATAAATAGTTCACATCCAACCAGCCCATGGAAAACATTTGAAAACTCCACAAAACTTTCTCCAGCCGAAAACATATAACTCTTTATTATAAAAAGAAATAGTTCTTCTTAGAATAAACTTCCTTAAGATAGTCTGAAAAAAGGTCATTTCCTATCTAAAACTCTCCTATACTTATACAAAAAGAAAAAAACGCTTGGTCTGCCCCTTATTTCCTCTTGAGCTTCCACAACCTTTCCTTTACAAAAATTTGTCTTGTAGCTTGTGCACAAAAATTAATATAAAATATAAAATTATTAATTAATATTCCCAAAACATTTCACAAGGAAGGCCCAGCTTGCTCGTTTGTGAACTTTTTCCATGCATTAGCATCTGCTGCTATGCTTTCAAACCCAGAAGGATCAAGGAATCAAATGTTAATCTCATACTTGGCAACTTGGGTCTTCAAACCTTCTATTCTAGCAAGAATAAGGCGCATATGGTCCTCCAATAAGTGTATGCTCATGGCTGCATGTGCTACTTCATTTTTCAATATCCATTCATCCAAATCCTTGACCTGCTAGATTGCTTGTTCATCCTCTGTGTATCTGTCTTGTAAATTATTTAAAAACAATTCATGTTCAGGTAGTACCTCCAATCTCTTCTCAGTAGAATTCTGACACCGATTATAGGTGAAGAGCATTCTCCTGTAGAATTCAACACAAGTTGTCTTTGTCTTCTTCACTGTCTTTTAAAATTATTCTATGGTATTATTGGCGAATTCCATTAACTCATATTGTTGCTTCAATGTTTGCTAATCTTTGATGGATAGGTATGTGGGAGGTTCTTTATTGGTTTCTACCCAAACCATTGTTCCCTTTAGAATTTCCAATATATCCTGAGTCCCATCGAGAAAATATGAAGTGGTACTTACAATCTCTTCTAGCCTGGTGTCTATCTACAGAACTTTACATCTTTCATCTTCTATCTGTAGTTGTATCTGATGGATATTTTTCCTAAGCTTTAGAACATGCTCCTTTAAGGGTCGGATGTTAGCTTTCTGCTCCATAGCACTCTTTAGCGATGCTATCAATGAATTTTTCTGTTCTTCTAAAGCTGCTATCTGCGTTTGACATTGCTTCTCCTTATCTTATGTAGCAACCTTCTCTATTCCTAGCTCAGTAACTTTTCTTTCCAACTGGTTCTTTTCCTCATTTAATTTTCCAAACGATAGCTAAAGATTATCTTTCGCAGCCTTTAAACTCTGATGCTCCAGCTGTAGCTTTTATAACTCTACCAAGGTAACTTGAGAATTCTTCTCTGTATTTTCTGCAGATAATTCTAAAGCATCCTTATCTATTTGCAGAGTTTGGCATTCTGTCCTTGAAACCTTGAATTCACCTATCATGTCTTCATATTTTCTCTTTAGCTTCTGGATTTCATCCCTTTCTTTCTTCAAGGTTTCCTTTAGTTGAGCTACATTCTTCTTGATGACTGCTTTAGATTAGTCATGATCCTGTCCATGTTGTCTTCATTTGATAGGTTAAAGCTACCCCAGCCCTTGCTTTTAACCGTGGATCATTATGAGTACCATGTACTACTGTCTTGTCCGTCACCATTTTCCCTGGCTTTCCTCCAGTATCTACTTTTTTCTCGGTTCTCTTAACAATTCTTTTCTTTTCTTTGTCATAGAATATAGTATTAAAATCAGGTATTTCCTCCCCTTCGGTAGGCATGATAGGAATCAAATCAAATTCAGAAATTGAAACTTCTCCTAACATACTGCTAGAAGGAACAATAGGCTCCAAGGGATCAAGATCGGACTGTCCTTGTTCTTGATCTGTAGGATCTTGTACTTCTTGTACATGAAATCTCTCTGTGGGCTGCTTTTCCTTTTGGGGTTCTATTAACCTAAATTCCTCACTTTCTGCCTATTTCTTCTTTATCTGAACTTCTTCTTTTCTTTTCTTTTCTTCTTCTTCCTTCTTAGCTGCTTCTTCAGTGGCTCATTTCTTTTCTTCTTCTTCAATCCTCAACCAATTTTTTGCTTCTTGTACCAATTTGCTAGCATCTTCTTCTCTTTTCTTGGCCTCTTCCTCTTCTAGCTTCTTAGCTTTCTTTGCAACTTTCCCTTTTCCCCCACAGTTGTTATCTTTTGTTTGAATCTTTTCTTAAGGGCTGTTATGTTTTTGGCATTATGGAACGTCTCCTCATATTTCTCCCAAAAGTCAGTGTACTCAAAATGAATTCTAGCCTCTTTGCAGTAATCAACTAATTTGTTCTAGGAATCATTTCTATGAAATTTCATTTCTCCAAAGCGAAAATATTCTAATTCTTTAAAAACTCTACTGCCTGCTTTACCCTTGAAAACTTATAGCTTCCAATGAAGAAGGGTACTACAGGGTACACTGCCTTTTTATTCAAACAAAAAATTTCCTACTCCATCAATGTATGACTGTCTGACGGCCTCCTTGTGGAGTACATAATTTGTAGCATATTTTGGGAGCAGAGAAGAAGCTCTTGAACCCCCATACATCCTCACATACAATCCATCCTTTGTCAGATAGTAACTCCTGAATTCTTGTATGAACTTAAATGCTTCCTCGGACATGCAATTACATTATGTTAGGAAAATCAGAGTATATAGGCGCATAGTGAAATGCTCACAAATCTCCCTATAGTAAATGTAATACTTATGAGCCCAAAACAATTTATAAGCTGTGTATACTGGAGTTCTGTCCTTCTCCCAATTGCACTTTAAGGCAGGGAAATCCTGGGTGCACAATATGCAATCATTTAGAATAGAACTCATGTAGAATTCAGATTTCTTCTGGGATACTCCTCCTAAGGCTGCACTTATACATGCTAAAAGACTATTTGACAATATACTGTCCCAATTGAAGATATTTCCTTGTGTGGAAACAAAATAGATAACCGGTATCCAACCAATTTTGAAATTTTTTCCATTTGCTCTACCAAAAATCCCGTTAAGCATCAAAGCAATAAATATGTAAGGAGCACGGAGAGTTGATGTATTATATTCTCCCGAAGGTGTGGTTATGAAATTCTTCCCTGGGATCATCATCCTCTTTACCATCTCTACCAGGTCTAGACCTACCTCCTTTAACCAACTTTCCATTAGATAGGCCTGTGGTGAGGGTAGATGGTATGCCATAGACACATAGGCAGGGTTGTATGCAGCATAGCCTTGCTTTGTAGTATTTCTAACATCATTCTCGTCACATATGCCCTGGGAAGAATCCAACCTATTATTTGTGAGCACAGAAACAATTCAATCCTAGTAGCCACTTTCATCAAAGCTGACTTTTCAATGTTAGAATAAATTGTCATTTCTTCAAACCCAGCATCAGGGACATTCTGGTTTGAGATCATTCTGAAAATTTCTCCCCATTTGTAATTTGGTTCTACTCTAGTTGCGGCTTTGGTGTCTTCATAGATGAATTCTACTTTGGTTATTATTTCTACCTCAAGCTCCTCTTCAGCCACTGGGGCTTTCTTGTTCTGTCTCTTTGGCATGTTGCTATAATGGAAATTGACCTGTAACAATCATGCAACAAGTTTTAGTCTAACTAACTCTAGCAATTGATATAATAATAAACATGAAAATATATAGATCTATTCACCTCTTCAACATGCATGCTGGTAAATTTATGTCAAAAACATAGTCTTTATGAATGAGGAATTTAAAATAGAAAAAAAACGATAGAATGCTTCCTCCTAAACTTGCCCAAGCTTCACTCTCTCAGAAACCCTAGCCTAAAAATTCTTCTTCATCTCATGCAGGTATTTTTATTCTCATCAAGCTTATTCCACCGCTAAATCTCAATTGACTCTCGAAACTACTTAGATTCACCGTACTTCTTAAACCAACATGCAAACTCCTCTTTCAAACAACCATAGTCAATTGAAAACCCTCCTGAATCCCATGGGAAACTGTGGTTGTAGGGAATACAGCTTCTTAACCTCCAGTCGACCATAGAATTTCCAAGAATAGGGTGGTGCAGACAGAGAACCATCGGTCTGCACCATGCCCTACAACCCTAGCAAGAAACGCAGACACATACATAATGCTCAACGACATACAGACTCAACCTCCCATGAAATGAAAACTCAACTAATGGGATAAGCCCCCTAATGGGATAAAATATTCATAAGAAAAATGCAAGGAAGAAAAAAACCCTAACCCCCATGCAAAAAACCTAACCTCCACCCACTAATGGTTCAATCAATAAAAAACACCACCCAAAAGAGAGAATCATGGGTAACCTACCTGGTAATGTTGACGTGGACGACCCAGATGAGCAAATATTTCCATAGGTACAGAGGAGGACAAAAATAGGTCTTGACAGTTGTGTGCACACATTCTCTGGATAGTTTCAACAGTGCAACTTGACAAATCACAAGGCAAATGACAAGTCATATGGAAACATATATATATATACCTATGATCAGGCGGGAAACCATCGGTGGGAAAACCATCAGCAAAATAGTTTGGAGGATATTCGCCATAGCGGGTGTGAAAGGTACTAGGGACCCGACACCATATTGTTAAACAATATTAGATGTCGAAAGCACTATTCACTATTCTCGGGACCAATTGCTACTAGCCTTCCGCAACGTTAGCTATAGACTGCTCTACCATCCCGGTGATTACTTTGGGAAACGAGTATCGGCTACTGGCAAGGTTAAACTCCTCGGAATCAGCAAAGAGAAAGTAAATCCTTCATATCACTTAAAGACTAGCCTTCCAAAATTGTGGGCGGGATAAACACTACAAATCTGGCCTGTTCTGGTCAACCAACTCGATAGCGGGAAAAAATAAATCGGATATCGGAAACGAAAAGGAAAAGGAACATTCGATTCACCAGATAGGTCTGGCACTAAGGAACTGAAACTTCGACAAACAAGTTCCGAGGATAAAGAAAATTAACTCCAATGCATCAGTGAAAGCTTCCAAAGGCACTCGACAAGCTAGATGAATCTACTTCCTTAAGGATCACCTCATGCCATTCTGACCCCAATGTCTATACCAAGAAAGTAGGAAACCATCTCATCATACTTGTTCTTTATGTTGATGATCTTATCCTTACTGGTAGTGACCCTAAACTTATAACCCATGTGAAATCCAGTCTTAAGAAAATTTTTGAAAGGTCAGACTTAGGGCATTTGCATTATTTTCTTAGTCTCCAAGTCTTGTAAACCAAAGAAGGAATCTTTCTTTCCCAGTCTAAGTATGCTTGTGACCTTCTTCGTCGCTTCCACATGGAAGATTGTAAACCAGCCCCTTCTCCCTTCTAGTCCGGAGTCAAATTTTATGCCACTTGCACTTCCCCTGAAGTAGATTCCACATTGTATCGCCAGCTTGTTGGTAGTATTTTATACTTGAATCATTCCCATCCTGACCTTTCCTTTGCCATTGGCCATGTTTCCTGTTATATGAAAACTCCTCATGAAAGTCACTGGAAAGTAGAAAAAAGAATACCTTGATATATTCGAGGTACAATTCAGTTTGGGATTCATTACAGTACAGGGAGGAAACCTTTGTTGGTTGGTTTCAGTGAATCATATTGGGTCGGTGATCCTGATGATCAAAATTCTACTGCAGGTTATGTTTTCATTCTGGGATCTAGACCTGTCACTTGGGCTTGTAAGAAACAACAAGATCTTTCTCTTTCTTCAGCATAAGCATAATATCGAGCCATAGTCAATGTCATTTAAGAAGCTTTATGGCTTCAACAGATCCTTTCATAGTTTGGATTCGAGCAGCAGCAGCCTACTCCACTTTGGTGTGACAATCAAAGTGCCATCAAGCTTGCCAAAGGTCCAGTTCTACATCAGTGCAGTAAACACATTGAGCTACACATGCACTTCATCATAAATATGATAGTGTTATTGAAGTGCTCTATTTCCCTACAGATGATCAACTTGCAGACATCTTCACCAAGTCTCTTACAGAAGCGGATTTTTCTAAACTTCGGTCTATGTTAGGAGTTTAGGAATGTGTCCTTAAGGGGGGATAGACTCTAATGCCTCCTTCCTTATCCTAATAGTGTCACTTTTGTAAATTCTTCAATCCTATCCCAAGTTGTTCTTAAGGGAGGATGTTAGGATATTTAGACACTTAGGAGTTAGTTAAGATCAAATTGTGTAATATATCTGTTAGGTAAAAGTGTGTTTTCTTTAGTATGCATTTGTAAATATTCTAATCCGACGGTCACGATATGTTCTAGACATAAAGTGATATGACGATTCAACTTCTCTTAGATCATACCTACCATTGATCCGTAGCTTAACAACCGATTGGTCTATGATCTCTATTTAAAGAGCATAGAGGGTCCTTGTCTAGTTGATTGATTATGAGAAGCTTATATGTAACTTTCTTTCTTTTGCATAATAAATTGCTCCAAGTAGCTATTTGGCTGGGGCTGTGGACTGTTTCCCTCTTGAGGGTTTTAACAACGTGACAAACATTGGTGTGTTGATCTGTGATCTATTTGTGTGAAGAGTTTCGGAGTACCCTGCGTACCTGAACATGGTATCAAAGCGTTTATGAAGAGTTGCTTTCGGTTTTGATTAAGATCTAGAACCAGTGTTGTCGAAAATTTGAAAGGGTTTCTGGTTCTAGATTGTCTATGCATTTGTGTCCTATGGGAGCTATTCCATTACGTGCAGAGCGTCGTTCCCATTGGGAAATAGTTTCCGTTTCATCGAAAACTGTTTCCGTTTGTTCCAGAAACACCCATTTCGGAAAATATTAAGGTATAATGTTATAGTGACGATTTGTTTTATTTTTTTAAATTTCTCATATTTTATCAGTTTTATTATTAGATCCTTATTATTCTAGTCTCGGACTGTTGCCTTCCCTGGCTGCATATGCTCTTTGCCGCGCACCTTGCACGATCGCGGAGAATCAGAAACATTAAGGGAAAGTTTTTTTTCTTGTCTTCTCAGCTACATATGCTCTTTGCCGTGCACCTTGTGTAATCACGGCAAATTAGAAACATCGATAAAACTTGAAAACGTAGACTTTTCAGGTAAGCTAACCAAGATCTAACTCCATTGCATGAAAAAAGTTTTTTTGTTTTTGTTTTTCATTTTTTTGTGATTTGCAAAAAAAGAAAGGAAAGCATGGAGAATGAGAGAGAAGAGTGTTTAAAAAAATAAAAACAAAAAAAAGAAGAAGCCCCCTTCCTCTTTCCATTATTTGACGTACCTTTTAAACTTAGCTCACTTGGTCTAAAGTTGCTTTATTCCTTAATAGCTCTTGAGTTCAAGTCTTATTAAGCTACTTTTTAGTGCATGCAATTTCCATTTTTAAGTTACTTTATTGTAAAAATGCATCTCACATAAATAAAATAAAATAAAAAATGAGTCATTTAAGTCTTTTAATTTACTGTTGCACTATTTAAAAGTAACATTATTGTAAAAGTGAACATTACTTATTTTACAAAAGTGATTCACTTAAAAACAACTTTATTATAAAGTGATTGTCAAAGGTTGATCTTGGGAAGAGGGGGGTTATTTTTTTTAGTTGGTCAAGTTAATATCTGCCACATCACTATTGGGGACATCTTCAACATTTTCTTTGATCAAGCATAACTTCATCATCTAGAATCATTTTTCAGTGCCGATTTTTTTAAAACCGCATATTTTTTCGAGCTATTTGCATCCAGATAGTTAGTTTTTGTTGTTTTAGCCATTATTTTATGGTATGGACACCTGTTGTGATATTATACTTACAAGTTCTAACTATTTCTCATGGAAATATCGTATGGCAGATGTTCTGCGAAGTAGGGGACTTTTCAGGATAACCTCAGGGAAAGAAACAGAACCCACTGATGATGATAAGAAAGTTAAATGGGAAAATAAATGTGATGAAGCTCATGGATTGATTGGGATTTCAATCTCTACTAATTTGCGATTCCACATATCTGGAATTGATGAACCTGATATAGCTTGGGAAAAGTTGGAATCTGTTTTTGGTAAACACAATGAAATTCAGGGTCATCAACTTGAGAATGAGTTGATTTCCATGAATCCAAATGATTTTTCATGCATTCAAGACTATTTATATAAGCATAAAACTCTTAGAATTTTATGTGCATAATGCAAGATTAAGAAAGAAGACAAACAATGTATTTACCATATTCTTTCCAAACTTGGACCTGCATATTCTGTTTTTGTATCTACGTTCTACTCCCTGAAAGAATCATTGACTGCAGCTAGCTATCAAGAGCTTAGTCTTGATTCCTTTTGTAATTCCTTAATTAGAGAGAAAGATAAGCTCATTCATCTCAGAATAATTAACAATGTAGATACATCTGGGAAAGCCTTATTGTCCCAATAGAAATAAAAGTCTAAGCCTCCAAAGAAACAAAATTTTCGCAATAATAAGCCAAACAATAATATATCCGTTAGGTAAAAGTGTGTTTTCTTTAGTATGCATTAGTATGCATTTGTAAATATTCTAATCCTATGGTCATGATATGTTCTATACATAGAGTGATTCGACGGTTCAACTTCTCTTAGATCATATCTACCATTAATCCGTGGCTTAGCACTCGATTGGTCTATGATTTCTATTTAAAGAGCATAGAGGGTCCTTGGCTAGTTGATCGATTATGAGAAGCTCATATGTGACTTTCTTTCTTTCGCATAATAAATTGCTCCAAGTAGCTATTTGCTTGGGGCCATGGATTGTTTCCATATTGAGGGTTTTAACCACGTGACAAACATCGGTGTGTTGATATGTGATTTATTTGTGTGAAGTGGTTGCTTAAGGTGTTCGGTAGTTTAGGAGTACCATGTGTACCTTAACACTTTGGCATAGAAGGCTTGCACATGTGCATTACAATACCACTTGCAAGAAAAGTTGTTGAAGGTATTCCAGAAATTCAAGAAAAACATAATGGAGTCTACAAAGGATGTGCAAAAGGAAAGAACACAAAGAAGACATTTCCAAGTAGCAAGATCAATGCAAAAGGAATCTTGGAAATCATCCACTTCGATGTATGTGGTCCAATGTCATCAAGTTCATTAAGTAGGTATGTATACTATGTTTCTTTTATTGATAATTTTTCTAGGAAGACATGGATTTATTTCATGAAGAACAAAGATGAGGTTTTCAGCAAATTCAAGGAATTCAAAGCCTTCATCGAGAACCACATAAAAAATAAGATCAAGAACTTTTGATCAGATAATGGTAGAGAATTCATTTCAAATGAATTCAAAGCATTGTGCAAAGATTTGGGGATTAAGAGGGAGTTAACTACTCCATATAATCCACAATAGAATATGGTTGCAGAAAGGAAGAATAGAACGATCATAGAAGCTACAAGGGCTATGCTTTATGATCAAGATCTTCCCATGCATCTATGGGTAGAAGCTGCCAAAACAGTGGTGTATGTACAGAACCATACTCCACACAGACTACTCGAGAATAAGACACCTGAAGAAGTATTTTCCAGAAAGAAACCAGAATTCAGCCATCTCAGAATATTCGGTTGTCCAGTGTACATACACACTCCAAAAGAAAAGAGGACAAAATTAGATCCTTTAGGAAAGAAGGGTATATTTCTAGGATACTCTGAAAGCTTGAAGGATTATAGAATATAATTCCTAGGATTCAAGAAAATTGATATCAGTAGGGATGTAACATTTGACAAAGAATCAACTTACAACAAATCTAGAAAGATACTTGCAGAAGAACCTGAAGAAATATAAGCACCTAGAATTCATGACACAACCATGAATGAAGAAATTCAAGAAGAAGATCGAGAATTTGAAGAGCCTTAAGAACCTATAGATCCACCTCAGGAGAAGAATCCTCATAAGAGGAAACCTGCTTGGGTACGAGAAGGTATCCAAGGTGCAGAAAGATATGGGGCTCTAGAATAGAATCACAGAGAAAGAAAGAGGACTAGGTCCTGCTCCAGGTATGTAAAATTATTATGTGATTTCATTGATAAAGAACCTTCCAACTATGAAGAAGCGATAGAAAGGAAAGAATGGAAGGATGCTATCAGATCAGTACTTGCTCTGGCTGCAGTGATGAAATGGAAGATACACCAAATGGATGTCAAGACTACTTTATTGAATGGTGTAGTGGAAGAGGAAGTGTATGTGGAGCAACCACTCTATTTTTAGACACATGACAGGGAATCTCATGTGTGTAGATTGAGGAAAGCCCTGTATGGTTTGAAATAGGCACCCAGGACATGGTATGGCAGAATTGATAGCTCTCTATCTAGTTTGGGATTTACCGAGAGTAAATCAGATTCCAATCTTTACTACAAGGTTGAAGATGGCAACTGAGTGATGCTCCTACTGTATGTAGATGATATGTTTGTAACAGTTATGGATGGGTTGATTGCTGATACGAGGAGGAATATTGCTATCGAGTTCGAAATGAAGGACTTAGGTATGATGCATTATTTCCTTGGCATGGAGGTGTGGCAGAATAAAGATGGAATTTCTCTGGGACAAGGGAAATATACGATAGAGATCTAGAGGAGATTCAGGATCATGGACTGCAAGGCCATGACCACACCTATGGCATCAAACTTGAAGCTATTAAGTGATGCTTCATCAGAAGAAGTTGATGCTACGATGTATCATCAGATGATTGGGTCCTTGATGTACCTGACGAACATGAGACCAAATAATTGCTTTGCTGTGAACACCTTGAGCCAGTTCCTAACAGATCCGAGACATGTTCACTTGATTGCTGCAAAGCATATTATGAGGTACCTGAGGGGTACAATTGATTATCGGATCAAGTATGACGTAGATCATAAGATTAACCTAGAGGGTTATGTTGATTCAGATTGGGCAGGCAGTGCCATTAATAGGAAGAGCACTTCAGGGTGTTCCTTCAGTATGGGATCAGGTGTGATCTCTTGGTTTAGCAGGAAGCAATATTGTGTGGCACTAAGTACAACTGAAGTAGAGTATGTAGCAGCTTGTTCAACTAGTTGTGAGGCAGTATGGCTAAGGAAGCTACTGTTTGATTTATTTGATCTCTAGTTGGATGCTACTTGTATATATTGCGACAACTAGAGTTGTGTGAAGTTGTCGAAGAACCCTGTGTTCCATGACATGTCAAATCATATCGAGATCAAGTATCACTATATCAGGGATATGGTGCAAAGAGGAGAAGTGAAGCTCCAATATGTTGCGATGGATGAACAAATAGCTAATGTGTTGAAAAATCCATTAGCCAGAGTGAAGTTTGAATACTTCAGGGAGAAGCTTGGTGTTCTCCAGATTGAGGTTCCCTCCAAAGGGAAGTGATGAGTCCATGAGCTATTATGACATGGTGAGAGGATTGGTTCCTTCCATGGTCAGATGTAAGGGCTAAGCCATTCTGTTATGGTGAGAGGATTGGTTCCTTCCATGTCAGATATGAGTGCTGATCCATTCTAATATGATTGTAGGATTGGTTCCTACATGATCAGATGTAAGGGATATTGCCATTCTTTGAATGAAGGTACCTGGTCAGTTACCAGGAAAGCTCAGTATGGGAATGAGGGCCATTCTGATATGACTGTGAGATGTGTTCTCACATGATCAAATATGAGTGCATGGACATTCTGATGTGATTGAGGGATGTGTTCCCACTTAATCAGATATAAGGGTTGTTGCCATTCTTTGAATGGAGGTACCTGATAAGTTATCAGGAAAGCTCAGTTTGGGACTAAGGGCCATTCTAATATGACTATGAGATGTGTTCTCACATGATCAGATATCAGTGCATGGCCATTCTGATGTGATTGAGGGATGTGTTCCCTCTTGATCAGATATAAGGGTTGTTTCCATTCTCTGGGAGAATGGAGGCACCTGGTCAGTTACTAGGAACCCTCAGTCTGGGACTGAGAGCCATTATGACATGGTGAGAGGATTAAGTTCCTTCCATGGCCAGATGTAAGTGCATATCCTTTTCACATATGGTAGTAGGTATTTCCTACCATGCTGGTGATTGTAAGTGTTGTGCCTTTCCACAGATGGTAGTATGTGTGTCCTACCATGGTGGTGGATGTAAGTGCTGAGCCTTTCCACAGATGATAGTAGTTGTGTCCTATCATGCTGGTAGATGTGAGTGATGTGCCTTTCATAGATGATAGTAGGTGTGTCCTATCATGCTGGTGAATGTAAGTGCTGGGCGTTTTTGACAGGGTTGTGGGATGTGTTCCCACATGGGTAAAGGTGAGTGCCAGGCATGCCTTTCTGACATGGTGTTGGATGTGTTCCTATCATGGTCAAATGTAAGTGCTGGGAAGGCCATTCTATCTTAGGGTTAGATATAAGCACTGAAGAAGACCTACATGGAGGCTAGGCCTACAACCAGCATGAAAAAGGACTGTGTCTGTAGAAATTCTTGTGACGAGAAGAATCATGAGATAACACCCGTGATGATGATCTAGCAGTGATGATCCAGATCAAGTGATGATCCAAATCTAGTGATGATGACTAGCAGTGATGATCCATATCGAGTGGTGATCTAGATCCAGTGATGATGATCCATATCGAGTGATGATCTAGATCCAGTGATGATATTTGTTGTAATCTCACAGATCACATAAGGTTACCAATAATACATACTAAAAAATACATAAATATAAGATAGAGACAAGAGACAAGAACATATAGGAGTAAACAGATTATATTATTATAGTGATTCCATACAATGCAGAGAACTGAACTGAGTTCTCGTTTGGCTCAATAGCCTAATATATACAATTTATAGACAGTTACAAAATAACTACCTGTTGGTTCGGTGAACCAACACGACTTTTAGGTAGCCGAACTAATATTCTAGTTTAGTCGGCCGACCAACTTAGTCGGTTGATCGACTAAGTCGGCCCATCGAATTAGTCGAATGATTGACTAAGTCAGTCCTTGTTCAAGTCGACTTATCGACTTGCTCCTTCTACATCTCCCCCACGGACAAAACGTTTCTTCGTCCCAAAGAAATAGGGAGGTACAAAAAATATGTTTGTTTGGTCCTTCAAAATTCTATTGTGGCGAACTATGCAGACGGATGGTTGGTATTTTCTGGACACAGACCTCAACAATGGCCGGAGCTATGATGGCAAGGTGATGTTGGAAATCTGTCCAGCTATGCAAAGCTTTCTGGAAGTCGATGGTTAATGTGTTCAAGCTTGACAGTACCGACATATTTTTCGAGATGGGGATTTCCACGATATTTTCCATGTTGGTTCCCAGGAACTGGTTCTGCTCTTCTGCTGTGTCGATGAGTCATTTCATCTGTGGGCAGATGATGTCGAATTTCTCTAAGTTGGGAAGAGCTTGTTGCACCCACTGATGTGCTTCCCATTCCAGTTTATGCAGTTTGTTGGTTTACAGAACTATCTATTCTTCTATCGTCGGTCTAAGTGTTGCCTCCGTAGTCTTCCTGCTCTCCAAAGCCTGAATGCCTTGATGAGTCTGTCATGTCTGTTAATAGACCTGCCCATAGTGAGTAGGCCAGTCTCTTAAGACTTCTTCGGTGATGACAGAATCCTCCATATGGTCCTGTAGTACTTTGTATGCCTCTGAGAATGCAGTGTGATGTGCCAATAGCAGTCGGGAAGTCTCCTCCTTCTGTTCCTTCTTAGTGTCCTAGAGATGTACCTGGATGGTCGACACCATGCTCTCAAAGAGCTGATATGCTATTTCAAGCGGTTTGTCTGTGTCAGCTTCGATAGGGCCTGGTATGACGGACTGAGCTAAAGTCCTGCATTTGCCAAGAAACTCAACCTGTTATGTATTTTTGTCTGTTAGTTATTTGGTTCTTCGCTCAGTCCTTGTCTTTTCTTCTTTGGCCAAGGTTTTGAGGAGTTGGCCCACCTCTGTGTCGGTCAAGGAGCTTGCATCTCTTAAGCCAATCTGAAGTCTGGGAGTTTTTGCATGATGTTCCTTCCTCTTCTTGTGCTTTTCTGCCTTTGTATTTGGTGTTCCTGCAATAGTTGAGGGGGGGCCTTTGGTTTGCGAGATTGAATTCGATGGTTTTTCTAGCTGGGGGGGTGGTATGACCACCTCCAGCTGTGTGGATGTAGTTGGTTGTGATAGTTCTGGCTGTGAATAAGGGGGTGGTGGGGGTGGTGGGGATGATGGTGGCAGTGGTGATGGAGTGAGGGAATGGTCGGGGTTGATGGGTTTGGGGGAAGTGCGGTGTGGACTCTCGTTGGAAGGTTTGTCTGCTTTCGGCGGTGTAGTGGTGGGTAGGTCGGCCTGGGGTTCGGGGTTGGTTGGTTCAATAGTAGAATGCACTTGTCCAATCACGTCTCCTTCTTGGTCGGTTTGTCATGTGAAGGTCGACGCCAGGTGTGCAAATACTATAGGTCATGTTTTGTTGCCTGTATAGAGCGGGACCTGGGTGGAAATTTTCTGGGCCGACTGAAATAGCTTAGGCAGCATCTCGAAGAAAGATTTTAACTCGGTGTCTTTGTCAAATTTTTCTTTCACTATCTCTGGTATCGCTCTTTTGTATAAGTCGAGGGGGTTGGCCGATTGTTGTGTCGGTGCTTGCTCCTCGACTACTGGTGTCAGTGATGGAGGTGGAGGGGTCGACACAAGATCGATGACGTTTCCAGGCATCGTCGCTCTTTTGGCTTTCTTTGGTCGACCTTCGGGGGTGCCCGCTTCTATAAACTGTTGAAACTGAGTTTCAACTGGTACATTTTTTGCGGCAGCATCCTCTATAATGTCAAGTGCCGCAGCTTCCATCTCGTCGTCATCATCGGATGAGTCGGCAATGATAAGTTTGCACTTACCTTTGCCTTATTGTTCTTTTTGTGCTTTGATTTTCTTCCTCGCTGCTGCTATCTCAATGGCCAGTTTCTTAATAATGCCTCTTGACACAGCATACTCAGGGTTGTCGAGCTCGAATTCACCCAGTGGTTCCTGAGTTGGAGAGACACTTGCTAGAGTTGGATGAGTTGTTTGCTATTGTTGTTGTGGTTCCGTCGACTCTCTTTGCAGTCGGAGGCTTGATAGTTATTTGTGCCCAACCAGTGGGCTCGACCGGTATGTCCTCCGATACAAATGTACTGATGTAGAGGTTGAGCTCATAGTCTTCCTCTTTCTCTTAGTCGGTGAGTGGCTCCTTGATTGAGAAGTCGACCTGTTTCGCTACCTCGGGTACTGGTATTTTTGTCTTCGCCTGTTAAGACAATTCCTGGAAGATTTGGTCGACAGATGGGTAGTAGACGAGGACTTTGGCCTTGGAGTCCTCGCCCTACATATACCAGACTGACGTATGGTCGAGCTCCAGCTGTATGTGGGAGTTTGCTGGTAGATTTTGTCGGATGTTCTGAGGCACCCTCCATTTAGTTGTGCGAACTTTCAACTGTTGGAACCAGTTCTTGAGGAATACTTTCCCTTGCTCCAGCTCATGCAGGGTTCCTTTCTGGGAAAAGGGTTTGAACCTATACATGTCGAACCTTGACGGTTCCTGGAAGACTGGGCTTCCTTCTGGACATATGTGGTACATAACGATCCAGAGGATGAGGGAGGGGAACTTGATGATTCCTCCCATCTCTTGGCATCGTTCGCAGACAGTTTTGATCATGTTGACGACATAATATCCCCATCTGTAGAGTCAACCGTCAGTGGCAATAGTGTCGACGGCCTCTAGCATTTCTAATTTAAGGTCGCTGCCTCGACCTGCTAATGTGAGTGTGATGGCAATGATTTTGTCTACAATCTGTAGCATTCGAGTTGCAATTTGCCCGATCATCAACCCTTTGGAGTTTTTCCCGGATGGTGATCCCGTAAGTTCTTTGACCAGTCCTTCCTTGATGCCAATTGGTACAGGGTTTCCTTGGTTATACAGGCCAGTGAGTTTGGAGATGACATCCCTAGCAATGTCGACCGGTTCATCAAAGTAGAACCGGCTGTTGTGATATCGGCTGATAATGAATTTAACAGCAGCTTCTTTTGTCCCACCAAAGCTTGCCATTAGTGGTGCGTTGGCATATCCAAAGAGGGTGCTACGTCGGAATTTTTCGGCTACTTGAGTCATTTTCTTGTTGACAAAGGCCCACTATTAGATCTCGACCCATATTTTTTGCCATGGGCCCTCCTGCACTTTGGCATTTTTGATGTTTTTCAATCTGCGGACCAAGGGTGTATCCGCAGCCTGTATCTCTTTCGCCTTGGTTGATGCTCTGGTTTGTTTGGGGGCCATTATGTCTGTTTGGTCAAGGTTACTACAGGGTGTTTGGTTTTTGGTCGACTGAGTGTTCGAATGCTCTGTGTGTAAAGGGTGCGGTGAATGAACCTTTGATGGTCCAGTATTTATAGGCGATGGTGTGGTTGCGTGCAAGGATGGATGTATTAATGGTGGAATTGATGTTCCAGCTGTAATACGCGAGTGTGAACTAATGGTGAATTGCTTTCGGCGCTCGAGGTCATAAATGCACGATGGGACTATCGAGGTCGTCGACCGGTGTTGGTGTGGAGAATGGTCGATAGGAATGGTTGATGAAGATGGTCGAAGGTCATGATGTCGATTGTCGAAGTGTCAATTTCCTATCATGGTGTTGTGTCTATGGTATTATTTTGGTTTTTGGGATTTTTAGCTTTTTATGGATTTTGGTTGCCGGTCGTTATTTTTTTTTTTATAGATTTTGTAACGTTTAAGTCGGGCTCCATTAACGAGCTTCCGAAATACTAGGCCCTGCATCATCTTTATTCGGACTGAACCATTGAGATGTATCTCTTCGACAACGTAAGGTCCCATCCATTCTATGTGGAGTTTATTAGGTTTTCCTTTGACTTGATTATTGTAGAGTAATGCAAGGTCGCCGACCGACATGATTTTGTTTTTGATATTGCGATCGTGCCATGCTTTCTGTTGTTGCTTGTGAATTTCTTGGTGTTGTATAGCCATGAGTCTGTGTTCTTCTAGTTTGTTGATTTGTGTTGCTACCGCAACGTTTCTCCTCGACTTTAGTTCACTTAAACCCTGGGACCCCTCCTCATCTTTGTTTGCTTGGATTGATTGTCAAGGGCTTGGCGCCCCCGAAGCATATCTGTTTGTTTCCTCTCAAATATTGAATGCCCGCTTTTTTGTTTGCCGCGTACAGTTTAGTTTGGGTCGATTTTGGTTTGTTCACTACCCGTAGAACATTGATATTTGCCTTAGCGAGAAAATTGATTTTTGGCTGCAAGTTTGATGCTTCACGCTGTTGGATTTCTCTTTGGATCGAGCCTCTTTCTGAAGATACTGAGCCCCACCTCACCCACCGTTGCGGCTCCCTCACCAAACTTTCCGCCCGACTGGAGTTTCATCTGACGCCCGATTCGCTGTGTAAATCGCTGGCTCTAGAGTTTCGACTCGCCCGCCGTTGCGGCCGGAAGAAGGGAGTTGGCTTCCAATTCAGTTTTCACCCGACGTCCGACTTGCCGTTCCCCACCTGAATTTTTCCTTTCACCTCGTCGCTTGTTTCCGACCTTAGTGCCATCCGCCGTTGCGGCTGTGACACTCTTCCTGGTTCCCGAAGCGCTTTTTTCCCAACGCCCGATCTCCTCCTCTGTTCGCACGGGTCCTCAATCGTCCGGTTCCTGTGCTCCTCCGTCGTTGCGGCCCTTGAAGTCTTGTCCTGCCCAATGCAGAAGTTGTCCAACCACCGATTTACAGTTTGCCACCTTAAGCCTTCGCAAGTACTCGCCCGGACAAACCAGGACGGCCCCTTGTGGGTCTATCATTTGGGTTGAAAAGTTTGAGTGTTTAAGTTTTCAGTTAAATTAATAATGCACCAAAGTTGTTTGCAGGAGGACGCCCATAGATCGCTGAAGCAATCGGGAGCGAGGAAAAGGACAAAACAAACAAATGACAGAGCCACCGACGAGGCATATCCATCAGTTACAGTGCAGAAGATAAACGCCTATGAAATGATTGGGAAAACGCAATAGTCAGGGAAGAAGATGAATCGTCAAGGATGCTGAAAAGCCACACGCTGGAGGGTAGCTCAGGGGGGAGCAGTTCTAGTTTAAATATAGAGAAGTAGAACTGGGAAATGGATTTTTTTCCGCTGGAAGAATTTGTAATTGTTTACTTCTAAGAGAAGCTACCTCGTTTTGCTAAGAAAACTACGATTTTGCCTGCTGGAAAGAGTAAAATGTGGAATGTATCGATGCAATTCAATGAATGATGTTGAAGAGGAACTATTTCGTTTTCAGCGGTCTTTTATTTACTGTAAGAGTATTTAATGTTTTGAACCTATGTTCTTGTTGAATGTTCTTCAGTAATTTCTGGGTATATTTCCACTATGAGCGATAAATGTGTTATAAAATGATCGGCTATCTGATTATTTGAATATCTGTAAGCGTTCATGTGCTGTAGAAGAAGTAGCAGCTACCTATGGTTCTTCTTATTGTATGTGAAAATGTATTGCTCATCTAAAATGATAACTTTGCTCCTTAGGGATAGTTTAGATAGTTAGCTTATTTCTTTTATATCCGGTTGAATGCTTGTGAGTAAGACGAGAGGTAAGTACTTGTGCATCACTTTGTGAGCGCTCCCTGCATTTTGACCACCCTGCATTTAGTTAGGCACTTGCATATCATTTCTTTAAGTCAAAATACAAAAACTTGGTGGACTGGGCCACAACCGGTAAACCCTTTAATTTTGTTTCTTGACCTACGGTGGCCGGACCGCAAACCGGACGGATTCCCTATTCCAAACAGTTAGTGGGCTAGTTGGGAACGCTGATTGGGGAGAATCCCTTACTGTTGCCGCCTGCGAATTTCCAGGCCTCAACAAGTTGAAATAGTTGGTCCTTTATTGCATGTTCGACATCGACATGTAGTAGTTGTGTAATAATTGGTGTCGGCTGTCGGAAATGTAGTGGGATGACTGCTTCTAGTCCGTAGACTATTCGAAAGGGGGTTTGGTCGGTCGATCGTTTATAGGCTGTCCTGTACGCCCATAAGACTGTAGGGATTTTCTTTTCCTAGTCATCCTTGTCAGTATTGCATATTTTGGTTAACCCTTTTGTTAATGTTTTATTGAAAGCTTCAATTGCACCATTCGACTGAGGGTGATATGTTGTACTCTGTCGGTGGTCGATGTGGAATTGGTCGGTCAAGTTTTTGATAGTTTTGTTGATAAAGTGTGTCCCCTGGTCACTGATCAATGTTAGTGGGCATCCGAATCTAGTGATGATGTTTTCGTAGATAAATTTAGTGGTGACTTCACTCGAACATGTATCAATGGGTTCAGCTTTTGCCCATTTAGTGACATATTCTACTGCAGTGATAATATACCTTGCACTTGATCTTTTGGCTGGGATAGAAAATGGTCCTATGAAGTTTATAGCCCAGATTTCGAATGTGAGACTAGGGTTTACTGATATCAAGGGAATTTCTGTGCTCAGCAGAGGTTGAACAAGTCATTGACATCTGTCACATTGACTAACAAAACTTTTGCAATCTCTGTGGAGCATCGGCCACCATAATCCTGACCGTTGGATTTTATTTGCAGTTGTGTCTGCTTGGAAATGTCCTCCTGCAGGTCCATAGTGTGCTTCATGCATGATTTGGTCTCGCTCATGTTCGAGTACACACCTTCTAAGGATGTTGTCTAATCCCATTTTGTATAAAAAACCATTGATGAGGTTGTAGGGTGCAGCCTTCATAGCTAAGATTTTTTTTCTTCTTGGTATTCATACCTTCTAGTGCCTGTCCAGTTTCTAAGAACTGAGCTATTTCTTCTATTTCTTTTGGTACTACTTCTATGTGAAACAAATGTGCATCCGGTAAGTTGTCGTTGACTCTTGTTGGTTCCTCTCCTGTGTCTATGCGGGATAGATGGTCAGGCCCGGCATTTAGCTTGCTTGGTCGGACAACGACTTCAAACTCAAATTCTTGGAAGAGAAGTAGCCATCGAAAAATCCTCGGGGTACTTCAGGGCTTGATGGTCGGTGTAAAATATGAAGGGGTTGGCTAAAAGGTAATGTCGGTACTTTTGGAGGGCAAAGACCATACCTAGGGCTTCCCTTTCTGTGGTCAAGTAGTTTCTTTCAGCCTTATTTAATTTACAACTGCTGTAAACTATGGGATAGTCCATTCCATCCTCCCCTGGTTGAGTTAGGATTGCTCATATGGCTATGCCTTATGCATCAATATGCACATGGAATTTGATCAACCAGTTTGGAAATTTTAGGATGGGGGCTTCGACTAATTTTCTTTTCAATTTTTAGAAAGAGATGTGGCATTCTTCTTTCCACTTAAACTCTTGATCTTCCTTTAGTAGTTCTTCTAGAGGATAGGTCATATCTGAATAGTGTCTTATGAATTTTCTATAATAACTTGTATGGCCAAGTAACACCCTGACTTGTTTGGGGTTTACTGGTGGTTTTAGGTCGAGGATAATTTTAATCTTTGCAAAGTTGACCTTGATACCTTGTTTACAGACAATATGCCCTAATAGTATGCCTATGGGAGTCATAAATATACATTTCTTAATGTTCAGGGAGAGTTGTATCTGTCGACATCTCTCCAGCATAAGTCTGAGCCATTTGCAGTGATCTTTTAAGGTGGAGTATATTTTCCAGTCGTCGAAGTATACTGCCATGGTCTTATATATATATATACTCTTGGAATGTTTTGACAACAATTTGAGAAAACACTGCAGGGGCATTCTTTAACCCAAAAGGCATAACTCTGTAAGAAAAGGAACCAAATTCACACACAAATGTTGTCTTCTTTTGATCCTCTTTAGCTATTGGTACTTGATTATAGCCTGAAAAGCCATCTGTAAATGAGTAGCATTCATGTCTTGCAACTTCATTCAATATTTCATCAGCATAAGGGGTTGGGAATGGGTCTGTCAGTGTTACTTTGTTGAGCTCCCTAAAGTTGACACAAATTCTTAACCTTGTCGGGCCATGTTTCTTGGGTTGTATGACCCTTGGACTTGCCCATTCCGACTGGTCGATAGGGTAAATGATCCCTGCTGCTAACATGTTATCAATTTCCTTTTTAACTATTTCCTTGTACTTGTGAGCTAGTTTGTAAGGTCTTTTCTTAACAGGTCGAACATTAGGTTTAGTATCAATTTTCATCTCTCTCATTTCTTGTACTAAGCCTTTTAAGTCTTTATAGTACCTGGAACAGACATCTTGAAATTCTCTAAGTAAGTTCACTATTTCGGTGGTCTATTTTTCGTTCCAATAGTCACCAATTTTTGCTAGTTTTGGTCGGTCGTCGTTTGAGATGTCGACCTCTTTAGTTTTCACTTTGGAATCTAGCCACTCTGGTGCTTTAGCTTCATTGATCGACCAAATTCCTTCTTTGAACTGTGAGAATGTGGCAGGGAAGTCGGCTGCAGTCATTCTATCAATATCTTGTTTGTCTGTTGTCGCAACTTTCAGGATCGAGTGGATAGGTTTTGTTGTTTCAACGTGGTTAGATTTCCATCTGAAGCTCTTGCCTTATGTTTTTTCATTTTCTAATTGTAAACGAGTCGACTGTGGTTTTTGCCGTATATGGATATTGTTATAGTCCTTTATCTGTCGATGGTCTTGGGAGGGTTGTTTTTCGGTCGGTCGGATGATCTGTTTGATTTGCTGTGCCATCTCAGCTAGATTTTCATTTTGAGGTATGAAATTGAAGTCTTTAATAAAATTTTCCCTGAGCTCATTCCAAAAGAAGGTTTCACCTCTAGCTTCCTCCATCTTATACCATTTATTTGGCAAGTCGGCTAGGGTTGAAGGGAACAAATGTGGCCAGGCTCGCTTGTCCTTGTATCCAAGTCTTCTCCACTCCGTTTCACAAGTCTTGATATGTTCTTCTGGGTTTTGAACTTGGGTAAAGATAGGGATCTGGTCTTGCTGGGTTAGCTTCTTTCCACCAAACCGCTTAACAAAGTAAGTTGAAGCAGTTTTCCTGGTCTTTAATTTTTTTTGATGGGTGTCCCACCATCTAGTTGCTTAACCTGTAAATGTTTCAACTAAGCTTTGAAGTCGACTATGTTCACCAATATTTCTAGATACTTGTTCGATGTGCATGACTGGGGATTCCCTCTCCTTATACCTTGGTAGTTGTGTAGTGTTTACGTTGGTTGGTTTTAAGGTAGGGCATTCCCTTATTTTCTTTTCAAAGACTTTGGGGATAATTGATACTATGAAGCACTATCGGGTGGGTTTTTTATGTACTTTTTGTATAGTCCAGCACCCTCTTGCTTGTGTTTCATAATTTTCAATCTCCCAGTCATACAATTTAGCATATGAGTTATAACCAATTGAGTCTTGGTTACCTAGGTTAAGTTCTCCATGGATGTTTGGTTCTGTGTAGTCTGCATTGTTGTGGATCTGGTAAAGTTGTCTGACATTGACTTCCTCATCAATCGGTTCAGTCCAAGGCTCTCCTTGGGATGGATGAATGGGTACAATGAATTTTTGACCATTCCCTTTTATCTTGATCCGTTCCTTGTCCAAGGATATGGATGCTTTCATCTTTCTTCCTCAAGGTCGACCAACTAGCGCAGGGAAGGAGCTAGATCCCTCTTTTGGTTCAATAATTTCAAAATCAAACTTGGTCGAGATTCCTTTGATGGTTGTGTTGACATTTTTCCAGACCCCAATGGGTTCAATTAGGCCTTGGTCAGCGAGTTTCAGGTAAATGCTTGACTTGTAAAGTCGAGGTCTACCCATCTGTTCCCAAGTATCCCTAGTCATGATGTTTACCTGTGAGCCAAAGTCGAGCACTACTTGTCGGATGTGGTAACCTTTGATTTCCAGGTCAACAAGTGAGTCGACATTATTTTTGTCTTTTTGGTTCAAGCTGTAGATGTTTTTTGTTTGTTTTCCAAGGTTGGTACCTTTTATTTCATGCAATAAGTCAATGAACAGAGCTACAGATTTGTCTTTTTGAGCGAGTTGGATTAATTGATGTATTGGGTTGGGTCGACTGTTAATGATGTATTCTTGTCATGCAATGTCGTGAAATATGTGGGTTGCTTCTTGATATGTTTGTTTTTTCCTCATAGGGTCAGGATAAACATTTGTGTCTTTAATCTTACTAATTCTGGAATTGTCAGGTCCTGTTTTTGTGCCTTGTCGAGTTACAATATGTAAATTTGTAGTAGTTATTACATCATGTTTTTGTACACAAGATAAGACATTAAAATTTTTCTTGGTATTAATTTTATCTAACATAGTAGGGAAATCCTCTAATGAGTGATCGCCTACTCCACAGTGGGTACAGAATTTAAGATCACTCCTGTCCTTGTATGGACAGTCTACGTACTGGTGACCTTCTTTATAGCATGTGAAGCACTGGTTTGGTCGACGCGGGCATATGTTGTGATTCCTAGGCAATCGACCTCTTCCTCCGTAACCTTAGCATCGATTGTCGTACCGATGCTCATATCTTTGGCCGTCGTATCTTTTTCCGTTCTGATCATTTGGGGGATTATTTTGCTCGTTATGTTGCGCCACTGCATTTTTTTGGTATACCGTGTGATAGTTCTGTCAGTTCTTTAGGTTTAGCTGACAGTCGGTAGTGTTATGACTTTTGGTTTCATAGATGGCGCACCAAGAAGCCTTGTCGTTCTTCATGTTAAATGGGAAATCTGTTGTAGAGTGATCTCCATGTTCCTGGAAAATGTCGCAAAAGGCTTTAGTCTGTACAAAGCGGACGTCTTGTCGGCTATATTCATGTCGACAATTATCTTTCGAGTGGCCATTAGTTGAGCACTTGGTGCACCAGATCTCCTGATTCTTGAGGCTGAACTCCTTCATAGACTTTTGTACATTCTCTAGCTGTTGTTCCAATCTATGGTCTGTGGGGTATGTGGGTATATCCTCGTCCATCTCAACCTGAAGAGATTTTGTTAGCGCATCCTCATACATTTTGAATGTCTCCAGACTAATATTTCAATGTACTTTTGGTGATAGACCTGCAAGAAACCATTGAATTAATAACTGTTCATCAATAACATAATCCAATTGGCTCAGTAAATATTTCCATTGCTTGTCGTAGTCGCGGATGGATTCTCCTGGATTTTGTGAAGTGGTTTTAAGTTTCTTTGCGGCCAGGTGCTTAGCATATGGCATCTTAAAAAATGACAGGAATTGCACCTTAATCTTGACTTTTGTCGCTCTGGGTTGTCTTTCTGAAAAGGTCATGCACCACGTCAATTCCCTTTTCCTTAAGGCTCCTGTGAACTATTCCATTTGTCGATCCTCATCTGTAACCTGGTTGGCTTCCTAGGTCGACTCACAGATGAACCAATGTCATCAAGGGTCTTCATCTCCCTCGTACAGAGGAATGTGAGCCGATCCATGACCCATATCTGAATCAATTTTACTGCTCTCAGAATTTGGTGGCGGCAGAGGTGTGGATGGCCATGAGGGTGGTGGGGTTATTGATGTAGTCATGCTTGCAAAATTCTGGTCGATGAAACTTGCATTCTCGTCGGTTTTTGATTCTTCGTCGACGTGCAATCGGTTGATGTCGACTTCTGCTGTCGATGGTCCATTGCAACTAGTTGTTCGCAGGTCGGATTGTTCAATTTCTTCTAAAGCTGTATTTGGCGGGGGGGGGGAGGGGGGGTGCTCATTCATGTGTCGGTAAGAGCAAGTGGATACTTCGAAGGGAGGCTGCTGACTGAAACGTCACCCAGTTCCCTTCCACCGGTTGACGTATAATAAGGTGTCGTCCCTGGGTACGTTTCGTCGCCTAGTCGGCTCCATATAGTAAATTCACTAGCTCGTAGTCGGAGGTTGTATTCGACAATAGTCTATATTCGAGTATGCGGATTCAATGGGGAAAGGGTTGTTCCTTCACTGGGAGCTCTTAATTGGAGAGATTCTGGCTGCTCTATCCACACTTCTTCCTCCTTAGGGGACGTTTCTTCCTCCACGCCCTCTTCATGTCGTTCATGACCCAACTCTAGCAGATTATCTTCGCGGTCGTTCTCCCTACGGTTTTTTCCTCTATGCAACTCTAAGGCTCTTTCACGTCTTGCTTCCCTTCTCTGGTATCTTTCATCCCTTTCGATCTTCTGAATGTCCAACATACTTTCATAGGGTACTATTCTCTTGAGGTCCTCTTCAATTGACTTCTCATTACCGGTGACTGATATCAGATTTTAGTCAGCCAGGATCCACTATGATCTATCTTCGACACATGATCAACTACCCCCCCATAGCCTACCCTGTCACATCCCCGACCCTCTGACCGGGCAAGAAGACGCTACTAACACCAAACAAATGGGAAAACAGCCCCATGAACACGAACAGGCATCAATGCTGAAATTAAAAACTTAACCATAATACATAGTAGGATGCATAATCCATCATACAAAAATGCATAATTCCTCAACATTCAGCAGAAGCAAACATATACATTCCAGCATTCAACATGTTCATCATAATTCATGAAACAATAGATATAATTGCAGAGATGAAATAGTCAGCAGTACTTATCTTTCAATGAAGAACTCACCTCGCAACCAGCTACGTCGCTGCAACGTTCCACCCAACCATAGGCCAGCGTGCTCATCAATCTCTCAACAACACTGCCACCCCTGAGCTGGGCATGATTCCTCAAGGACTAAGGTTCAATGCAGGCTTACACATAGCCAAGGTTTTCCAATCATCCAAACCCACACTGTAGGGTTTTCCAGGTTGTCAAGGAGCTAGGAAAGGCTAAATGCTAAGCTGGTGGTCTCAAACACCAGTCTTCTCAAGCATACCCAGCCTCTAATCCCACTCTCAATAGTCCAAATACCAACCACTGCATATCGCAGCAAAACAATCCCTTCACAGCTCTGTGAAGAAGGCAAAGACAACCGGGTGACAATCCCAACCACGAGGCAAAACACAGCTCAAGCCACAAGACAGCTCAGAGTTGTTCTTGGCCCTAGCGTGGCCAAAACAACTCAACAGCAACCCAAACCCAGGGTACATTAACAACCCAAACTCATAATGAATGAAGGCAACAGTCCACAGTCTCAAAACAAAGGAGAAGCCAAAATCCTAGCATGGATAGAGGAAAACACAAATGCAGACCACAGTAGACAGCATACATGGCCACAATCGACAAGGAGACATACACATACCACCGAAACCGATATGGAACACACAGGCACACATCCCTGAGCGTGAATGGCTCTTGCTCCCAAAAATCCTGAGTGACAGCCACGATTTCACCTGCTCCCTGCACGAGGAAAACCAACGCAGAATTCCTGTGCGTGAGAAGAGGAGGTAGAATGACTCTTCGCATGAGGGTGATCAGTCACTGAAGAATCCCCCCAAACGGTGCACATGAGGAAGCCGAACCCTCTCTGCGTGAGAATCCCCCAATTTCCCAGACCACAATCGTGAAGGTGAAGACCAGGCATGAGGGAAATGATGGCTTCTACCGCTGGGTATGTGTACCATCAGGACTGACAGCAGCCTACCAAAATCACGCCCCCCCATGCCCACGTTTCCTCCAGCAGTAATTGCTCTCAACTAACTCAACAAAAACATTAAAGTGGGAGTTGGATAAGACAAGGAAAGATGGAAAATCAAAAAGTGTGGTGACACATGGATTTCCCCCCCATAGTCCAAGGTTTGACATCCCCCCCCTTATCATTTGGAATCATGCCCTTTTCATTTTAACGTTGCACTACCGTAGCTGGTTGTGGCTTTATTTTTTAATTGATGTGTGTATTTACATGATGCCAAACTATAATGTGCCGGATAGCACGATATACCATCGGCAACTATCCCCATTGCCGAAACATACACAAAAAAAATGATGGTGGGGATTTTGCCTTTAGCTCCTCACCACGATTAATTACATTATATACATCATGCAAACGGGGTCAAAACTGGGGTGTTAAATCCCCCCCCCCTTGGAATAACACCGTCCTCGGTGTTCCCAATACATAGGAATACATATATAATATATATACAATTGCACATCAAAATTTCAAAATTTTGTAGATCTGTCCCACGTTCAATTATTTACTTTGAACGTTCAGGACCAAGCCCCTTGGCTTCCAGGAACTTCTCCTGCTGGTTCTCAGCTTTCAGCTTATCCCAAAGTCTAGGAACTTTGTGGCTATTTCCCTCATCATGTTCCCTCATTGGGCAGTCCCGGCGTAAATGATGTTCTCCGCATTCCCAGCATTTCACTGGCTGCTTCATCTTTACCTGCTCAATTTCTTTTGAGTCTTCATGCCTGGACCATTTCTTAATGAGTCGCTTGGACAAATGTCCCATCACTAATCCACCTTCCTTTCCTTTGCCAATTTCTCCCAGAAGGATTTTCACCTCCTTTTGCAAACCAATAGAGTCTTGCAAAATCTGGTGGTTCATTTCATTCTGCCTTTTCTGTATCTTGAGCATCACCCAAGATTTTCTTGGGTCTTGGAAATCTTTTGAAGGAGACTTCCAGTGAAGTCCAATAACTTTTGATCAGCTGCCATGATCAATGTGCATCACCTAGTTTCATTTTGGTCACCTGTGAAATGCACCATTGAAATTCTGTCAGACCAAGCATAATATAGACATTAAAATCAGTCAGTTAATTACCCAATTGGCATGACAGTCCAAGCCTCATCAAGGAGACTTTCATATTTTTCATGCCTTCCCAACAGGCACACAAGCTCATTCATGTCCATTCTTGGGCAGGGAATTAACTCTTCCAGCATTCACAATTTACTTTAAGCAAATACACACATTCCATTTTCAGTCATACATGCATTCAACAATATTTTGTTTTCACAATGCATATATATATATATATGTATATGTATAATCAAAAGGCAAGAGAGAGCAGCAAGAGTTTTTTCCCTTTTTGTTTTGTTCCATCCTGGAACCCACACCACCGCTATGGTTTTTCATGCTCTCAGCCCCTTTCACTTCATTGTGAATGCTGGACCAATCCTTCTTGGTCATGACACTTAGTGTCTTTGGTCTATTCCATACCTCTAAACCATGGAGTCTCTCCACATGGTTTGCCTCGGTTGCTAGGAACCTCACAGTCTCACTAGCACCTTTTTCATTACCGCTCATTTCGAGCTTTCCAAGACAATCACATGTCCACATGCACCCCTGGGATGCTCTCATAGTCCTTGCTCCCAGTGATACCTATATCCAAACATTGAATAGATTCACATGTTTAGTTTATTCTCATCAGTTTTATCTCTAGAGAAAGAGCTTAAAAAATCATAACCAAATCATATACACATGTATATTCATAAGCAAAATAATCCAATACTTATCTGTATTGTCCATTTCCTCATTGGTCCAAAGGATCCTGCTTCGCTTTGCAAGCCTTGGGATCACCTATGGACTTGGATGTTGGGTCAGCATGCATGCTGCTTCACAACATCCTTTTATATAGGTATATCCAGCACAGTCAAGCCAACCTACAGTTGGGTTTATCAGACCGTCTAGCCAAGCCAATATACAATTGGATTTATCAGGCTGTAGCCACTCAAACCAATTAACTGTTGGGTTTATCAGGATACTCAGCCAAGCCAGCTAACAGTTGGGTTTATCAGACTGCGGGTAGTCAAGCCAACACTGTAACGTTTCCATGATTTCCACAACATCAAATAATTGCACAGTCAAGCCAACCTTCAGTTGGATTTATTAGACCGTTCAACCAAGCCAATATACAATTGGGTTTATCAGGCCACATGCAATCAAGCCAATACATTATTGGGTTTCTCAGGCTACTCAGCCAAGCTAGATATTAGTTGGGTTTATCAGATTGTAGGTAGTCAAGCCAACATCGTAACATTTCCACAATTTTCACAACATCAAAATTACACAGTCAAGCCAACCTTCAGTTGGGTTTATCAGACTGTCAACAAATCACCTGCACTTATATCAACAATCAATCATCAGCCAAGCCAACACCATTGGGTTTATCAGGCCATCAACAATAAATGACCATTCCTAGGTCCAGGATCGACTATGGATCCCCAGGCATATAATAGCCCAACATCTCCTCCCAGTACATCTTCATGCCGACTGGGAAGGAAACTTTATCATTACCATTTTCAAGTTTCATTTCCAGCAGTGAGCTCTAATTCCACTACCCCATACAACACAAGAAACCACTCCCTTCTCTGCTCTTCAGTCCCTCAAGAATGTCTCTTTCTCTGTGCTCTTCAGTAGGATGTAGGAGGAACCCAAGCCACTGTCCTTTTAGTGTGCAACACCAGACTCTATCTATTTAGCCTAACAATACAAGCAACTCATCAGCATTATTGCTCTAAAACTGTAATCATATTTCATATCATTCACTATCAAATATTGAGACACCAGGAGTGCGTCCACTCCCTAGGGTGTAATCAATATTGAAAACCCTTTCATGAATCGACATCAGAAAAGTGTGCACCCTTTCTCGGTGTGTGCCATGTAGGCCCTATTCATACTCAAGCAATCGGTCATAATGGAAATAAAACCAAAGCATGTTCTACATATGGAATTTTAATAATTTGACATGCATATTCTTAGCAATGGTCACAGAACACTTATCCATTTGCCGACGTAGTATTCCTTCGTCAAGGAGGAATGGTGGCTCCCTTCTCTAAGTTGACAGTCCCTCGGTTAGCCATCCCAACTCCTTTCTACATTTCATATCCACACATGTCTTACTGACATAATTTATACCATCTCACTCATGTTTCTTACCAAACATGTAGTGCAGATGAGACATTTTTCAAAATGTCCAATGGAGTTTCACCCGAAACCCATTTCCAAGATAAGGGAAAACCTTCCCATGAAGTTTGTCTCCTGCAGGCCATCACACATGATCTTACTGTAGTGTGTACCCCTGGAACATTCATCAAATATCCAAACAATCAATCATTATCTGATAATACAATCCAAATTGATTGTTCCATAACCAAGCAATGATATTAGTAATCAAATTCAATAAGAATTTGCAACTCTGCCTACTACAGAAATTAGTTTGCTTGGCAACGAGGTGATCCTCAATTGTGGGTCTCTTGTAAGTAGCACTACTATGCCCATTATAATTTTATGCTTACTAGCATAATATGAATACCCACTTACAATGCATCCTCCTGACACAATTCTATGTAAGCCAATATTGATTAGTAGTTGTCATCAATTTCTTAAATCTGAAATTCACAACTCAAGTTTAACAACCCATTATGCATACCAACTATTCTCACAGTCATGACACTCTTCTCATAAGGTTTGGCTCTTTCACATGGTAGATTCTGGCATTTGTCAGGGTCTTACTCTCATTTCCATGCTGTAAATAATCTACCTGAAACCTGAGCTTTGATCAACCAAACACTTGGTAAGTCTGGATGCATATAACCTTCTCATTGCTGCAACCATCACTGAAGCATTTTCAGAATTCATAAAATTCAAATACTTCCAGTTGTTAATCACATCAATATTACCAAAACTCATTTACTCCATGCAATCATTATCATATTAACATTTTCAAGGTATAGTCACATCATTCATGCAATTAAATGAAATGTTTAGATACTCCTTACTTCACAAGCGTATCATTTGTACCACCTTGCTCTTCCATAGAGCATTTTCGGCAGCCAATTGATCATGACTATCCTCTTTATGCACTTACTATCCTGCATTCATAACAACCTTCGAAATGGTTCCTGAATTGTCATCAATTCATCATTTCAGCCATTATCTATTCATAATATCACATGCAGTCATCTCAATGCATTCATGCAATGCATCACAACATTTGCACCTTTACTTATGCAATTAGTCACTCACACCCTTCATATGCATCTGTTCAATGCATGACTACAAGATTCATAAAATATTTTCAATGCATATCCATTCAATGCTACCTTGCATTGATTCAGGAATGCTATGCATTCAACACACCATGCATGGCCTAACCATGACTACTTCATATAGGATGCATTACTACAATCAAGATCATCAGTACTTACTTTCCTTGGGCTACTAAGCTCAATCAATATATACAGGCATGACACCTTTCTCTATGAATGCAATATAAAATTCAAATATCCACATGGTATGAGGTCTCTTACCTTTACCATTCCATGGAATTTGTCATAATCAAACTCTTACCTTCATAGATCCTACTTACACCTTCGACATTACCAGTTTAGTCGGTATCTCGCAGAGGATTACAGAATTTGCTCACCAACTTTTTGATTATGGACTGGTTTCCTTATCCCTTCCTCCTCAGGGTTGCTAGTCACATTTGCCAGCATCAACAACATATCCAGCCAGGTCCATGTTGTCATTGGTTTTTCCACTAATTCCAACACCAATGCAATAACTATCATTAGTGGTTCATTATAGATGTATAATCCTCAATATTCATGCCAACATGTAATATCCTATGCATGCAATAGATATCCTCATACATTTCAAGTATAAAACTTAGGAAATGTAGTTATAATCAGCAAGATAGGGTTTTAAGGAAATTTCCCTTTTCAAGTCCCTCATCCTTTCATGGAACTCCTCTTCCACATAACAACTAGTTATCCTTCATAGTCCTTGCTACCTCTGGGCATACAATTTTCCAGATTTGTCCATTTGATAGCAGCAGGCGTCATTAGCACTTGCTGCTCCATGCTTAGATTCTGGTGACTTTACCTTGTTCCCTACTGGATAAGCTTTCCAATGCCTATCCACATGCTTCATTCCGACCTCGGAGTGTGAAAACCACACCACTTAAAAATGAAGGTTTTCACCAATTTTAGGAAAAACACACAACTATATTTTGGTCGGGAATGCTAACTTCAGCCACCCGAAAATCCACTGAAAGATAGCTGGAAATCCCACTAAAAACTTGGAATTTTCCTTTGGCCCAATCGGACCATTTTCCAACAATTTTTTCGACACCCTACATTCAAAACACCTAACATTCCGCTGTATCGGCGATCCAAACCGCAATCCCTTCCACTGCGTCGACGACCAGAACCACTATCCATCGGGTGGATAGTTCCTTAGGAATCCGCAACGTCGGGCAGTAAAACGTCTGTAGATTCCGTGGCTAAACAACTCATCGGTGGTTGAAACAACTAATTTTTTTCCAATGTTTCGGGCTGATCCTCCTCTGGCTTTCGACGTATCGGCGGATTGATCCTCTAATTTTCTCCGACGTGTCAGTGGTCCAATCCTCTAAAGTTTTCCGATGCTTCCAGCTCTTCCGAAAAACTTCCTCCTTTGTCCGCCGCCGCATCGGCTACTCAATCAACTAAATTTATTTGATGTTTTGGCGATCTTCAGGAGATCCCTGCCGAAACCACGGCTCTGCCTTTAACTAATTTCTGCCGAAAACTTCTCTTCTCTTTCGCCGCTCCATTGGCAACCTCATCTTCTAACTTTCTCCGCTATTCATCGGCGATCAGATCCACTAAGCGTTACCGTGTCGGCGATTGAATCCTCTAACCTTTGGAAGGATAGTCCATTAGACCGCCGCAATGACAAACGTTCAATCCATTCACTTCATCTGATATAGCTCATCGGTTGTTGGAATCTCTATCCACTAACCATCGCCAATGGCCGATGATTCCCGGACTTAGAGAAATTTTTGAAATTTTTCTCTTTTGTCTTCCTTTTCTGCCACTTGATCAGCTCCATTCTCTTCTTTTCGTCGGCAACATAGTCCCATCAGCAGCCGCAACGACGGAACACAATATTCGATCTTCTTGCGATCGGTGGCCCAATCTGCTAAAGCATGACTTGATCGATATCGACAGTATCTTCTCATCGGCAGGCTAGTGCTTTTGGCTTCCGCAACGGCGAGCGCCGGAACAACTTTCTGCTTCCGATGGCCGATTTTTTTGGTCCTTAGAAAATTTTTCAAATTTTCTTCATGGCGTCAGCGGTCGGAGGCCTTACCTGTCGGACGCGTAGTTGTCTAGCCATTCACAATGGCAGACGCTCAATCAACTATTTTCTCCCGATGATTTTAACACTTAAGTCAAATTTCAAAACTTTCCTACTGTCGGCAATTGGATCCATTAACACTGCTACATCGGCGTTTTAGTCCCTTCGATAGCTGCAATGGTAGGCAGACAATCGTTAAATTCTTCCACGGTGTCGATGACCCCAACATCTATTTTTTGCCGACGGATGTTGAACACTTAGAAAATTTTTCCACAATTTTCTTCCAACTATCCTCCATCGGGTATACTTCCATATAGCTCTTCCGCTACATCGGAAGTCCTTCCCACGAAGTGTTCCGATGAACCGACAGTTCAAACACTTAGGAAAATTTTTGGAAGTTTTCTGTCATCCATTTCTGATCTCTGCTGGGTAGAGAGAAATCCTTCATCTGTCACTACATTTTTCATGGCCCATTCAAGCCCATGCTTTAACATGAGCTCTGATACCAATCTGTAGCATCCCCGACCCTCCGACTGGGCAAGAAGACGCTACTAACACCAAACAAACGGGCAAACAACCCCATGAACACGAACATGCATCAATGCTGAAATTAAAAGCTTAAACATAATACATAGAAGGATTCATAATCCATCATACGAAGATGCGTAATTCCTCAACATTCATCGGAATAAAACATATACATTCCAGCATTCAACATGTTCATCATAATTCATGAAACAGTAGATATAATTGCAGAGATGAAATAGTTAGCAATACTTATCTTTTAATGAAGAACTCACCCCGCAACCAGCTACGTCGCTACAATGTTCCACCCAACCATAGGCCAGCGTTCTCATCAATCTATCAGCAACACTGCCACCCCCGAGCTGGGCATGATTCCTCAAGGAATAAGGGTCAATGCAGGCTTACACATAGCCAAGGTTTTCCAATCAGCCAAAACCACACCATAGGGTTTTCCAGGTTGTCAAGGAGCTAGGAAAGGCTAAATGCTAAGCTGGTGGTCTCAAACACCAGTCTTCTCAAGCATACCCAGCCTCTAATCCCACTCTCAACAGTTCGAAGACCAATGTTATAGAGATTTTCACCCCACTAGGTGAATCACACATGTATGGCCTTCCCCTGTCCCGCTGCAGACTCATTAGACCCAATGGACCACATTTTATCCTTTGATGTTACCTTTATCATCCCTAAAACTATATAAACTATGATATACGCGGCTTTTCCCCCGATAATCGCGTACATACGCGGGTTTTACCCCTATAGTCGCATACATCGGGATGTGTGCATAGTCCAAATCCTTTTGGAGCGTTCCTTGACTTGGATCCGACTCATATGACTCTTGGCCTTCCATATACCTTGAG
>LPNX010505182.1:9063-49063 GCA_001517045.1 Pseudotsuga menziesii
AAAAAAAAACTAGAAAAGATAAACTACTTTACCTCATTGAAATTGCTTGAAAATTATCAGCTTATTTTACTAGCATATTATTTTGCAAACATAAACACTTCTTNAAAAAAAACTAGAAAAGATAAACTACTTTACCTCATTGAAATTGCTTGAAAATTATCAGCTTATTTTACTAGCATATTATTTTGCAAACATAAACACTTCTTGATACTTTTTGAATTTAAGACGTCTACTTGTTAGATCGTACCTGTGAACATATAAGAACCAACAATTTGTCTGCATTAGCATAATGGTAAGGAAGCCCAGGATTCAAAGTTAGATTCCACCTACTTGCCATAAAGTAGACTTATTAGTAAACTGAAAGAAAACAATATGTAAGTAAATCTTATTTATGTTACGAAAAAAGAAGCTTCTTTAGTTAACGTAATTTGAAAATGTATAATACTAATCGTTGAACTGTTTCATTTTCCGCTAACCATTAGCTGTTAATAAACCGTATATTTCAGCATTTTATGTTATCTTAAAAATTTTAATTTTTGTGAAAATTTGGGGTTTTGATAAGGAAGGTATTCTCTCACCACAGTCATCAACACATATGGTCATGTCATAATCACGGAGTCATTATTGTATCTACTTCCATAGTCCTCATCTTGTCGATCATTGAATAGTGCCATCTGTCGGATCTATTTATTATCGAAAGTTTCTACAGATCCAACCCTGTTTCATGTTGGGTGTAGGACTAGTCCTCATCTAGGTCTTCATCATATCCATGCACAATCCATCAAACCTTGGATTTTATTCCTATATGCACATTGAGGTGATGGATGTTCCTTAGTGGGATTCGAGGTTGAATGTTGGTGTTGGGTGGTGCTTAATTTGCATGCTTCAAAGACATGGTACCTGGGGGGAACATTTCCATTCAATGGAGGATCATCACAAACTGGTAGGGAACTTGGGTGGATTAAACTATCCTTTACATTCGGATACTAGAGATGGAATTTATCATTATGACTTGGAAGCATAACCTCTATCATAGTATTGGTTATGTGAGAATTGTTATACCTAAATCCTGAATGAAAAAGTCACTCAAAGGAATATTTTCCCTCATGGATCTATAGTCCTATATCAAGGGTGGTAACTGGATTGAGAGTGTGATGAGGTTAGTTTTCAATGGTTGGGTGGAGCATTCCTCACCCATAGTTGATTTCAGAAGAACAATAGTTTAGATAAGTGTGATCCATGTCATGTAATATTTTGTTTTGTTTAAATTGAATTCAATATGGCTTGATGAAGTGCATGTCCTATGGTTGAATTCTTGAAGACATTTGTTTTTGAATAAACATATATTTTAATGAGAATGCAAGAATGTGTGAAGCCCATGAAGGATTTCATAAGTTTATGTTGAGTTTGCATTGAGTAATTATGTTACTAAGAAATGTTTGTATTGGGCATATTAAACTCACAAAATCATGATTAAAAGTATGCTTATGGTTGATGATGTTGTTGGGTGTTTGAAATTTTATTAATTCTACAAAATAGCGGGTCAATGACTCTCTAAATTTTAACTTATAATGTTTCTTGATGAGACAACCCACTCAAAATTTGTTGGAAACTCAGCTAGAGTTGTAGAGATAAATCTTTGCCTATTGTGGTTATATTCCTAGTGTATGTCTTGTCTCTATGTTATTATTTTCAATGGGTTTATAAGAAAGGTTAGCATAGGGAGGTTTCTCTTTTTGTTCATGATGTTCCCATAAATAACACACACAATGATGGGCATCTACAATCCTAGATTGTTTAGAATACGTTTCTTTGTTATTATTTTTGTTGCATTTGGAGTTGACATTTAATTTATGCCTATAACTTGATATTCTCTATTCGTTGAATTGTTCTTGGGTAAATCCAACATAATGGAGAACCCATGCTAGGATTATGGGAATTTTATTTATTGAATTACGTGTTGACTGAGAAATTTGGTAGGGTAAGTCACCGCGCCTAGCCTTGAAAACTTAAATCAAAGATGTCTTATTATGTTTGGCACAATTATTTAATTTCATTCCATACATGAAGGTAAAATAACTTCCTTTATCAAATGCTTGGTATGATTTGAATGACGTTATTTCAGTTTGTGTTTGAAATATGGATGGAGTGACATAGAAGATACAATGATAGATGTGACATAGTTTAGAATAGTCAAGATTAAAGATACCATTTGACTAGTAAATACCTTACAAGATGAACAGACATGATTGGAAGATATAAGAAGCAAGCTTCTCTTGAAGGGATTTTGAACCACTAATAGATATATTCTAATAGATTTTGAACCACTAATAGATATATTCTAATAGTTGATTAGGATACATGATCTTAGATGAAATTTAAATGATCATTCTAAGATGAGATATATGTCAAGTAAATTTTAATGTGTCATCCATCATTCTTTTTAGTTAATATTCCAATTAATTATGTTATAGATGTGATGGAATCATTATGGATTTGTGTTATTGTGTGGTTCATATGGTTAAATCAAGTTTAACATTATTGAAAGTTTATAAGGCCACACTATATATGAAATCCTAGAAGTCTACTATTGTGCCAACGAGTGTTAGTTTTTCTAGTCTTATTCAAATTGATTAGAATATTTATATCAAAGAATAACAAGCACAACAAAATATCCAAGATGCACAAGATAGAGAAGATACATAAGAAACAAAGATTTTCCTCGTGGAAACCATAAAGGAGAAAATTTTCCAAACTTCCTCAGAATAGTTCCGTCACTAAGAGCTTGAGTGAGTGAGTGTGTGTCTAAATGAGGGAGGGAGCCTCCCTATTTATACACATGAAGTGACTGACCTGATAAATTGACTGGGTAAACCTCTTATCTTAGCAGGGCTGACTTCACCTAAGGAGACTCCAAAAATATATTTCATTATATTAAACTGGGGACTACTACCCTGACTTACAATGAAGGTTGTACCTCAAGGAACATAGATAATAATGACATCTCGAAAGGAGGGAAACACATCTCCGATGGGTGTAAAATAACATACAACGATAATATACATCAAAATATCTTCCGAAGTTACAAAGAAAACAACAATCCCTATTAAATAGGAAGGCATTCTCTCACCACAGTCATCGACACATATGGTCACGTCATAATGACAGAGTCATCATCGTAGCTACTGCCATAGTCCTCATCTTGTCGATCATTGAATAGTGCCATCTGCCAGATCTATCTATCATCGAATGTTTCTATAGAGCCAACTTTGTTTCATGTTGGGTGTAGGACTAATCCTCATCTAAATATTCATCATATCCATGAGCAATCCATCACCTAGGTACATATCAGGACCAACCATTATATCGCCACTGCAATCACCTATGTCTCCTACCATCATTTCATCGTATTTTGATCATCTCATCATCATATAAGGAGCACATCCCAGATGCATATCACATACAACCTGAGTTCTACCAACATAGGAGCATGGTAGGACTCATTACATCACTAAGAAAACCCGCGCCTTTCATTTTGCGAGAATCGCCTAGGAGCACACCAAGTGCATTATGTCTCACGGTCAACTTGCATTTTACAAACATAGGATCATGTAAGGAATCATTACGTCTCAATGAGGAATCGCATCTAGTACCACTATGTGAGAAACACCTAGGTGCACACCAAGTTCCTTGTGACCGATCATCTCCAACATGGGAACACACATAAGGAATGATTGCGTCTGAGAACAACCTGCGTACCATGCCAGGACTTTTAACGTTCAAGGAAAACCTCAAGGACTTCTTACATATAAGGAAAAACTGCAATCACACCAAGACTGATTACATCCAAATACAACATTCCATGAATCATTACATCTAAGGAAACTTGCGTATCATGCTAGGACTGATTACATCCAAAGATGACCTGACATGACTGATTATGTCTTGGGAAAACCTGCGTTAAACGACAGGACTTATAACTTCCGAGGACAACCTGTATACCTTCCCATGTGATATTGTGTTCTAATGCATCTAAGTCTTTCTCTCTCTTATCATTTCTAGAATGGAAACACACAAGGACTCATTATGTCACCAAGACAACTTATGTCTTTGACTATGCTAGAACTCGTTACTTCCTCTTTCTAGGGACCTTGTGTATGGATCACACCAAGTATCTCTCTGAAGTACTAGAACTTCACTCTAGCTAGCGACTTAGTCAATACATCGACTATCTGCTCGTCCATCGCCACATACTAGAGCTTCACTGCTCCTCTCTGCATGACATCTCGAATATAGTGGTACTTGATCTTGATATGCTTAGACTTGTCATGGAACGTCAGGTTCTCTAAAAACTTCATGCAACTCTATCTGTCACAGAAGATACAAGTCGCCTCTAACTCGAGATAAAACAAATCAGATAGTAGTATTCGAAGCCATACTACCTCACAACTAAATGAGCAAGATGCAACATAATATTCCTCGACTATACTCAACACCATGTAGGAGTGCTTCTTTCTAAACTAGGAGATCATGTAAGATCCCAAACTAAAGCAACATCCTGAAGTTCTTTTCCTATCCGTGGTGCTTCCTGCCCAATCCGAATCAAGTGTGTAAATTAAAGTCATTATTTGTTATTTTAAATTTCCACAAATTTATGTTGCAATAATTTTGTGCAAAATATTTTGATCTTTTAACAAAAATCGGTGGAATTTTAAAAAACTTGAGGAGAAATTCGGAGTCGCAAAATATTTTGATCTTTCAACAAAAATACATGGAATTTTAATAAACTTCCGGAGTCTTTAAAAAATATAATTAAATAATTATTTGATTAAAATGTCGATGAAGAAAAAACTGAAAACCTTATAATTTTAATAATTATGTGCAATGTTCTCCCAATTTTGTTAAATTTCGCAGCATGTTCCAATATTTTACAAAATGAAATTTTGTAATTGATATATTTTTGATATGTTAAATTTCGCAGCATGTTCCAAACAGACACTGCAACACGATGACAGATGGCAGTGAACATTAGGGATTGCATGAAAGGTCCATTATGCCTTACAAATTAGTATTTGTAGGGATACTTTTTGTTATTTATATTTGAATAATTTGTATTATCTTTGTTTTGCATTATATTTCTTGTGTTATTTGTTATTTATATTTGTGTTAGTGATAATTTGTGTTATATATATATATTCGGTTATGTCTATGACATATTGGAATCATTTTTAACCTATTAACTTATGACACTAAAATAAAAAAAAATGAAATTTTGTAATTGATATATATTTGATATGTATGTTCTTCTGAAATTTTTTATAAATTTTTATGTATGTTTTCTTATTACATATTGGTGTTTATATATTAGGTGTTTCAAAATACACGTCGTTTTGTTTATATTTTAATGGGCCTAAAAAAATATTTACCTTTAATTAATGGCCAACAAAATCTATATCATAAGTAAATAAAAGTAAAAAGTAAATATTTATAGCCGACCTTTACATGAGGAATGTTACATAACATTACAACATCTCCCTCATAATCGGAAATAATATTTATAGACGACATTTACATGAGGAACGTTACATAATGTTACAACATCTCCCTCATAATATTTATAGCCGACATTTACATGAGGAACGTTACGAAACGTTACGTTACAAGATCTCCCCCATACTGAGCTGTAGAGCGCCTCTCGGTGCAAAAATAAAGTAAAGTAACATAAGTTACTAAGAAAACTTGGTAAACATTGATGTTTTGAGGTTGTAAAACTTCTAAAAAATATTGATCAAAATCCAATAACCAGCAACTAACTTAACCCACCTTGATGAAATTTCTACTTGGTTATAATCTTCAATGCCCAATTACTAATAATATATCATATAGTTAAAGTTTAAAAGTTTATTTCCTTCAGACTAGGCTTTCTAATGTCATAACACACTAGTCTTGTGCTTATTTTTTATTTTCAATGATTTCAAGAATGGGATGAGGGTTTATGTTTTGTTTTTCATTTTCAATGGTTTAAGAATGGGATGAGGGTTCATGGTATTTCTTCATTTTCAATGGTTTAAGAATGGGATGAGGGTTTATAGTTTTTCTTGTAAGTTTTATAAGGCCAAGTGGGATACTATTGTGAATAGGTTTTATTTTATTTTTATTTTGAAGTTTTTGCTGTTAATCAATTGTCTAAGTTTCTTAATCAAGATTATTTGGAAGAATGAAACTAGGGATTCCATGGGTGGTTGAAAGCATATTGCTTTGCACATGATTGAATATAAAATAAAGGCAAGGATTTGGAATTATGAATCTTCTCAGTGGCAAAGTATGTGGATTTTCGAGACCATACATGATTTGTTTAAAAGAGATTCATTTTGACACGATTGTTTATGCATGGGAGGCTATCGAGTGGGAAACAGACATTGGGTAATATAATTTGATCTTGAAAACAAATTTTGACACAACATATGATTAAGTTGATTGGTATTTAATTTTTGAGATGTTGATTTAATTGGTGTTTGTCTCTTGAGGTGTTGCAATGGTGAGCATTCTATTCACTAATATGTGTTGCCTCCTAATATTTATTTCTATACTTCTATTCACTAGGGATTTCATCTAGCCCCTTATTTATATGTCTTAATTACAGTCGTATTTGATTTTTTTTGGAGTCCACTCATATTTGTGGTCAGGTTCATGGTATTATTCTCCTAGAAAATTTTGAGATGGTTAACAAACAACGTTTAGATGACTCTCTTCTCTAAGTAAGAGAAGAAATGATATTTTTTAATGTGACCTTTGATTTTTTAGACACATTTTTATTTTACTCAGGTGACATAGTCAATGCTTATAAAGCTGGCTTTTGGCTAGTACGTTTAGATAACCCCCAGACTTTATCCCTCCTACTTTGTATTATATTCAACCTAGGGTTATTGCACATATTTGGGGAGTGCATTTGGAATTGGGTTGTCACGAGTCATCATGTGGGATTTGTGCTTTCAGAGGTCATATAGTAAATTTCGTATCTAACATCACAAGAAACTTCCATTTGCATGAAATTTGAATGTTGTTGGTTATATTCTTTAGGTGTCTTATGTTTATTGTGTCTCATTGGTTATCTAACATGGTTTAATTTTGGTGACTTGAGTATATTTTGAGAGCTTATCTATGGTCTAATTATGGTGAAGATCTAGGGTTTCATGTGGTGCCATGGGATTTTTGCACCATGCCTAAGGACAAGGGGTCATGGTTTGATTAATGTTGCCACTCAAGTGAGTATTTGGGTGGTTAAGTGGGTGGCATGGTGTGTCAAGCATTCAAATCCTTGATAGATATTATTTTGGTATTGGGTTCTTTCAACATAACATTCAAGTTGAGTTTGAGGGTCTTTTGGACTATGTGATATCATTTCATATTCCTCTTTTAAGTGTATTATTTCTTCATCTTTTGTAGCATCTAAGCTATTAGAATATATGTGTTTGTTTGGTTTTATGGCAATGAGAGAGTAGTAGGGTTGATTGGGATTTAACTTGTCATCCCATTTAAAGTTGGAGGGTTCATGCTTCATTTGTGGAGAAGCTACCCCATTTTTTATCTCATAGATTGAGTGGGAAGGGAACCTTTCTCTGAAGGGATTTGTGGGGTTTAGTCTCTCATTTTTTAAAGAAGTGGTGTGCTCTTGATCAAGAATATGTTTCCTTGTTTTTTATCATCCTTTGATTATGTATTTTTGAGGGATTATCCCAAAAGATGAGTTGTATAAATTGAACATTGGAACACCTTGGAATTTTTGGAGAGATTGGAGTTGGTGGTTTGGTTCACCAATTCATTAGTATGAATCTCATTACCTAGAATTTGTACTTCATGAACAAAATTCATTATCCCCATTCCTAAATGCTCATTGGATATGTAGGTATTTAGAAGATACATGGTTTCATTGATTGCATAATGTTCTGTCATATATGATTTCTTATAAGTTGAGATATTTGTGTATGGTTAGTCATTTATTGAGGGTTTTTGTACAAGGAAAATCTAGAGAGATAGATATTTCTATTATAGTTGTCCTATTTGTCAGCATTCCCAGATATTGATCATATCTTTTGGGACTGTCAGCATGTTAAGTTGTGTTGGAGGCTTCTTAAGGATTAGTGCTTAGGGGTGTCTATTTTATTTGATGATTGGTGCACTTAGGTTGTCCCTACACTTGTAAGGATTTGTCATTTTTAAGGATCACAACTTTATTTGGTCTAGAAAATTCAGTATAAAGTAGTCTTTTCTAATAATATTAGGTTACTATCTATTTTTTATTTTCTAGTGGCAAGGTGAAGTGGCTCTATGATGGCATTTGAAAGCTAGCAGACCTAAAATTGATCCCTAACAACCATACTTCACTGATTAAATATTCTTCTGCAATCTCAATCTCGCAAGGTTGTTTCCACAGTTCTAGTTCTACAACTCTCCCATCTGCAACTCATATCTCCGCAACCATGTTTCTGCAACTTGGTTTTCCATAGGATTGGTCCCACAACTCAATTCCTACAATTGAGTTCTCTACAAAATCCTTTCTGCAAGATCGTTTCTACAATTACGGATTGCAATTCTCAGTTTCCAAAGAATGACGGACTTCCGCAAACTTGCAGCCACAATGGTCCTTTCCGCACTTGGATTGCAGGTTGCGGGTTGTAGATCCTCCTTCCCACTTCTCCAAATATGGGCTTCCACAATTTTCCTTTCGCACTTCCTATTCCGCAATTCTTCTAAGTCGTCGATCTTGTGGTGGGTTCCTTCTTGACCATTGATTTGAGATCGGATGCAGATCTCACCTTAACACTTGTGGATATTTACTTTTTCCTTTGCAGAAATTAACCACAACCGTTGATTTATTGGATTTCACAGATTCTTGACTCAGACTGTAACAGTCAAATTAATCCATGGAATGATCAATTCGTTATGCAGAAACGTATCTATGCTTTTGGGAATTCTTCAACGTTTTACCAGACCATCGAATTACACATAGATAACATAAAATCATGTTTCTGGTTATTGAAAGAAGACATCAAATATATGAACACACATCCAAAGATTTTAAACTATGTTCTTCATTCAATTAACCAACACACTTACACTCTCGCTATTATCATTCCCCTATGCATGCTTAGACACTAGATCAATTACACTTAAATTGATGTTCATCAACCACTCAGATCCAAATAGCAAGATCTGAACCCCTAAGAAAAGAAATATACAATTAACCTATCCTCGAGCAATATCTTGCAATATTCAAGGACAACAGTGGAAAATTGTTAGTTATTACAATCAAAATAAATCCTAAAAACTAACCCTATCCTTCTAGAATTGATTACATCGAAATGAAAGAATAGGATTGACTACTTATTCACCAAACAAAGGACTTTGCCTCAATACTCCTGCTTCATACACTAGGGGAAGAAATAAACTCTTCAATAAATCTTCAGTGTGTACATTGTACTTGGAATTCTCCAGTTCTGTCATCCACGTTGCATCTTCAGATGATTGATCCTTCCACTTGACCAAATACTAAAAATATTATTTGTCTCTGCTCTTCTTTGAAACTCTCTTGTCGAGGATAGCTTCAATTTGTGGATTTTATTTCTATGGTAATTGTCCTTTCTAATCTATAAATGAACCATCTTCTCCTGAAATCATTTCTTTTGTCAGAACACCTAAATATTTAAAAGGATATATATCTGAAACATTAAAAATTGGAGAAATTTGAAGATAAGAAGGAATTTCTAATTCATATGCATTCGCATAAATATTCCTCAAAATTTTACATGGTCCAATATTATTGAGCTTTAATTTATTGTAGGTTCCCTTAGGAAACTTCTCTTTCCTAAGATAGGCCATTACTAAATCTCCAACCTAAAAATTAACTTTCTTTCTCTTCATATCTGATCTCTATTTGTATTTTCTTGCACTTTCCTGTAATTTCTTCTTAATATTTTCCTATAGCTCATGCATATTAGATGCAAAATATTCACCATCTACACTTCTTCTTTCTTGTCCTCCCAAATTTCTAAGGTCATATACTCCTCTTGGATGCATACCATACACAATATGAAAAGGAATCATACCCGTACTTCTGTTAGGTGAATCATTGTAAGCAAACTCATCTTGAACAAGAGCTAAATCCCATTTCTTCAGACTTTCATAAACAAGACTTCTTAGTATATCTCCCAAACTTCTATTCACCACTTCAGTTTACCATAAGTTTGAGGATGATAAGTGGAACTAAACCTGAGAATGGTTTCCAACTTCTTCCACAAAGTTCTCCAAAAATGACCAACAAATTTTGTATCTCTGTTAGACACAATGCTTAAAGGTAAACCATGCAACTTTACAATTCCTGAAAAGAACAAGTTAGCAATGTTTGTTGCATCACTGGTCTTCTCAGCAAGCAATACAATGATCCATTTTTGAAAACCTATCCACTACAACATAAATAGAATAATTTCCCCTCTGATTTCTAAGAAATCCCATAACAAAATCCATACTGATGGAATCCCAAGGCCTAGTTGGAATAGGTAGGGGTTGATATAGTCCAGTATTTTGTCCTCTCCCTTTTGCGTGTTGATATATCCTGCAATTTTCAACAAAATTCTTTACATCATGCTACATTCCTGCCAAAAATAAAAATTACTCACATGGACAAATGTTTTATCATATCCAAAATTTCCTAACAAGCCTCCATTGTGTTTCCCATGTACAAAATTTTCTCTCATAGAGCATTTTGGAATACATAACTTACTATTTTTGAACAATAATCATTCCTATAACATATAGTCCAACCATTGGCTCCTATTATGGGAAACTGGATTCTCACAGGATGCATATATATCTTTGAAATATTCATATTCTTTATACATATTAATCAAACTTTCAAATCCCAAAGTACTGACCTTAAATTCCTGCAAGATCAAACTTGCTCTGCTTAAAGAATCAACAACTTTATTAGATTTTCCACTTATATTCTTGATTACAAAGGTAAAGTTTTGCAAAAATTCCACCCACTTAGCATGTTTCTGATTCAACTTAGGTTGACTATTTATAAAATGCAAAGCATGATTATCAGAATATAACACAAATTATTTGGGCATTAGGTAATGTCTCCATTTCTTTAGAGCTTGTACAACAACATAAAACTCCTTGACATATGAGGAATAATTTTGTTTTTCCTCATTTAACTTCTCGCTGAAATATACTACTAGTCTCTGTTCTTGAACTAGAACAAGTACAACCCCTATTTCTGTCCCACTAGCATCTATCTCTACTTGAAAAACCTTATCAAAACTTGGCAAAGCTATAATAGCCTTCCCAGTGATCTTCTTCTTCAAAAATTTGAAGTTTATGTCAGCTGCTTCTTTCCACTTGAAAGGTTGTCTACTTCCCCTGAAAGTGTCTATTATAGGTGCACAATTTTGACTAAAATTCCTGATGCATTTTCTATAAAAACTTGCGAGTCCATGAAAACTCCTTACCTCATATGCACTTCTTGGAATTGGCCAACTTAAAATTGCTTGCACCTTATCTGGATCCATCTTCAACCCTTCTTTTGAAACCATGAATCCCAAATAAGTAAACTATTTCTTCATGAAACTATAATTTTTCTTATTTATCAATAGAAGTTCTCCTTTTGCATAGTTTCCAACACCTATTTAATATGTCTCAAATGTTCTTCTTTATTCTGACTAAAAATCAGAATATCATCCAGATACACTATCACAAATTTTCCAGTGTAATCTTTCAATACCTCATTCATCAATCTCATAAAAGTGCTAGGTACATTAGTAAGCCCAAACGGCATTACTAGCCCTTCATATAGTCCATTGTTAGTCTTGAATGCAGTCTTCCATTCATCCCCTTCTCTTATTCTTATTTGATGACAACCACTTTTCAAATCTATCTTGGAAAAATACTTTGAACCACTCAAACAATCCATCAAATCATCAATGAGGGATAAATGAAATATGTACCTGATAGTGATCTTATTCAATTGCTCTGGAGTTAGTGCACATTCGCCATCCACCATCCTTCTTTGGGCTAAGCATAGTGGGCATTACAAAGGGACTCAAAATTTATTTCACCAAACCTTTGTCCAACAACTCCTAAACCTGCTATTTGATCTCTTCATTCTCTTGAGGAGTTAATATGTAGGTTTCCTTATTAGGTAAACTTGCACCAGGTATCAAGTCAATATGATGACTAATACTTCTCAAAGAAGGTAAAGCTTTTGGAAACTCATCCACAATAATATCAACATATTCATCTAGAAAAATTCTAACTTCAGTAGGAAAATCGTCTAAATTTGTAGAAGTTAAAATTACTTTTGGTTTTCCAACAAGAGAAAAATGAAATTCTTCTTCTTTCTTGACTTTTTTCAACAGTTATTTTCTAGTCATCAGCAGAATATTCAATCTTGAAACTTCTTGAACTATTTCATCCTCCAATGGTGACAATGCATGTCTTTTTCCATCCTTTTCCATAAAATAAATGTTCTTTATTCCATCATGAACAACTTTTATGTCATATTTCCATGGCCTCCCTAAGAGTATATGGCATACATCCATAGGCATTACATCACATAATACCACATCTTTATAAGTACCAAGCTAGAAGTCCACATTCCACTGCTCATTCACCAAGAGTTGATGTCTTTTCTATAACCATGACACTTTATAAGGAGTGGGATGTTTCATCCTCTCTAATCCCAAATTCTCTACCATCTCAGTGGAGACCAAATTATCTGTGCTACTATTGTCAATGACCATGTTACAACACTTTCCTCGTGACTTGCATTTAGTCCTAAACAAACTCTTTCTCTAGCCTGGTTCATGCACTTTCTTCTTTGTCTTTACTAAAACTATCTTAAGCATAAGAGACTCTCCTTCCTCTGGAGGATTATTCACCTCTCTTGCTTCCTCATTGGACTCCTCACAAGCCTCAACAATGTTTTCATTTCTCTGAGCTGCAGGTTTATTCTTTGGGAACTCCCATGACATATGTCCAATTTCTCCACATGTATAGCATTTCACTTCTCTATTTCTTCCTCTTCCTCTACCTCCTCTAAATCCTCCTCTTTGGGGCGCGCAGCTACTAGATCCTTCTAACTCATCCTTAGAGGTTTGAAACTTACCTCCTTTGTTTGGATATCCTCTGGCTGAACCTCTCCCTCGATTCTTTTGTTTTTTTTTTCTTAGTATCTTTTCTTCTACCCTTAAGGTTGCTTGACAAGCATCTTCAACAATTTTTAAATTCAATAAGCTAATATCATCTTGTATCTCAAATATCAGTCCATTTATATATATGGCCACTCTTTTTATGTCCCCTTGTCTCTGTCCAACTCCAATACTCAGCTTAAAGAACTCTTCTTTATATTCTTTAATAGTCAAACCTTTTTGTCTAAGATTCTATAATTATCTGATGAGATTCAACTCATAATCCTTAGGAATAAATTGACTTTTAATTTTATACAACATTTTATCCCAATATTTGATTATAGGATTACCTCTTATTTTTCTGTGGATCTAAAGTTCATCCCACCAGATAGCTACATTCCCTTTTAGTCTAGTCCCTGCATATCTCGCCTTCTTTTTATCTTCAATTTCTTCAAAGTAAAAATACTTGTTTAAAGCATTAATCCAGTCCATGAGTCCTTCAACATTAAGATTATGTTCATACATAGGGAATTCAACTCTAGGTCTGTTACTAGCCTTCATCATCATCTTCAATACTTTTACTTCTTCAGCAACCTCTTCTCACTCGTCTTTAGAGGATTCTTCTTCATCATTGGTGTCTGTATTCTCTGAATTTTTTCACTCCATAACTTCCATCCTAGCTTCGAGTTTTCTTAATTATGTTTGTGTGTTTGTCTCTGCAGTTTTTCTACCTCAACCACGTCCTATAGGGACTCCACGTGCTATTCCTCCCCTCGACGTCATATTTCTATAGGCTCCAATAATATATGATACAAAAATTGATGGCAAATGAAAGCTAGCAGACCTAAAATTGATCCCTACCAGTAGACTTCACTGATTAAGTCTTCTTCCACAAGATCAATCCCGCAAATTTGTTTTTGCAGTACAAATTTCCATAAATATGTTTCCACAGTTATGGTTCTGCAACTCTCTCATCTGCAACTTAACTCCCTGCAACCAGGTTTCTGCAACTTGGTTTTCTGCAGGATTGGTTCCGCAACTGAATTCCTGCAATTGAGCTCTTTGCAAAATCCTTTCCGCAATTGGAGATTGAGAATTTGCAATTCTCAGTTTCCAAAAACTGATGAACTTTCGCAAACTTGCAGCCACAACAGTCCTTTATGTAGTTGGATTACGGATTGCCGATTGCGAATCCTCCTTCCCACTTCTCCAAAGATGGGTTTCTGCAATTTTCCTTCTGCACTTACTTTTTTGCAATTCTTCTGAGCCATCGATCTTTTGCAGACTCCTTCCTCACCATTGATCTGAGATCAGATGCATATCTCACCTTTTTTTTGACTAGGGGAATCAGCAATTGGGGCTGGGCTGGTACTCGCGTGACACGGGGTCTAGGGATCCATTCCCACTACCACTATAAACCTAGGTGACCCACACTCGCTGTAAGACATGGGACACGGTTAAATCCGGGTGGGATTGATCTCGTGAACTCCAATTTACAAACAAATTCATTACAATAGAACTGCCAATGAGCCACACCCATGCGGGCTAGATGCATATCTCACCTTAACACTTGCGGGTCTTTACTTTTTCCTTTGTGGAAATTAACCACAATTGCTCATCTGCTGAATTTCACAGATTCTTGACTCAGAATGTAATAGTCGAATTAATCCATGGAATGATCAATTCGTTATGTGGAAACGTATCTACGCTTTTGGGAATTCGTCAACGTCTTACCAAACCATCGAATTACACACACATAGAACTTAAAATCATGTTTCTAGTTATTGAAAGAAGACATCAAATATACGAACACACATGCAGATATTTTAAACTCTCTTCTTCATTCAATTCACCAGCACACTTACACTCTTTCTATTATCATTCCTGATGTAGGTTTGAACCCATAGACCTGATCCATGCTGAGGATTCTCTAATGGTTAGAAAAACCATTACCAAATCTACAATTTTATGTGATTTCCAACAACCTAATTCGCCCTTATAAATACTTAGATCTCCTATTCCTATAATGATATCCCTGTTAATTACTTGACTTGGCATATTTACTTTATAATCCACATGGATAAAATACATTAGTATTCCAATTTTGTGAACAAAACAAGAATATGTTTACTCATCTCGCTAGGACAAAAGCTCTGTCACTAGAGAGATTTTTCCACCTATATGATAATGATATTTCATAATAGAATTTGACCCTTAAGAAATCAAATCTCTCTCTGTAACGCCTTCACCAATCAATACCTTGAACTATGAATTGCAAAGTATAAAATTGGAATTTCAATTTTCCTGAATTTGTAAACAAATGCGAATAGCATTCAACGCAATTTATCCAGTAACATATGGTCTCAAAATGGAATTTCACGTTAAGGGATTCAGATCTCCTTTCAATGCAGCGTAATAAAAACTATAGACTACAATATTTACAAACGTATTCATTAACATCTCTTTCTTCAATATTGGATTAGAATTCCATCAGCAAAACTAAGTCCCCAATGCCAATACTTAACCAAGAACTCAATTTCAGAATTGAAAACGATGAGATGTCCAAAATCCCATAATTTATACCCGTGTGCAAATGGATACAAATAGATTAAGAATATCTGTGAAAATAAGAAAGTAACTCAATTGATTCAAAAATGCAAAAATTCCATCTTATTGCACAAAGAACCCTATCTGATCTTGAATGTTATAGGTAGACCATTACACCAGAGATATTCAATCTCTCTATATGCTCTAGGATTCAAAATCTGAGTTACCCTCTTGGTCTAACCTAGCCTCTGAGTTACTTTAAAATTTTGTATGATATCCAAAAGGGCTCCTCGAGTGAACTCAAAAAACTCTCGAAACTACCTCCCCCCCTCACTAAATCACTTGAGCTGTATTAAATACAACTCTTGTTCTGTTTCCAGATCCTATGGAGAAGGAACCGACTCTTTATTAAAATATAATGACTTGTATGACTCACTTGACAAATTACTAACTAGATACTACAATTCTAGGAAATTATCAACTAACCTTATCGATTACATTGGGGAAAAGGTTCTAGTATCCTTATCCTCTTTTATTCATCATTTTAACAAAACAAAACAAATTATAATAATATGAAACCCTAGGTCTCCTTGAGTTTTCCTTGACCTAGTGAATTCATAAATGACTTCACTCAAACAGTCTATGCCCCTGCATCAGACTCCCCAGATTGAAAATTTTCATGGGCTCTTGTCCATGAGCCCCCTCCCTGCTACTTTTCTATAAACTCATAGTAGATACCCAAGAGATAATCATGGGTAGTGTTCTCATTTTGAACAGTCCCTTCAGCCATGTTTTCCAACACTGTATTTGCAACTGGTCCTTTGGTTCTTCCAGCATGTGTTCAGACTCCTTTGAACTTTCAAGATCCTTTTTCCTTTGACCTGAAAACAAGTTGTCAAATGGCTCTCCTTCATCTGCACATAGATTAATCAAATTCCCTGTTACATAAGAAAACATAAAATATATTGACATAGATATATCTTTCATCCAAGAATTCTATGTCAGTACTCTTTGACCTTCTTCCCTTCTGCTTGCCTCTATCACATCACCATTCTTAGTGATTTCTTTAGCCTTAAAATTTCCATCATTCTTTCTGACTTCATATTGTGCTTCCTCCATCAATGCCATGCCCGCACTCAATATTTCCTGTTAATTTTTTTCTTCATCCAATTACTGCACACTATGTTAGTAATTTCAACTTCATAATCATTTGCTTGCAAATTTTTTGCTACCTTTGTTTCAGCTTTCCAATCACTCACTATTCTCTTATCAGTCATTATCAATAATTGATTATTAACCTCTTCTTGCTTACCCCTGAATGGATGAATACTATGCTTCTTCCCATTCATCAGAAAGGAATAAACATTCCTCTTTCCCTCGTGCACTGCTTCTTTGTCAAACTTCCAAGGCCTACCCAATAAAACATGACAAGCATCCATCTCTATAATGTCACATTTTACCTCATCTCGATAGCTTCCAATTTGAAACTTTACCAAATATTGTTCACTCACAAGAACTTGATGACCTTTCTATAGCCATGCAACCTTGTGTGGTTCTGGATGTACTATCTTCTTCAACTTCAATTTGTCCACCATTTTTGTAGACACCAAATTATTAGTACTACCACTGTCAACAATTAATTTACAACACTTACCTTCAACCTTTCAAACTGTCTTGAACAAGCACCTCCTTTGGACTGACTCATCAATTACCTTCCTCTTCAACAAGGGTTCACCTTGTTCAGGGTAATTCTTAGCCACTTCTAATTCTTTTGGAGCTTCAGGTTCATCTTGCACAACTTGTGCTCCTCTCTGTCTGGCAATGTTCTTTAGACAGTCCCATGACATGTGACCTAGCTTTCCACATGTGTAACACCTCATTGGTCCAGCTCTTCCTCTTGAAACATTCCTTCCACCTCTGTTCTCACTGTTTATGTCGGGCTGTACTTGCTGGTTTGAACTGCTAGCCTCACCCTTATGCTTCTGTTCCTTTCCTTTAGAGCCTCTTACCTTCGTTTTCTGACTCTGCTTCCTCATCAGCTTCTCTTCAGCCTTCATAACAATCTAATATGCTTCTTCAACATACTTTAATGACAACAAACTCAATTCATCTTGTATATCAAATATTGAAACATCAATATACCTAGCTACTCTTTCAGTTGTATCCTCTATATGTCTAGATCTGACATTTACCTTATAGAATTACTTAGTATACTCCCTAAGTGTCATTGATTTTTGCTTAAGGTTTTGCATTTTCCTAAACAAAATCAACTTATAATCTTGAGGAAGAAATTTACCTCTTAACTTAGTTGTCATTCTGCTCTAGCTATTTATACTTTCTTTGTTCTTCAATATTCTCTCCTCTTGCACACCATCCCACCACAAGGATGCATGCCCTCTTAGATTTGTGACAACAAATATGACTTGCTTGTCCTCCTTCACATCAGCAAAATCGAAGTGATTGTTCACATCACTGATCCAGTCAATCATTTCTTTCGGATTCAAGCTTCCACTATAGAATGGAACATCTTCTCTTGAGTTAGAGCCTGCACCAAAGATGGACCTCAACATTCTTACCTCAGGAGTTTCTGTAGTTGTCTCCTCCTCTTCAAGTACCTCTTCATGACTTCTGTATCCAATGTGCTCATGATTCCTGTCAGTTTCTAAGTATTCTAGCCTTGCTTTCAGAGTTCTTACCTCCTCTTTCAAATTTGCATTGGCAACATGTCTTCCTCGCTTGCCCCTACCTCTTCCAAATTTGACCTCCATCTCCTGGCACAACACATCACTTCTGGACACAATCTTACCATCAGTAATATCTTTTTTTCTTTCTTCTGAATCTGTTAGTAGTATACGAGTAAGCTCAATCTTTCTTTTCATTCAAGAAAACAAAATTTAAATCTCAATGACTGACAATCCATAATATTTAGAAATAAAAACTATTCTTGCCCTGCTCTGATACAAAAAATGATGCAAGTTTGAACCCATAGATCTGCTCTATGCTGAGGATTCTTTAATGGTTAGCAAAACCATTACCAAATCTACAATTTTATGTGATTTCCAACAACCCGATTCACCCTTACAAATATTTAGATCTCCTGTTCCTATGACAATATCCCTGTTAATTCCTTGACTTGGCATATTTACTTTATAATCCACACAGATAAAATACATGTATATTCCAAGTTTGTGAAGAAAACAAGAATAAGTTTACTCATCTCGCTAGGACAAAAGCTCTGGCACTAGAGAAATTTTTCCACCTATACGATAATGAGATTTCATAATTGAATTCGACCCTTAAGAAATCAAATGTCTCTTTGTAACCCCTTTACCAATCAATACCTTGAACTATGAATTGCAAAATATAAACCTGGAATTTCAATTTTCCTGAATTTGTAAATAAACGCACTTACCATTCAACGCAATTTCTCCAGCAACATATGGTCTCAAAATGGAATTTCACGGCAAGGGATTCAAATCTCCTTTCAATGCAACATAATACAAACTACAGACTACAATATTTGCAAACGTATTCAGTAACATCTCTTTCTTCAACATTGGATTGGAATTCCATCAGCAAAACTAAGTCCCCAATGCCAATACTTAAACAAGAACTCAATTTCAGAATTGAAAACAATGAGATGTCCAAAATCTCATAATTTATACTTGAGCACAAATGGATACAAACAGATTAAGAATCTCTATGAAAATAAGAAAGTAACTCAATTGATTAAAAAATGTAGAAATTCCATCTTATTTCAAAAAGAACCCTATCTGGTTTTGAATGTTACGGGTAGACCATTACACTAGAGATATTCAATCTGTTAGCTCTCCAGGAAACTCTTCTAGGTTGCAGCTCAAAGATGCCTGGTAACTTCAATATTTTAAAACGGTTTACTCAATGGATAAAGTTAGATGACCAATAAGACCTCACTCACTGAAGACATGCATAATACTCAATCAAGTAGACAAGGATTCTAACTATCAATGTTCAGAGGGTTTTTAATAAAGGTGAATAGATAAAGAACTCACTATGCTAGCAGATTTACACATAAAACACTCACATATGAATGGCTGATCATAACAAGGAAAAGATACTTGTAATTCCAATAACCCACACAGAGATATGATGACAACTATCTTTCAATAAATAAATAGAATAAACATGAATGAAACATCCAAGCACAAGTACAGAACAAAAAGAAGGTGAAATCTGAACATGTAATGGAAAAAGAGCTTGTATTAGGTGACAAAGCACATGAGAAGCTTGAATACAATAAGTGTCTCAAAGTCTCCGAAATTTGAATCCTTTCTTCCACATTAGTCACAGGCTTTATAGCCTTTACAAAATTTATTTCAGATCCTGAAGAAGTGGATCGAATTTACTAAAAATAGATAATCATAAAGGCTTGCTAAAAATAGGTCAAAATCCTATCTTCATTGCCAATCTACCTAACTCCAAAATCTTCGTACTCCTCAAACTCTTTAATAGCTGTAGTAGACACTGAAGTAGAACTTGAACTTGCCATTTGGAAGACAAGTCACACTTTGTTAGAGTAGGTAGGATAGGTGACCTAATTCACCTCGTTAGCACCTTCCAAAACTGAAACAGAGCCAAAATATTGGTGCCTTTAATTAATTTCCAACCTTATAAATCATCCATGAGGTGTTTGGATCAACAAAAGTCGGTTCTGTGCGAAACTATGCCTTTCTGCACTGTTTTGTGCTTTTGGTGGCTAAGAAAGCAAAACTCTGGGCCTGCAAGCTGTCGAAAGATCTGTTTTCGGTGGCTAAGGAACAACTACGGTGTTCGCCTAAGCTACTGAAAAGTCAGTTTCAAAATTTTAATCAAAATTGTAATCACACTTTACCCTGATGTTTTAAGGCTTCAGTGCTGAACCTTAGGTGTCTTTGCAACCTGCCTAGGTTTTGGGAAGGCAGTAGCATCATAGGCTGCCTCTGGGCCCAAAAGGCTCATTTCTACTTCTACTAGGGTTTCCAACTTCTGGTGAGCTTGAGACTGAGGGCTAGAATTCCCTTTTTGCAATTTGGACATCCTGATTTTCCTGTAGAGCCTAATTTTTTCTTTCCTTAACCTAAGAGTGCTCTCCTCTAGCTTGGTATACTTCCTTTTTATCTCCTGCAGAGATTCATATAATTTAGCATTCCTCTTGGTTAACCTCTCATTGGTTCTTTTGATTTCCCTCTCCAATATTTCTATCTCATACACCTGCCTCAGCAACTGATTGATTTTTTGGGATCTAGGCTTTCTGGATGAAGCTTTTGCCACTGGCTCACCTTGATCCTCCTTTGGTGTAGGTGATGGAAACTCCTCCTACCCTATTTGAAACTGATCTTCTAGGTTAGTTTCCTGTTCGTCTTCATCCTCAAAATCAAAGTAAGGTAGGTTGAGGATGTTTTTGTCTGGTGCTGAAACCTCCTCTGCGTTTTCACTGAAATCCAGGTTCCTCTTATCCTTCTTGGTCTTAGGAGATGGAGAGGCTTGATCCACTGCAATGGGAGAGATGGCCCTCCTCTTCCTCTTGCCACTTCTGGGAGTGGAGGATTTTTTTTGAAGAAGACTTCCTTTTGTCCTCTAGCTGCAATTCTGTCTCAAACTCATTCCAAAATAGGAAATATGTCCAGGCCATGTTCCTTCTTTGCAACAGTTCAAGGACAAATAACTTGATCATGCCGTGGTGAGATAGCATGCCTGCAATCTTTGTGGGATGAGCTTTAACTTGATGGTTCATTTTAGTCAAGATCTTGTATAGGTAAAAAGGTAAGTTCAGGGGGTTCCTGCCAGTAAAATGGTTCATTAACTTGAAATGGTATATCATTACCCTATTGTACCTTCCCTCACAAGTGATGTAGACCAGAATTGCCTTCAATAAGTGCTGCCATTTTTCCTCAAGCAAAGATGTGGGAATGTTATTCTTCCATACAATGTTCTTGTGCTCAAGCTTCAAGTAAGACCTGAATTCTACATTCTTTGTGATTGTGGTTTTGAACCAACTTTCCCCATTCCTTGGGAGCTCTGTTACTTTTGCTATCAGAGCCTCATCCAATTGAAATTAGTCTCTGCCAATCACTGCTTTCAAGCCATCAAATGAGAGAGCAAATACTTCTACCACTTGCTGATGGGATCCCTGAATCTTTTCGCAAAACCTATAGTATCCAGAGTCTTTGAAGAGCTGACATACCTCTAGGTGTGATTCGAGGTAGCCAATATCACCTAGCTCCTTTCTCAGGGTAGGTCCTCCTCCTTTCTTCATCTCCTGGATTGCTCTTCTGTACTTGCGAAATTGAAAAATCAAACCCTGGAGAAGGAAATTACAGTGCTTGATTTCGGGGAGCTTGGCTCAGTGAGGACGCATGCAAGAAATGTGGAATGGATTATGGAGGGGGTGTTGATTTTGAGGGAGCTGACTGGAAATTGGGATTTGAGTAGGGTGACAGTTAATTTTGATGAGACCCGTGAGCTAGCCAGTTCTGTAATCATTCTAACTGGAAATCAATGCTTCGTGGTGCCTCGATCATAGACATTGGATAGGTGGAGGGTAGAGAGGGTTTGACTTTTGATAGGTCACTTCAGTTTTTTAACGACCCCTCTTACCAACTCATGATTTATTGCAGGGCCTATCTTTTTGGTGGTTAATGGCTTGGTAGTGGCGCTCTTAATGTTGACGGTGGTTGAGGGTGATGGGAGCGCCAACCGTTTTAACTTTAGTGCGCTTTTGGTGGCTAAGGCAGCCCCAAATTCTATTTTTAAGCTGCCGAAAGATGGGCTTTTCAGTGGCTAATGAACCATTGAGAAGTTTTCCTAAGCCACCAAAAGCCGAGCTTCAAATATTTCATTAGAAAATAGAGTCAACAGTGTTCCAAACTTAATTAAACATCTCAATATATCACAATGATCCTTGAAAACCTTTAAAAAAGTATTTTGACCTCCTATCACTACAAGATATAAATCTTCTAATTCTAACTTATTGAGGATTGATTTATTTAGGAGATAACACAATATTTGTATATGCTCTAGGATTCAAAATTTGAGCTTCCCTCTTGGTCTAACCTCCTTCCTCTTAGTTACATTCAAATTCTATATGATATCCAAAAATGCTCCTTGAGCTAACTCAAAAAACTATCTAAGCTACCTCCCCCCCTTACTAAATCACTCGAGCTATATTAAATACCACTCTTGTTCTATTTCTAGATCCTATGAAGAAGGAACACACTCTTTATTGAACTCTACTGACTTTTATGACTCACTTGACAAATTACTAACTAGATACTACAATTCTGGAAATGCTCAACTAACTTTATTGATTACATTGGGGAAAAGGATCTAGTATCCTTATCCTCTTTTATTCAACATTTTAACAAAATAAAACAAATTATAAGCATGTGAGACCCTAGGTCTCCTTGAGTTTTCCTTGACCTAGTGAAGTCATAAATGACTTCACTTAGACACTCTATGCCCCTGCATCAGAATCCCCAGCTTGAAACTTTTCATGGGCTCCTGTCCATGAGCTCCCTCCCTACTACTTTTCTGTAAACTTGTAGTAGATACCCAAGAGATAATGTTGGGCAGCGTTCTCATTTTGAACAGTCCCTTTAGCCATGTTTTCCAGCACTGTATTTGCAGTTGGTCCTTTGGTTCTTCTAGCATATGTTCAGACTACTTTGAGCTTTCAAGTTTCTTTTTCCTTTGACCTGCAAACAAGTTATCAACTGATTCTCTTTCATATTCAAATAGATTAATTAAAGGAAAGAAAACCAGTTGACAACTTGACATATATTGACATAGATATATCTTTCATCCAAGAATTCTATGTCAGTACTCTTTGGCCTTCTTCCCTTCTAGTTTCCTCTATCACATCACTATTCTTAGCGATTTCTTTAGCCATAAAATTTCCATCATTCTTTCTGACTTCATACTGTGCTTCCTCCATCAATGCCATGCTTGCACTTGATATTTCTTGTTTTTTTCTTTTTTCTTCATCCAATTACTACACACTATGTTAGTCATTTCAACCTCATAATCATTTGCTTGCAAATTTTCTGCTACCTTTGTTTCATCTTTCCAATCACTCACCATTCTCTTATTAGTCATTATCAATAAGTTATTATTAACCTCTTCTTGCTTACCCCTGAATTGATGAAGACCATGCTTCTTCCCATTCATCACAAAGGAATAAACATTTCTCTTGCCCTCATGCACTGCTTCTTTACCAAACTGCCTGCCAAGGCCTACCTAATAAAACATGACAAGCATCCATATCTATAATGTCACATCTTACCTCATCCTGATAGCTTCCAATCTGAAACTGTACCCGACATTGTTCACTCACACGAACTTTACGACCTTTCTGCATCCATGCAACCCTTTATGGTTCTGAATGTACTATCTTCTTCAACTTCAATTTGTCCACCATTTTTGTCGACACCAAATTATCAGTACTACCACTGCGAACAATTAATTTACAACACTTACCTTCAACCTTGCAAATTGTCTTGAACATGCACCTCCTTTGGACTGACTCATCCATTATCTTCCTCATCAACAAGGCTTCACCTTGTTCAGGGTAATTCTGAGCCACTTCTAATTCTTTTGGAGCTTCAGGTTCAGCTTGCACAACTTGTGCTCCTCTCTGTCTGGCAACATTCTCTGGACAGCCCCATGACATGTGACCTAGCTGTCCACATGTGTAACACGTCACTCGTCCACCTTTTCCTCTGCCTCTTCCTCTTAATGCATTCCTTCCACCTCTGTTCTCACTGTTTTTGTTCGGCTGTACTTGCTAGTTTGAACTACTAGCCTCACCCTTCTACTGTTCCTTTCCTCCAGAGCCTCTTACATTCGTTTTTTGACTCTGCTTCCTCATCGGCTTCTCTTCAACCTTCATAGAAATCTGATATGCTTCTTCAACAGACTTTAATGACAACAAACTCAATTCATCCTGTATATCAAATCTTAAACCATTAATATACCTAGCTACTCTTTCAGTGTATCCTCTATATGTCCAAATATGATTTTTACCTTATAGAATTCCTCAGTATACTCCCTAACTGTCATTGATTTTTGCTTAAGGTTTTTCATTTGCCTAAACAAAATCAACTTATAATCTTGAGGAAGAAATTTACCTCTCAACTTAGTTGTCATTCTTCTCCATCTATTTATCCTTGCTTTGTTTTTCAAGATTCTCTCTTCTTGCACACCATCCCACCACAAGGATGCATGCCCTCTTAGCCTTGTGACAACAAATCTGACTCTGCTTGTCCTCCTTCACTTCAGCAAAATTGAAGTGCTTGTTCATATCATTGATCCAGTCAATCTATTCTTCTGGATTTAGGCTTCCACTATATAATGACACATCTGCTCTTGAGCTAGAACCTGCACCAAAGATAGACCTCAACATTCTTATCTTAAGAGTTTCTGCAGTTGTCTCCTCCTCTTCAAGTACCTCTTCATCACTTGTGTCTCCAGTGTGCTCATGATGTCTGCCAATTTCTAAGGCTTCTAGCCCTGCTGTCATAGTTCTTACCTCCTTTCTCAAATTTGCATTGGCAACAAGTCTTCCTCGCCTTCCCCCACCTCTTCCAGCTCTGACCTCCATCTCATGGCACAACAAATCACTTTTGGACATAATCTTACTACCAATAATATCTTTTTCTGAATCTGTTAGTAGTACAGGAGTAAAATCAATCTTTTTTTCATTAAAAAAACAAAATTTCAATCTCAATGACTAACAATCCATAATATTCAGAAATAAAGACTATTCTTGCCCTGCTCTGATACAAAAAATGATGCAGGTCGGAACCCATAGACCTGCTCTATGCCGAGGATTTTCTAATGGTTAGCAAAACCATTACCAAATCTACAATTTTATGTGATTTCCATCAACCCAATTCGTCCTTACAAATATTTAGATCTCGTATTCCTGTGATGACATCCCCGTTAATTCCTTGACTTGGCATATTTACTTTATAATCCACGTGGATAAAATATATGTATATTCCAAATTCGTGAACAAAACAAGAATATGTTTACTCATCTCGTTATCACCAGAGAGATTTTTCCACCTATACGATAATGATATTTCATAATAGAATTCGACCCTTAAGAAATCAAATCTCTCTCTGTAACCCCTTCACCAATCAATACCTTGAACTGTGACTTACAAAGCATAAACCTGGAATTTCAATTTGCCTGAATTTGTTAAAAAACGCACTTACCATTGAACGCAATTTCTCTAGCAACATATGGTCTCAAAATGGAATTTCACGTCAAGGGATCCAAATCTCCTTTCAATGCAGCGTAATACAAACTACAAACTACAATCTTTGTAAACGTATTCATAAACATCTCTTTCTTCAACATTGGATCAGAATTCCATAAGCAAAACCAAGTCCCCAATGCCAATACTTAACAAAGAACTCAATTTCAGAATTGAAAATGATGAGATGTCCAAAATCTCATTATTTATACCTGTGCGCAAATGGATACAAACAGATTAAGAATCTCTGTGAAAATAAGAAAGTAACTCAATTGATTCAAAAAGGCAGAAATTCCATCTTATTGCACAATGAACCCTATGTGATTTTGAATGTTATAGGTAGACCATTACACCAGAGATATTCAATCTCTGTATATATGCTCTAGGATTCAAAATTTGAGCTACCCTCTTGGTCTAACCTCCAGCCTCCCAGTTACATTCAAATTTTGTATGATATCCAAAAAGGCTCCTCAAGCTAACTCAAAAAATTCTCGAAGCTACCTCCGCCCTCACTAAATCACTCGAGCTGTATTATATACAACTCTTGTTCTGTTTCCAGATCCTACTAAGAAGGAACATACTCTTTATTGAACTCTACTGACTTTTATGACTCACTTGACAAATTATTAACTAGATACTACAATCTTGGAAATGCTCAACTAACTTTATCTTATCGATTACATTGGGGAAAATGATATAGTATCTTTATCTTCTTTTATTTAACATTTTAACAAAATAAAACAAATTATAATCATGTGAGACCATATGTCTCCTTGAGTTTTCCTTGACCTAGTGAAGTCATAAAGACAGTCTATGCCTCTACATCAATTCCTATATGCATGCTTATACACTAGATCAATTACACTTAAATAGAGCTTCATCAACCTATTAGATCCGAATAGCAAGATCTGAACCCCTAAGAAAAGAAATCTACAACTAAACTATCCTTAAGCAATCTCTTGCAAGATTGGAGAACAACAGTGACAAATTCCCATTTATTACAATTAAAGTAAATCCTAACAACTAACCCTATCCTTCTATAATTGATTACATGGAAATGCAAGAATAGCATTGACGGTTTATTTAGCGAAAATCGTGGCAAAAATAGGACTCTGTGTGGATGTTGGAGGGCATTACTATTTTGGTAAACATGCCCGCTCTTTCAACTTATCTGAATATTATTTTTTCTTTTCAATGCTTGTTGCTATCAAGATGAAGATATGATATCATTTCTATATACGCTTCCATAATTTTTTTCCTTTCCTTTATTCTTTTAAGGTATATATATATATAACCATTTTACATTTACAAGATAATATGTCAATAGTGAATTATATACATGTTTTTTAACTACACCCTCTTCAGTGTTTCACATGTACTATTTGTAATATGCTATGCTATAAGATCATAATAGCAAATAAGAGAAAAGCTTAAGCTGGACAATATTTGTTTGTCTGTGCTTTATGCACCTCAATATTGTATTTTTAATTTGTTTGATTGAAAAAATACAATTGTTTCCTTGGAAAAACTATGAACAATAATTTCAAAATCTAGAAAATCTAAGAAACATGATCGCACATACAGTGGAAGCTTTAGCGTTCTGTCAAAGGTGCAAGGACCATCGAATAATACCGAGTTTTGTTAAACTTAAACATTCTCTGCAGAATAATGCTAATGAATAGGCGTGTTCAGCTATGAGCTGCAAAGAGTAAAATGTTAAATTTGGCGATTTAGAATAGAATTAAACATTTTATAGTCAAAAGATTTTTTGAATTTACATATGAGTCTCTCTAGGGAAATGTGCGTTGACAATTAGCTCAAGATGGGATCCAGCACACCAGTAAAAGAGGAAAGAGCTATACAAAAACAAATGAAGAAATTCAGACATGTTGAGCACAAACAACGCCTTGTCCATGAACAAAAGAACCAGTATAGATAACCTCTCAAAAATCCATGAGACTAATTTGTACGGTAGCACCTTGTAATTGCCTTTCAAGAAATCATTGAAGTTGGCTAATCTATAGATAATTTGCATCTTTTTAGATAAGTTTGGACATAATTAAGCAATATGATTTGTTGTTCAAAATGAGATTTTCAGTATTAAAATTGCAATTTTTATTGCAGAAATAAATTCAGAACTCTCGATTATTCTTAAAGCTAAAATTTTAGATACCAAATCACTGAAAACTCCTAAAAAACTTTTGCCAAATTTTAGATGCAGATAATCTAAAGTTTAGCTTCATTGGTATAAAATCAAATGTTTCATAAAAACACGGTGGAATATATAATAAATGTATGCTCTATTACACTCGAGATTGCTTAGCCTCCAACTTCAAATATTAGATTTGGTTCTCGAAGGCATAAAACAAATCAATGATATTATGGTGTTAATAAGTCATAAGACTTATTAGCTATCTTTGACTTGGTCTCTCTCTTCATTATAATCCCAATACACAACGTAATAAGATGTATCACGGTTTAAGAAACTTGGTCTTTGTATCAGTTTTTTTTAATTCTACAAAAATATTGAAGTATTGCACTGGATTCTTTCTCTTTACAATTATTTTTTCACTGTCCCAAATTTATAAATGAAATACTTATAAAGAAAAGCAATTAAATATTCTCAATATATATAAAGAGAAACAAACACTCGATTCTTTCACTTTACAATTATTTTTTCATTGTTCCAAATATATAAATGAAATACTTATAAAAACAAGCAATTAAATATTCTCAATATATATAAAAGAGAACAAATGTCTTTGTTTCTTGTTGATAAAAGAGAATAAATGTTTTTTTTAGTTATGTAAGATTGATCAAGGTTTAAAAAAAAACATATAAATACATACTTACATGTTTAGTTATAACATTATAGAAATACAAAAAATAATAATATTAAGAATTTAAATAATAAGTAAATTATATTAAAAAAAGTCTAATAAAATAGTTATTAAAATTAAATTAAATAAAAAATAAGTATAAAGTACAAAGCACAAATCTCTCTTTCCTTTAATAAAGTTATTATTTGATGATATAGTTATAATAGGTTTTCTTCTCATTTCCATATTCACTAAAAGATTGTTTTTTTTATTGATAATATAGCTACAATAGGTTTTCTCCTCATCTCCACATTCATTAAAAGATTGTTCTTAAGAAAATAAAATCAAAGTTCCAAAATCATTTGAACCTAAATCGCTTTTCCCTTTATTCAAAGCATTAATGATCAGAGAGTAAAGAAGAAATTGAGAAATAGAACCATAGAGGTTTTTTTCCCGGCTCTAAATTTATTAAGAAATATGTTGAACCTTGAAAAAGATCTCATTGTTCCAAAACATTATTAAGATGGTGTATGCAATTGTAAATGTGGAAATGTTTAAATTGGAAGTGTATGCAATTTTAAATGTGGAAATGTCCATATTGTAAAATCTATAGTTATATGATAAAATCAAATATAAATCTCATTGTTTTGAAACATTATAAGGTAGTGTATGCAATCCCTTGTTCATCTGGAAATGTTTAGATCTTGATATCATAATTAAATGATAAATTCAAATATATATAAATAATATATTGGTAGTAGTCAAAATTCTAGATTAAATTGGGATGATAGATTAAGGTTTAACAATACTTGGAAATTCATGATTTAACATCTCATAAGAAACAAATACATAACTCAAACCGACAAAATTCCCACATGGTTAAGAAACAAATACATAACTCAAACCAACAACATTCCCACATAGTTATAATCTTGAGTGAACAATTATTAATAGTTTCTATGAGTGACTATGTATTATATGATTAAGTATGAACATTCTTTCCCTAAAGATAATTATGGGCCTACTTTTAAGGTTTTAAAAGTTGAGAAGATAAATATCATAACAAGAGTTGTGATAGAGAAGTTTTTTTTTTTTTTTTAATTTCTTTTGAGCACTTCCACTTTTGAAAACAATGTTTTCAATATTAAGGATAGAATGAAAGGTTTTCAATAATCTAGTGGAACTTTAGGACATAAAATTTTAAAGCATGGAATATCAATAAATAAGAAGAGTTGGTTTTTAAAAACAAGAAAGAAAACAATGACATTAAGATGTTGAGGAAGGATAAATAAAATGAATATAGATTTTTTTTTCAAAAAACCTAAAAGTTAATAAATATAAAAAAGTCAATAAAGATTCCATAAACACATTGATGAAGAAAATTTAAAATTAAATAAAATTTAATCACTTGAAAATCAATAGCAAGAAAAAACTTACCATAGAAAACCAATAACACTTGATGAAAAAAATTTAAAATTAAATCAAAATTAAATCACTTGAAAATCAATAACAAGAAAAAACTTACCATAAAAGTCAATAACACCTCATAAAGTCTCTTGAAGGTCTACAAAAATTGAGGCAATGTGATTTATTATAAATACAATAGGTTGCAATTATAAATGTACTTGTGGCTGAAACTAAGATATCTTAAGTGCAACATATCCGGATTTATACACATCTCATAAAGAATGAAGGGTTAAAATATTGAGAAATAAAACGATTTTTTTTCAATGGTGTATTATTTATTTAAAACATTAAAAAAATATTTATCAATATTAAAAGAAATATTAGCTAAGTTAAGTATTGATTCTCAATGTTGTGAAAAGTGCTAAGATTTTGATAAGCAATAGAGTAGAGTAAATGTTTTCAAATTTCAACTATGAATATGAATTTTTTAGATTATATTTTAAAAATAATTTATTAATATTAAGATCATAATATAATATTTTATTATGTAATTTTCATTTATTTATTAATATGAGCTAACCTATTAAAAAATAAATTTACCATCCAAATTTTATAAATTTTTTAAAAGACATTTTCAACAATATAAATGAGTAAGATGTATCCAATTGAAACAGGATAATATAAACTAATCACAAATAAAATTAAGAAAAATATATATATTAGGTTAGATAAACAAAAATATAATTATTAAATAAATCTACATTAAGTTTTATCTTAATATTAAAGAGATTAGATATATTGATCCAATATAATATATTACAAAACAACAACAATTAATAATATTTGAATATCATTAATATATATATTTTTTGATATATTAATTCAATATAATATGTTACAAAACAACAACTAATAATAATATAATAATATTTATTTTTGACAATATTAATATTTGAATATCATCAATATTTTTTTTATTTAGAATCATTGAATTTGTACATGTAATTATATCTCTTAAGAATATATAAATATAATTATAATTTTAAATGAAAAAAAATTGACTTTATAAAAATAAATTAACTAAAAAATAGAATCATTATCATAAAATAAGCCAATATAAATTAGATATATAAAAAATTATCAAATCTTTAGATTAAATTTTTTTAATTAACTTTTCTTTATACTTTCAAAAAATACAAAGTTAAATACAAATTAGGATAGATTCATACTAATGTGTACTTTGAAAAAAAAAATATTATATAAATATGTATATTTATGTCTATAGCGGTGGGTTAGTTTAAGTGGTTGAAAGCTGAGCATATATATATTTGCTTTTTAAATTTCAATAAAAATATATCCTATATTATATATTATATGCCAACTTAAAAAAATAAAATTATCTGGTTAAAAATTTAGATGTCAACTTAAAAAAAGATTTTATCCCATCAAAAGTTTAGTTTATGGATCACTCTTTATGAGTCATTCTATTGCCTCTAAAACTACTATAATTAGATGAGGCAAAAAAGTGGGGATATCTTCTAATGCCTCTAAAACTATTATAATTAGATGAGGCAAAAAAGTGGGGATATCTTCCAATGCCTCTAAAACTACTATAAACAGACCATGCAGAAAACTGGGTGAGCCAATGAAATCCAAAACAAACTCGCGAGAATGTGGAAATTAAGCTCAAGATTACACAGTTGTGAAAGCGAGTTGTTTTAAAAGCAAATATTAAAATCATATCCGTTAAATGAACTCAACATTTTATATTTATCTTTATCTGTGATATTATTAAATATATTTGTTCAATCGGAAGACAATGAAATCCAACTACCAGTACAGCACTGGACTGCTGGGAGCGTGGACTTTCGGATCCGCGCATCTCCTTTTGATCCATTTAACCGACCCTTCTATTTCAACCTAACATGGCATTTCACCCAAATCCTGATTATCTTTCTGGATTGGATTTCAGGTCAAACCCGACCTGTTAAGTATAATGAGCGTGCAAAGAGAAAATATAATTGCATTGAATGTTGGAGATACAGAGAGCAGAGGTATGCTTATATATTTTTTCAATTATATTTCATTCACTCCCATAAAACCTTTCTCTATGTCACGGTTCAGTTTATATATATATATATATTAAGAATTTTCATTTTTATAATCTAAAATAAAGTTGACTCTGTTGTTTCATGTATAGTTTGCATTCAGTTTACTGCTGAGCGATGTTTGAATAATTATATTTCTCTGTTTATTAATGTGCTTAAGCTCTGTGTGACAATATTTCGCATACCACTTATATTTATATTTCTCTCTGTTTTCGAATAAGTGGTTACGTAAATGACTTAATGTTTAGGTACTGGTTATGCCCTGTTCGAATTCCATGGATGACTAACTAACCTAAATACTTAGCCGGTTAGATTCTTCGATCGCCTATCGCCATATAATTATGATAGCTACAGCTTTATAACTTGTAACATCGTTCCACATACGAGTAGAATGGAGTTGTCCTACTGATCCTGAATTCAAGTTTATATATCTCAGAATGAATGTGTATTTTAATCCTTTCAGATTTGCATTTTCTAAATTTTAGTTACAGCATGTGTTTGTTTTATTTTTATAGTTTTTCTTTTCTCCAAACTTACTTTAGACCGGAAATGTATAATGTAATTTTTATGGTTATACTTTATTTAATTTATGTTGTAGTTTCTCAAGCTTACTTTAATTTTGACAAGTTAAAAGGCTATAATTTTGACAAGCTAAAAGGCTAGGGCAGATCCTTTCTACCCATGGTGTTTTAGGAACTGTCCAAAGACCTGTTTCACTATGGAGCAATTTTTTAGTCGATCTCCCAGCCCTATTATCTTTATGCCAATGTTGCTTGAGCCTTAGGTGGTTTTTGGCTGGAATTATATATGCAATTTTAAATAATTTAAATTTAATTTTAGCATCTCTATAAAGGCCTTTACATATGGGATTTGACCAAATACTTTTAAGCTAACCCAAAAAGCTTAAAAAAAATACAGTTTACATTACATATTATATATTTAATATTTAATTTTTATTAATAAACACATATTACCACAAATCCTATGTCAACAAATTTAATATTTAAAAATATTTCGATATTATGTTTTAACATTATTTATAAATCAAATTTTAATTTTAATAATATTAAAGTTTAGAAAAATTAAATACATAAATTAAAAATTTGAATAACGCCCAGTTATCTCAGCCAGATGCTGGCATACGATTTTGGAGATTCCTTGTGAGAGAGCCACTTAAATTTTTTATTTTTATTTTTAAAGGGTTAAGAAAGGTAATGATAGTTTACATTTATATATTATAGATTATTCTTGAGTGTATTATTAAAATTGTGTTAAGTTTTTATTTATTAAAAATTAATTAAAAAATTATAAATGATTAATATTTTATTTATTATTATTATTATTTAACATTATATATATAATTGAGAAAATGTTTTTGCTTTAATATGGATATGGCTATTAACATAAGTAATCATTATCAAGTTTAAAAAAATCACTTATAAAAACTTTGATATGTTGATAATAAAATGGAGGATGTTTCTTCTTATAAATATTTAGAAATTGATATTCATCACAAACTCAAGTGGAACTAGAGCATTGATAAAAGGATTAATAAAGGGAGGAAAGCTTATTTTGGTCTTGAGAACAACTATAAATCAACACACCTTGTGATGTAGGATAAAAATAAGTTCCTCTCAAAACTTAGGTCACTCTTGTTGTCTTGTATGGCTATGAAGTTGGGGGGTGTAACATCTCTAAAGAGTCCTAGAGAAAGATCAAGCAAATCTAGAAGCATTTTATAATGTATAACCTCATAATTAAAAGAAATATGCCTTATCCTATTCTTTCTTATAGAAGCAAGCCATCCCTCCATAGAGAGCATTGTTATGACAAGGTACTTGATATACTAATCAAGAAAGGTTGGCATAAAGATAACATGACTTGGTTAAATCATTGGGAGATAGATGAAAATGCAACTTTGCAAAATGTCTAACATTAAAATACTATTACATCTAAGTTTAAAGAGAAAATGTGAAGCAAAGTGCCCTACTTACAACCACATTAAATCACAATTTCCCAATATTTATTATAATACTATCCTCTCTAATCTTCTAAGATGTCAAAACTATGGTGTCTTATGTACTCTTCTTTCTCTTTTACAACAAACAAAGTAATTTTTTAAGATCTAATAGAATAAAATTGGTCTTAATGACAAAGCAATTTTTAAAGGTCTAATAAAATAAAATTGGTCTCAATAGATATTATCCACCACCTCCGCCACCACCATTTAGTTATTAATATTATTATTATACATATTAATTTTAATAATATTATATTATAAAAATGAAACATGAATTTTAATAAATAAAAAATTTAAGAGTAAAAAAATGATATTTTTATTTTAACCGGCTCAAGAAAAAATTAATATTAGCATCCTCATACCACCTTCCAATAAATTTTGTATGGAATGAAAAAGAATATAATAAACCTTCCAAGCCGTTGAAATTTAACCATACTTAATTACTGGATGAAGGATTTGGAAAGCTGTGGTAATTCAGAATTGGAGGAAGTATGAGCCTACTTTAGGAGAGACAACCATATACGAGAGACAATTATATACGAGAATTTTAAAAAAATTTAAAAGGAGTAGCAAAATGGGAAAAGAAAAGGTAACAAAATGCTCAAATGAAGTTGTAAATTTAAGGAACAAATGAAGTTATTATTAGAAATAAATAAATAAAGTATATTCTTAGACAAGCATAAATTAAAACTAAAACATACTGGAGATTAAAAATTAGGGCCACTTGGTTGTTAGAAATAAAATTGCTTTCAAAATTATAAAAAAACATTAGAAAAACATTAATATTACATAGGAAAAAAAGGAAGATAAAAGAAATTAAAGTTAGAATATTTTTAGATATCTATAACCATTTGTCAAGAAACAATGATTTTGAAGTTTTTATGGCTATGAAATGAAAGAAACAATTATCTTATTTTCAACAATGATACTAGTTAATATGATGAAAAGAGTTTTCTCTCACTTTATCACAAAATAATGTTTACATTATATAAAAGTGAAAAATATGCAACTAAGTTGTTTCTATCTTAGATTAATGTTAGTTGATGTAAAAATAATTATACAAATTGTAAATTAGATTATGGAATGTCTTTCTTTATCACCTTTATAATATTGGTAACTAGATCAACATCCAAATTTTATTTTTCTTTCAAGGACTTTTGGAAAAAAATTCCCCAAGTCTCCTCTCCTAATTTTATGAGTTACTTAAGGATTAAGAAGAAGGGTAAATGCTTCCCAAATAAAAGGCATTACAAATTACATTAAAATGCCAAGTTCTCTTCCTTTGTCCCATTTTTCCATTCTTTCATGTCTCCTTTCCTAATCTTACGAGTTACTTCAGGATTAAGAAGAATGGTAAATGCTTCCCAAATAAATATGACTTACTTAAGGATTAAGAAGAATGGTAAATGCTTCCCAAATAAAAGGCATTACTAATTACATTAAAATGCCAAGTTCTCTTCCTTTGTCCCATTTTTCACTTTGTGGAGGATGTTAGTCTATTTGATATGGGAATGGTACTAGAACCTTAAAGGTATATAAGGAAGATATTTACTTATAAAGTAAAAAATGGGGTGGAATCCAATGTCCTAAAATATCCTATTTTATTTATTATCATGGATGAAGGATTTTAAATATAATTTTTAAATTTTTTTTCATTAATTATCTTTCTAGTCTAGTTGATAAGGGGTGGAATATGTAGGGTTCTATATAAAACCTAATGATTATTGAACTAAATATTATAGTTGATTGTATAAATAAATTGAAGGCAGGGTAAATACTTGGTTCTTTGAGAGCTCAAATCTAATTATCTTTCTAGTCTAGTTGATAAGGGGTGGAATATGTAGGGTTCTATATAAAACCTAATGATTATTGAACTAAATATTATAGTTGATTGTATAAATAAATTGAAGAGAGGGTAAATACTTGGTTCTTTGGGAGCTCAAATCACTATTGTAAAGGATTCCTTTAAATTGACATTCTATAGCTTTACAACTCAAAGAAGTGTTGGGAAAAATTTGAAAAAAAAAATTCCTTTTTGTTGATAGGAAAAGAGAAAGAAAACTTTATATTTCATTTTTTAAATAAAAAAACTTTTAAAGCAAAAGGAGGTAGGTGGGTAGGATTTAAATAACATTCAGACTTTTGGCCAATCATAGAAATAAAGGTTTATGGATATTTATAATAAATGAAAGGTTGCTGGAAAAAGCTATGATAACTAAGTATATAGAATTATTGTAGATGGAGGATTGGATTAGAAAGTTTTAAAGTAAAGGAGGACCTCCATTATTGAATCAAATAACTAAACATTTAAATATAATGCTAAAGAAAGAACAAATATGACTAGATTATTTACTAGGAAGGGCTTTGAGAAATTATTAAAAGTCTTCAAATAATTAGGAAGTACAATCTTATCATAACTTGGGAAAAAAAATAATAGGCTAGAAAATTTAAGTCAATGATCTTGAATAAAGTGATTGAGGTAAGCTTTCAGCCCTAAAGGCTAATATATTTTAATCATATATGTATATAATATATATCTACATGATCTTTCCAAATAATATATATCATTAGAAGTGAGTATTCTAAGTATTAGCAAAGTTTTGAAGGAAACTCACTTTTAGTTTAGAAAAAGAGACTTTGTGTTAGAAAAGTCCATATATATATATATATATAAATTTGATAAATTAAACTATTAAAAATAAACAAACAATTAATTAAAAAAATTAAAATAACTAAGCCAGCAATTAAATATTAATAATCTATAAATTAAATAATATTAAAAAAAAATATTCCTTATACATTAAAATAATATATTTAATATAAAAACATAATATATTATATCAATAAAGATAATTTTATTAAACAATTAATTATAAAAAAATATTAAAATAACTAAGTCATAAAACAACAATTAAATATTAATAATCTATAAATTAAATAATATTATAAAAACATTATTCCTTATACATTAAAATAATATATTTAATATAAAAACATAATATATTATATTAATAAAAATAACTTTTTTTTTCAGAGGAAAAAATACGAGTCTTTGATATTCATTAGAATGAAAAGACATAATATACATAAATCAGTCTTGTCTAGATACAAGAAGAGACCACACAACATAGACATACAAAGATCATGCCTGCTAAATCCAGCCAACAGAAGAACAAAAAAAGTCTGATCTTTGCAGACTTTTGTCATCATCCCTGAAAGATCAGGTCAGAAATATAGAGTATATCGAAGGTGATCTCAAACAGACATTCCTGAGCAAAACTTGCTGGCTGAAAATCTCAAAAACATAACAGACAAGAAAGAACTAATCAAATGCTGAAATACAATGGGAATCAACAGCTAAAAAAGCATAAATTGGCCTTGTTTTATGACCAATCCATCCAATGATTCAGAGAATGTTCCATAACCTATATCCAAATTCAGAGCCTGTTTGGAGAGACCATCTGCCAACGAGTTATGCTCTCGAAATATATGCTTGAAGATCACTGAAGGGTCAAGATGGAGCATATTTCTTATGTTGTCGCACCAATGCCTCAGAGAAGGAATATCAAGGACAAAAAGTCTCTTGAGCCATGAAATAATAACCATAAATAAAAATAACTTTATCCACACCACAGCACTTTACCGAACGTTCTACCCTGATAGTTTAGAATATCTATCATATTGATTCAGGTTTTGTACTAATTCTCTTTCATAGGCTCTATATCATTAATACTTCAGAATATATATATCATTAGTTCCAAAATGGTGCGGGAACTCATTTATGCGTGAGGGATTTTGAAAGAATATCAAAAGAGTGTTGGTTCTCCATACATATATATGTATGGAGTCATTGCTATTTTATATTGGCTTGGGAGAATTATCGGTTTGTGTTGGTTAATTTTTTTTTTAAAATAATGGGTACAATAATTTTTTCCCTTTGTGAAAAAATTATGTAAATAAAAAAATCTTTTTTTTATTTTAAAAATGGGTATAATTTTTTTCTTTGTGGAAAATTTATTTTACTTAAACATAATTTTTTTTGAAAGTTAAAAAGCATTTTTATTTTGGTGGGTTCAACTCTTCAGAACATATGTTATCTTTGAGGAGGTTTTAGGTTTGATTTTAACTTAGATACTTGGTTATAGATATTATTCTATCTTAATGAATTCTCTTAAAAAAATTATAAAATTTTCATGTGAAAAATATATACAATTTATATAGACTTATTTTAATGAAGCATATAAATATATATTTTAATGATAGCACAATAAATTAAATTGCGCCACCATATGAACTAAGTTTTCATAACTTTGCAAATCAGAAAATTTCCATATTAAATCTTTATTTTCCTAGTAAAGACGACTTCATATAATAAAAAAAATTGAGAAAAAGATCCACCTCTCTTACCTCTTGTTAATGTGATAAATTAATATTTTTGAGGAAGAACAAAACATAATTTTTTTAACCCAGTACATCTTTCTCAAAGTATTATTATTAGTTTATGGACATTGATTTGGGTGTGTGGAGTAAGATAAGAAGTTTTGGATCCACACATTACGAAGCGAGAATACTTCAAGGTTGTGTTAATTCCATGTGGTTGTATTCCTTAATGTTAAGGAAGTAAAATTAAATTATTTGAAGTGTAGTATTTTCTATGTTTTTTTTAAGGATCTTTGCATTCCTTAATGTTAAGGAAGTAAAATTAAATTATTTAAAGTGTAGTATTTTCTGATCTTTGCATGCTAAATGGGCGGGTATTTGTTCAATTAAAAACTAATGGAAATTGGTAAATTCGAATGTTAGAAAATACTTCATTCAGGATATGGGGAAGTGCATTTTTGAATGGTTCCCATGGCTGTTAGTGGTGTAGGGGTATGGTTGTTATTGAAAAGGCTAAGCATCATAGTACAGCCAACCAAAAGAAGGGTTGTATGTATTCACGAATTTAACAACAAAAGGATTGATGATCTTTATGTATTTATGCATGCAACAACAAAAATAATGATGAATTTTTTGAATGCAATTGGTAGTGATTGTCTTTGACCCAAAACAAGTATAGCTTAATCATTATTTTGTTTCTTTTTGGAAGGACAACAATAAGATCCGAAGCTATAAAGAAGGAAATATATTCTTTATACTTAAATTACCTCATCTCGACCTCGAATATTGTAGCAACTTTGTGATGATATAATTTTTATAAGATAAAAAATATTAGGCTTTAATTACATTGATAGATGTTTTTATTTGAGATTTGGAGTGGACTATGGGCTGATGCACAATCATGGACTCCTTTAAAGACACTTTAGATGCCACATAATACTGGAATAAACGAAAAACTCTGACTTTAGGTGACAATTAGGGGTACTTCCCTAACTTATATGAAGATGAAGTAAAAAGAGAAAAGATAGGAAATTGAATCAGCTTTCATAATATGAAGCATTTATGCAGAGAAAATGTGTGTAAATGATTATAAAATTAGTTTCTGTGAAAGTAGGTTTTGAAATTTTCAGCACATCTTAACATATATGTTTGTGTGGGTGCAGCAATATATGAGGTAAATGATGTCAATTTGGGATAAAATCTTGCAGACATATAAAGGACATATGGGCCTAGTGCAACACTATTTATTCAGAATT